>JAWNNQ010001285.1:0-600000 GCA_035044765.1 Leucophenga montana | reverse complement strand
TTCTATTGTGGTATTGAACAAAATTTTACTACATGTGTACATAATTATAAATGAATTGTAATTGATTTGAGCCAAACTACAGCAAAAGTCAATTAAGTTTTACATTAGCTACAATAATTTTCTACTAAATAATGTCAGTTGGTGGTTTTTGCAAGTGCAACTTTTACTGCAGCTTCAATGATGTCGTCATTCTAATCATTTTGCTGGCCACTTAAATATAATTAGCAAATTACGATCGATACAATTTCAACCGCATGTCAGTCAGTCAGGGTGGCAGTCAGTCAGTCACTTACTACTGCTATAGGACAATTTGAAATGAGATAACATCATTCAGGCAATGTTTAATTGTGTGCACACATTACCAAATGCCCACCGAGCGTATGGCACGCCCTGTTTACACACACACACACAGGCCGTTGAAGGACAAAAAAGCTACTTGTTTGAAAAGCGCATGCTGAAAACTAAACGAAAGGAAAAATAAAAATCGATAGCCTCATTTTCTAACCGGCACATGTCGTCCTAGTCTAGGTAGGTAGTTGCTGCGCCCCAAGCGCCTAAAAGCATACAACACAGTCTTTTCATACTTAATAGACGCAGCGCCTAACTACGACAACCTTACGTTCATTTGCTGCGCACTTAAAGTCAAATGTGTTTTGTCTTTTTTTTTACCGTCAATTTTTTGTATATGTCAACATTTTAGTAGTAGGTGTACGTAGTAGTTGTAGTTAGTAGCTGTAGTATTCACTAAGTTTATTATTGTTTTAGACTCTCGTATAAGACTTGACTCGCCTAAAAGCATACTATATACTCGTACATGTACGTTCATGCATGTCACATGCCACTACTGACATGACAGGCAACCATAGACGACGCACCACGCCCACCATTCGCACTGTCACTATATATTTCTGCTATATTCTCTCTCTCTCTCTCTCTCTCTCTCTCTCTCTCTCTCTCTCTCTCTCTCTCTCTCTCTCTGGTCAAACTGTCGTACTGTATGTTGTAATTTAGTTAGAAAATGCATTAAGCCACGCAAGCTGAACACTAAACTGAAAGTCGTGAAAAATTCAATTAAATTGCAAAGTTTATGGCATACGAGACACGCGCATGGTTGGTTATAGTTGGGCGTCTGCCGTAGTAATATCCGGCAGACAGACAGACACACTTTGGATAACGAAATGCAGAAATTTTTGAAAAATTTTGCTTACTTTGGATTTTGTGAATGTGTTGATTTTTGCCGAATGCGAATGTGTCCGATTTTTTAAAGAAATTTAAATATATATTTTTTTCAAATAGATATTAGTATGGTGGTCTGCACTTGACCAGGTGACAACTAGAAATCACCCTAATAAGGTTCAAAAAAATAAAATTTTTAGCTATGTATTAGCGGAGCACTAAGTACCATGTCTTCAGAAGCACTGAATACTATACTACAGTACATCTTCATCCAAAGATTTAGTAGCTAAGGAGGCAATATATCGTCTACAGTAATATCTGGAAAAACAGCAGAACATGGCATACAACAATCCTTAATGGACTGAAAGATCTATCACGTAGCACAGATTAGTGCGTTCCAAAAATAGACCATGTTAAAAGCCCCTCACGCCAAAAATGGCACAGTCAACAACGAATAATGCCAAGACTCTGTAAAAATATGTATATACAATTGGCTTGACAGTCGAGTCGGCGAAGGTGTTTATGCACCAGAATTCGGAATAGATGCTTACCTCAGACT
Source organism: Leucophenga montana (assembly GCA_035044765.1). Classification (NCBI taxonomy): domain Eukaryota; kingdom Metazoa; phylum Arthropoda; class Insecta; order Diptera; family Drosophilidae; genus Leucophenga; species Leucophenga montana. Next base: position 598,265 of record JAWNNQ010001285.1, on the reverse strand, counting down.
ATTTGATCACTGTAGCGTTTAAATTCGCTGCCATTGACGAAGCAATGTTGCACCTAAGAACGTCTATGGTCACCTGCGAACAGGTTTACCTATGCTCAGTTAGGCAAGTAGTTTTTAAAGCACTTCACTCAAGCGAAATTAAGTCAAAGACCATTGCTAGATTAGATCTCTTAACGAGATGGCCGAAAAGAACAGTATCCAACTCGTCCCGGGGTACTAAGATATAAAGGGTTAATAAAGCTACGGTTGGTTTGTCTCTGTTGATCTGCAATCTGCAAATCAAAAACGACACCATAATATCTGCGAACAAGCGGTGGTACAGTATAATGCAATAATAGGCGAACACGCCAGGAAACTGGTGCCTCCTCAAATTAATACTTTAAAAATTGCCAAGAAGTAGAAAGCGTCCTGTATCTACTATGTCCCAGAACTGGACTATCCAAAACTAGATTCGTACACCTGTCGTTTATTTCCTTACCGACATATCAAAAACTTTCAAAATAGAGTACGGGAACATAGCGAAGTTGGTTCAAATTTTTATAAAAAACACACAAATTTTTCAGCATTCTGCTTGTTATACGTAGTCTATTTATGTGTTTTATAGCAGCCATTTGGAAGTGTAAATTACACTCAAGTTATCTTGGTAGATTTACTATTTCAATACGTATATTTCTTGTAATTTTAAATAATACAATTTTATTTCACTTTAGAGATACTCCAAATTACCTTTTGGTCTTCTATACAACAACACATTTACGCAATATCAATAAAAAAGATGCAATTGTTATTTTTCCTGCCGAACCGAAAGACAGCCACATTTCTAACGATGCTACTAAAAATTAATAAATAATCATGCGCATTTCGTGGGCGCATACAATCTGTGTGTGTTGTGCGGCTATTGTTTTCGCATACTCTTGCAGAGGTCCTCTTTTTTTTTTTTTTTGTTTGCTTATCCGCCAATTTTCCTGATTGCGCATTTATGGCTTTATTTCGTGCATTTTTATGCTACGACAAGAATAAAAATCTTTGAAGAAGTCAAATGAAACGATTTGTATTGCAAGCAATTTGCTTGAGCCTTTTGAACTTTCCTGATATAATTCTCTTGGCAATTCAGAAAGAAGAAATAACGCTGCTGTCAATTGTGTTCGACTTCGAGATACCCTGTAGCTTGTTTAAGGTTCCTTATATGAGCAATCGATACTTAATAATAATATAAAGAGGTAAAGTTTGTATATAGGAGTTAATCTCTGCAACTAATGAATCAATTCCAAAAATTGTTTACACTATAGAATATATATATATATCGTTTGGAAACAATGGGCGGTGCCACGCCCCAATATAAGAGAAAAACAAATTTGTCATATATCAGCAACTATTTGACAAATCGACTACATTTCTTTCGGTTAGAAGCCTTCTGATTCTAGTAAATTCGCCATATCTCAGCAACTATTTGACGCAGTTAGTTGAGTTTTGATACATGTATAAAGTGCACCGAAATAAGATACACTATAAATATGGGCGGTGTCATATTAGCCCCATATTAGAATAAACAAAAAGGGGGTGTGTACACTATGGTATTAAACCATTCTTTGATAGTCATTTTTTGCAAGTGGGCGCATACAACGTTTCAGGAGGCAGCTAATAGATTATATACTTTAGTGGTCCGATCTGGAGCAACTATCTTGAAAAATTAGAAATTAATGATCCGATCGGGAATATAAAGAATATTTTGTTATGATTTACATAAGATACACCAAATATGGCTTTTTTATCTTAATTAAAGGCAAAAACAAGAACATTTCATACATTTTTGGGGGCTAGTCCTTCTTCTTTTCCCTCTTCAGAGAAAATAAATAGATCTTTGAGATCTGATTGTTTAAACAGGCGGACGGACAGTAATAAGAATACCTTACAGAGTCTTCCATGTCACCTTTTGCCTGTTGCATACATTTGCACAAACTTAATATACCTTATTATTCTATGCGTACAGCGTATAAAAAGTAATTGCCGCCACTAACTTACTTTTATCTGCTACTACGGAGCAGCAGCATTTTTATTTTATATGCCAAAATGTTTACTTTGACCAAAGTGGTCATAAATTATTTGAATCGTTTCGTTATGTAAATTTGCTAACTCTCAGTTGTCATACGAGTACAAATTGTAATGGCATATCAATTAAAATGTCTACTACTTGAGGAAAGTGTAGTTCAAATAAAAGTAAAGCTGCTGCTGCTGCATTGTTTAATTATCCTTATGCCTATAAATAACAAGGATATATGTTTGTTGTATGAAGTAACCAACAAACCATGCTGAGGCAAATGAAATTAAGGTCACATTTATTTAAGAAGCATCATTTTACTTACACACGCAAGTATCCTTATTCTTACTGCTGGGTGTCTGGCTGCCTGACTGGCTCATTTACTTATTTGTTTGTATTTGACTTGGCATATTCGTTCTGCCATACTTTTGTTTAAGTGCCATTAAATAGCAGCCATGCGCCGCTCATTAAACATGGCAAGCAAACGAATGGAAATCCTTAAACGTAATTTCATTAATAAAAACATCAGATGTACGAAGCCTCCGCCACCGCCGACGCTGCCACATTGACAAGCAAGCAGGTCATAACAATTTGTTTGCGCTTTATTTGCCGCAAAGTTGCCGCATGACTGACCGATTCACTACTCTGACTGTAATCAAATTATCAAGCAACTAATGGTGTGCATTCAATACATATTAATTTGCTGCATATCTAGACGACAAATTCCAATTTGTATGGCAATATAGAAAGTATAATTAAATATCTATTACCAATATGCAAAACATCAATTAATAATTATATGTAGCATACAATACGGTCTTAAAGCACTGGTGACCTGACCACAGCCTAGAAAAGTAAAAAAATCAACATGCTTTGCAGCACTTAAAAGTGCGCCAAATATTTGTTAAGCACTTGCACGCGCAAGCGAGAAAACAAAAAGGCTCTTGAAGAGCAGCAGAAAACAAAAAGGCTCTTTCAGAGTAGCGCGCCTTAAAGTAGACTAAGGTTTCATATATATATATATATATATATATATATATATATATATATATATATATATATATATATATATATATATATATATATATATATATATATATATATATATTTTTTTTTTTTTTTTCATTTAGAGCTTTATACATTTTTTTTTCTATGTAAAAATTAATGAAGCTTCTATTTGTTGTGCTAACAAAAGAGCATACGTTATATGAAATCTACGAAAACAAGCACTGCTAACAATGTATATAGTCGTTGACAAGCCAACGCCAAAAAGTCAAGCCATATGTGTGCATAAGTGAGTGAGTGCATTTGTGTTGTGAGCTAAAGGCAAAGAAAGCTTGTAAACAAAATTAATGTCAAACAAACATTAGTAACAGCGGCTAGTAGCTCCAAATTTCTATGTACTTGGCTCGTCCTTTTTGCCTGCGTGCTCGCTGGACGTGTCAGTCGAAGTGATTTCAACGTTCAAATTAAAGCGAATTACTTAATGAGCAACACACGCAGCCATATCCTTGAATTAACTACATAAGCATTTTATTTTGTAATATCTATAGCACACAATCTATTGAGCTTTCTATTTTAATAATGGCCGCAAAGAGACAAACACTAACAATATTTGTTAGATGTATTTGTTTATGATTATCGTTTTTATTTGTGTCGCACACAGACGCAGATACATAAAGATTGCTTTTTAATTTTGCTCGTTAGTATAATATTGAGTTGGCAACATATTAATAAATTGTGTTTGCATGCCCAAAAGTAGGCAATGAAATTTTGTAAACGTTCTATGCATACCTATCGTGGTATAGGAAGTAATCAGTTTGACAAAGACTTTTGTGAGCCTTAGCGTGTCGTTTTATCACTATCCTCTCTATTACGGAATTATTACGAGAGACAATTTCATATAACAACTCACAAATTTTTGAAACGCTCTAATGAAATACAAATATCTCTCTCGCATAAACTCACTATATATGAATGACTAAGTAAAGTAATCGCTAAAGCTAAAAACTGGAATATGTTATTTGCAGCTAATAATATAGATCATATTCCTATCAAAATTACATAAAATATTTCACTTCTATAACCTACCTTTGTAGTTAAATTATATATAAAAGCGAAGACTTACTTCTGGTTCAACTCAAGTACTCCACATTTGTAACCAATAGCTCTTTAATTCTCCACCACTTAAAGTAACTATTCTTCATTGGTTCAGAACAGTTTTAAATAGCTCAAAAGATATATTTAATCATATAATTTAGATAAAATTCTGTATACTTTCATGAACAAGGTATAATCAAAGACTAACACAAATCAGTCTACATCAAAGATAATTGATAATTTACAAAAAAATAAAAACTTGAATTCGTGAATATAAAAAGACCTGAATAGTTATTGAACATAATTTTCAAAATGCCAAAAACCTCCTCCGATATTCGCTCGTATCTCGTTGAACTCTCTTAAGTTTTTTAGAACTCTCCAAACACAATTATATGTGATTTTCAGGGTGCTATCTACAGAATATTATAGAATACTCACGTAGTTTTTACAATATTTGTAGAACTTGAATACTTTGTTCAGGATACTCACCGGCATTCTGTATTACTCAAACCGGTCTAGCTCTATTGGTATCTACTACCGAAAGTAAGCAATACTGAACTTCAAACGTTGCTGAAATTTGACAAACTACACCGTATTCGAATAATTACTTAATACGATGAACTTCTCTCCATATGCTTCGCGCTTTTTTACTTCTTTACAGATAACAAAAACATTGGATCAATCATAGCCGGAAATACCATAAGTTTTTTGGTTTAATTCGTCCATATTTATTGCTCGTGGTTTCATGCTAGGCTGGATTTCCATAAAAGTATAAGTTTACTAGGAAATCATCACTTTAAAATAGTACTTTAAATTTGATTCGGATATTTGATTAATGTTCCTTAAATCACAGTGATTTAGATGAACGATTTTATATAGACCTGTAACTCCAGCAGTCGATCGATTTTTAGAGATAAGAGAAAGTTGTTTTAGTAAAAATTCTTATGTAATAACAATACTTTCTTATATTACTTAATGAATGTAAAGATAAAGCCGACTCTTCTCTTTAGCAAGTCAAATACAAAGTGGTCTGCTTGGCCGAAAGTGAAAGTGAATCATTTGTCACGAATTTAGGCAATAGCAAAATTAAGAGACAAAAAATGTAAAGCAAAATCTTAACGGGAAAAATCTTTAGGTTTATTTGTATAATATTTTGACTAGAGCATATCGTTTGTTTCCTTGTTGGTTGTTGTTTCATTTTTTTTTTCCTTTGCATCTTTGTGCACTTTTACTTCTATGGTGGCGCCTTAGCAAATGTTTGCGCGCAATGCAGTAAAAAGAGAGAGTGTGATTGAGCATGTACGTGTGTTTTTTAGCATTGTTAAGAGAGACAAAGAAAGCGTTTGCCCAAATATAAAAATAGCATAACTTTTAAATTTAGCTTGTATATTGAAACTGAAATGAGATTTTAAAACATTACATAAAATCTTCTATTTAAAGATGTTCCATAAGATATACATTTAAGCTTTATAATGCTTGCTTAAAAAAAGTATCTGTTTTATTTTCAACTAAATGAAACTAAAAATGCATTATTACTAACTAAAAGTTTAAAGTACTCCTAGCATTTTTCAATTTTGTAACATTTTCGATGCATGCAGCGAGCCATCAACACATTTGCCGCTGCTATGCGCTCGCTCACTCTGCACGCACAGACATAGATATGTCCTTTCGTCCTGTCGCTGCTAGTGGCGGTGTTTACTGTCGTTGTTATTACTGATCATAAAACAAGCAGCGTGCTTTTATAATTCATAAACTTTTCGCAGTACGAACAACAAACTTTTATTTACAGCAATTTTATGCAACATCAGACACTGGTATTCTTCATAGTTTCTCTATAATTTTATATTTTAGTAGCATAAAAATGAATGTATTTGTTGCAATTGTACTTTGTCCTTTCACTTGGCATGTATAAATTACATGCTGTTCTTTGCACATTTAAAATGTCTGCGCCTGATTTGAAATGCATTTTAATGATTGGTAATTGCATTTTTATACAATGACACAATTTGTTTGTCATACTTGAAGTTCTTCGCGCTCTTAACGTGCAATTTTTTATGGCACCACTAGCTTAGTTGTGCCCTACTAAATGCAAGTACTGACTACGCAGAAGAAATTGTGCGGCAATTTGAAAATAAAACAAGAAAAAGAAGTTCACAGCGGTGGTACCGAAGTTTTAGTTCACTTCACTCGATCTGTTTTCAAACTGTATAAAACCTAACCAGAAAAAAATGTCCAGGAAAAAAGCACTCAACGGCAATATTTCAAAAACGAAAAGTCTACGCATAAATCAAAGCAAATAATTGCTCGATCGAAGAAGTCACCTTGCTAGAAACGAATTTGGTGTATCTTCAATCCTAATTAAATACCCACACTAAGTTCACATAGAACCACTGTAGAATATAAGCTTGATTTAATTAAAGACCCTTAAAAAAGGTACAGCGTATCTCGAAGTCAAGCACACTCAACTGCAGCGTTATTGCTTGTTTTAAGTATCAATAGTGAATGGCAAAATAATCGCTGCGTGTAAATAATGTGCTGCACTATTGACCGTTTGCTATAAATTCCGATGACACGGAATGCCAGCATTGCAGAACATTCAAGGCTATGATAAAGCAGAATATCTGTTTATTTTCGACAAAACAATGAAAAGAGAATTTCAGCTGAAATCAGGAGTTAAATCTGACTTAGCACTGTCATAACATATAATATCTTTAACTAGACAACTTGTATATCTGAAAGATACAACCACCATACACACCTACTCATAGCTTTTTGTCTGTCTTTCTGTCTATCAGTTACACATTGTAACACTTGCCGCCCATCATCGTCAATGCCATAAGGTAGATAGACACAGACAAGAAGACAGTTGAGTGACTCAACGCTAAATGCATCGCATGCACTTCAATTTCATTCATTCAACAACAATGACGCAAATAGTGTTTTTCAACATAGAAACCTGCAATTATTTATTGATTAAATGAATGAAATTAGGTCAAAGAGAGTAGAAAAACAGACAACCACAGAGTGCACAGACAAATATAATAGCAAGATCTATGAACAACCAACCCTCCGCACAGACGACGTACCTTCCATGACTCATTTGAGCTTCAATTTGCATTTAATTTATTTAAAGTGGGTGGTACGGAAAAAATCAACTAACTTTTTCTTAATTATAATTCATAATGAAAGCATGCCGCACACCATTGCCTCATCACACCGCCTCCTTAATTTGCCAGCGCATTTCTACGTTTTGTAGAGCAACAAGTAAAATTATCTACTACACCCCTACTTGTTTCGCTCCAATTTCACTGTTTGCATTCCCCAGAGTTAGACATCAGCTCATAATTTCCATTACGAGCAACGTTGGAAATTGTCCACAAGGGAGCTTATTAAGTTCGTGCCCAAGAAATGTTCAAATGGAATACAAAATGGCGGCGGCGGCGCTCATGAAAAATACTGAAAAGCAGTATATTATAAGCAAATATGAAAATGCAGTTAAAGTACGCATATTCAAACTTTAAACCTTAAGGAGTGCTCCTATGAATGTTCAAACTGATAACAGTTAAAATAGAACACTGTCTATTCTATATAGAACACTTAGGTCGCCAATTTTACTGTTACAAATTGTATGAACTTATTTTGGGCATTTTTAGTATTTTAATTACAGCACTCAGCACATCAATTTTGCAGTCTATTGAAAGTGTTACCATGCCTCAAATTTTATGAACATTTATTGATAATTTGTAGTACTTTAATTACTGTACAAAGCACGCTAATTTTACTATCAATTGGAAGTGTTGCCGTGCTACTTATAATTTTATGAAAAGTTTTTGAGTATTTTTAGTATAATTACGATTCCTGTAATTTTTAAGTGTATTAAAAGAAATTAGTGAAATTGCTTCAAAGCGTCGAATAAGTAAAAACGCATTTCCACAAAACAATTTCACATATGATTGCAATTCATTTGAACAATTTTAAACAAGACACACCTTTTTTTAACTGTGACATTTAAAGCATGAGTTATGCACTTTCTTTTTGCAGTATCAATGACTGCAAAGTGTTTACTTGAAAAGTGTGCCACCCAATTAAGCCGCAAGCAACTTCAGACTCGAGAAAAGCTGCACATGAAAGCGTGAAAATTATCTTTAAACTTGAAATGTGACACGTACGGAACACTATTAGAGAAATGCACACTGAACTAGATCAGTCAGTCACTTGACTTGACTTGATTAGTGCCACGTTTACACAAACTCGTTTTAATTATACTAGCTTCAATTTTCACAGTTGCCAAGTTTTAAAGTTGAATACTATTATCGTCAACAAGTTGTTGTCTGTCGGAATTTTTTGCGAAGCCATCATGCACTTCAACTTAAGTCAACTTGCACTTAAGCAACTATGTAGCTGCAGCTGAGTCGCGTATTTAATTTGTTAAGTGCAATTCATTAGACTTGTTTTACAGCAGCAGCAGCAGCTGTGAAGCGAACTACTTTTGGAGCTTTTCTATTGGCCTTAAACTTGTTGCAATTTTGTAAGCAACATGTACATTAGATTTCTACAACCTAAAACTCTATAAAACGAAATATGCTTACTAAAAGTTGTTGTACGCTTATAGCTTTAACATACTTGAAAAAAAAAAAATTGACGGGTAAGATCCTAGAATTTTTATATATAGCTCTTTATGTCAAGCTTGAGCAGTAAACATAGAAACTCATTATCAAATGCCAGATCAGTAATAAATTAATGAAAGCATATGTAAAACTATGTGTGAATTGCAAGTGTTATTAAGTTTTAAGTGAAAGTTTATAAGTTAACTGTGTGGGAAGATTTTATTGAAGAAGAGTTTGAGGCAGATGAGGCTGAGGCTGAGCTGCTGAAGAATGGTTTGCAAGATATTATGGACAAGAATGAGGAGATTTAGTTTGATTTATTAGAGTATACTGCCACTGGAGAAAGCACTGAAGGACCTGAGCTCAAATGCTCTAAAGAAGATATGTAAAATTTGGAACAATAAATGGATTACTCCATTTTTCCAAGCAACCTAAAAAGGCGATACTATGACAAATTATATAAAATACATGCGCTGTGAACACTACTCAACAGGAAATTCAACGATCTATATCCAGAAGAACACAAAAGTATTCATGAGCAAGTAATAGTAAACTTTTATTTTTGAGATTCATTTTTGATATCATTAACTATTTGCAAAACATATTTAATATGACTCGTAAAAGGCTCGCTAATGATGCTTTTTGCGAAATATTTTGAAATTTGACTACTTCAAACTGAACCATAGTTATTTACTCGTTAAAGTTTCGTGCAACTCTCGCAAACGATATCACTTGCGAAGGCATTGCACGCTGTGTATATGTATACTTTTCTTCTTCATAGTACCATACACTCAAAACAAATACTACTACCTCAATGTCTCAAATTTGCTTAAAAGCAGCTTTCGTAATCTAGTGATCGAATGAAACTGGAATTCTTAAACAATTCCAAATTTCTTAATTTGAGCATAATAAATCAGATAATGAATACATTTTTCTTTTAGCTGGTTTATGTGCGGGCGCTAAAGTGCTAGCGATAAGTTGCATATGCTGCTTACAAATTTTAACTTTGCTTACAAATATTTGCAAACATTTGCTGCAGACGCAACTAATTTTTGTTTGTTTTCGGTTTCAATCGAAATTCAATTTTCAAGCAGCATATAATGTACAAATATTTTAACAAGTGTTCTACTGACATGTGTACAGTAACTTTACGGGCTTGCTTAAATGCAGGTATTGCTTGCGTAGCACTTGACATATTAAAAAATATTTTCGACAGATAGCAAAATGTGAAAAAAAGGACTTCAAATCCACCTCAGTCATTACAATGCAATGTCAAAAGCCTATACATACTACAATACTCAAGTACACTTCAGGTATGATATTGTATATCAGGCATTGCCAGCAACCTAAAAGAATAAACGTTAGCAGCTGTGTTTGAAGAAAGTATATACTATACTTGAAGCGCACAGAAACTCAAGAAGCCAAAGAAAAGCAAAATATACTTATAAAGGCACTGTGTATTGGGTTATACGTAGTACTTGACAATATTACTCAAGTGTATATGTTGACAAAAAAACGGGCACGCTTAAAAAGGGAAAAACTTTCGCAGAAGGACGAACAGAACAGAATTCAGGGAAAAACATCTATTTGAAATCGAAAGTTATTTTCAGTCGGTCTTTCTTTTCTAGGTCATAATGTCATTTGACATCTGTTGCTGACTGATTGAGATATGAGTATGACATAACTATAGAATCCAAACAAGTAAAGCCAACTTCGACACAACCTATCAAAATATATACCACCAGTTATAATCAAAAGTCATAAAACGCAAGGAAATGTTTATTGTTCAGCTGTGTTCTCATTGAACATATAACCTTTAACACAGTTGGAAGGCAAACAATTGTGTGTGTGCTTTTTTGCGTCACGCAGCTCGAAAGTTTTCGCTTTAAATGAGTCGCATTCTAATAACTTACCCTACAGTCCTTCATACTCATTCATTGTATTGAGTTACAAACTAATTTCATATAGAAAAGTGGCATTCACTGAAACAAATCATTGCCTTTTCCCTTGTTGTATACTTTTTGGCGTGAAATTACATAATTTTTGGCGTCGCTACGCTCACTTTGTTTTCAATTTCATTTTAATAATGCCTACAATAGCAACAGCTGAATATGACTACTGGTGGTTCAAGCAGCTCAGATTTCAGTGTTTATTTGGTTTTGATTATTATTTTATGCATCATGCATATAGGCGCTAAGGAACTTTATATATATATATATATATATATATATATATATATATATATATATATATATATATATATATATATATATATATATATATATATATATATATATATATATATATATATATATATATATATATATATATATATATTACGCAGAACTACCTACACAATACTGGCAGGCTGTCTGCTTTCTATGTACGTTACTTATATACATATATAGAAGGCAAACGATGTCGGTTATATACCACAGCGCGCCTTAAAATATTCAACGAAGCATATCGCATATCGAACGCTTTTGTAGTGCTTACGCACCTAAAAGTATGCAGCATGATATTTGCTTTTATTGCTTCTTTCTCCACTCAACAAAGAGCTTTTGCTCCACGCTTCGTGGTTGTTATTATTGTATTATTATTTTTTCTTTGCCGTGGCTTATATTTGTTTTGTTTCAAACATACAGGATATATTTTTCCTTTTTTCGGTATATTTGCTTTTGCCATCGTTGACGCCGTTGTACGCCATTCATCAATAATTCACATTGATTCCGATTGACTACTGTGGTGTGGTGGTGTGGAAATGTAAGAATTCACATTTTATATTTGCTTATTATTTTTTTTTTTTTTTTTTTGTTTTCTTGTACTACCCAAACCTGCAGGACTATAACTCATAGCAATGTTATGGCAACGCTGCTGATAAAAATATCATATATATATGTATAATTCAGACGCACTATTTTTACATACATAACTTGTGCACCACCAACGTCATCTTCGTCATATACATACATATGCTGATTTGCTTTTATTGAAATTGATTTAATTTTCCAATTGAAAACACTTTATCATGTGCAGTGGTTAGAGAAATATTACGCTCGTACCAGCTGTATATATATATATATATATATATATAATATATATATATATATATATATATATATATATATATATATATATTTTTTTTTTTGTAATATTCAATAAATAAATTGTGCAAATTTCTCAAAAAGAAATACCCTTAGATGCTACTGAGTCCTTAGAAATCTATAAATTTTGTAAGCGCTAGCATTGTAAGCTAGCAGAGTATGTACAAAACAAAAATAGTTCAACTAAAATATAAATATGCATGTGCTTACAACTTTCTAACACACATTTTTGTAAGCACTATAATATTACAATATGCAATAAAAAAAGCAACATTTATACATATGTGCTTACAAAATGCTACAATATTGATATATAATTTATTTCACTTTCATATTTTATCTTACAAATTAGATGTTTCCAAAAAAATTTTGTAAGCACTAATTTTTTGCCATGCGAAATATGTAGTTAAACATTATTAAATATGTGCATACAAAATACTTCAAATGTTTTCAAATTTTTTTTTTTTTTTTTTTTTTGGGCATATTGTGTACATATTTCATTTAAATATGCATTAGCTTACAACAACAAAAAATTCATAAAATTTTAGCAAATATAATAAAAATATGCATACACTTTCAATAGTTCAATAGAAATATTTGTAAGCACAACTATTTTCCACTTCGTTATAATAAGTGCAGTATTTATAGATATATGCTTCCAATATAATTGAAGTGCTTACAACAATTTTATGCAGTTTAGTTCATACATTTTTTACTTGATCAATAAAAATATTTGTAAGCACTATTAATTTGAAAGTCGCTATAAGAAATGTAGCATTTCTAAATATTTGCTTACAATATATACCAAGTGCTTACAACATTTTTGTTCCTATATATTGCACTTGATATCGATATTAATAAAAACACATTTTGTCTTTTTCTTTGTAGCAACTTTTCCGCTCACAGAATCCTGGACTCGCTGCCGCTGCTTCAAATGCTGCTGCTGCAGCTGCCGCCGCAGCTGCGGCCACTTCAGCTGCTGGTGCAGCTGGTGCACCACCTGGTGCACCCAATGGCACAATGCCACAGCAGCAACAAATGCAAATGGCTGCCGCATCACAGCAATTATTTGCAGCACAACAGAATGCAGCCTATGCAGCGCAACAGGCTGCACCGTATGTCATCAATCCGGGACAGGATGCAGCGCCGTATCTGGGCATGATTGCAGCAGCACAAATGCCACCACAGTACTATGGCGTTGCACCCTGGGGCATGTACCACGGAAATCTGATACCACAACAGGGCACACAGCCGCGTCGACCGTTGACACCGTCACAGCAGGGCGCTGAGAATCAACCGTATCAGGTAAGTTGAATGTCAATTTGAATGACTCTGACTCTCACTGACATGTCAATGTCGAAAAATATTCTATGAAAATTATTCTGTTGTAAATATGCGCGAATAACTTACTGCAAATAACGTAAAATTGCTTTTCATAAAGACAAAACAAAAATAACGCGCAACGACTTGTGTAATTTTACATGTAAAAAAAATGAGAAATTGTGTAAATGTTTTGTACACAACTGTACATTTTTTTATTTTTATTTATTTATACATTTTTTATTTACAAAATGCACAGAGAAATTGCAGTGATGCGCACACAATATAAAAAGAAAAAAACAATATGTAAAATTCACAAACCGAACAACGTATCCAATGGAATTTCAAATTGATTTCTTTTTGGAACTAATAAATAATTTTTTGCCCATACAATGTAACTTTTATTTTGTAAATATGAACAAATCAAAAAACCAAAACCTAAAACGTTGTATTTTTCTCTTTTTTTTTTTCTTTTCTGCATAACTTCATAACCAACAAAACAAAACAAACAAAAAACCAAATCTAACCTTGTACAAATAAATAAAATATATAAACAAAAAAAACATCAACTATGCAAATATAACCAACAAAAAAAAAATTCAAAACATCAAACATCAACATCACCACGCCTACAACAACGCGCGACGCCCGCCTATAACTACAAAACAAAATGTGTATTGCATATTCGAAAAAAAAAAAACGCACACACAAAATATTGTATATCAAAATATCTTGCTCGCTCATTTTGGTAAACGGTTACTCACGCCTTCACTACTCCCGCTGTCACGCCGTCATATTGGAACACATACTTGCTCTCAGGTCATACCGGCCTTCTTCGATCAGAGCGGTTCGCTTGTTATGGGACCACGCACCGGTACACCAATGCGCCTTGTTAGTCCTGCGCCAGTGCTTGTGCCTCCGGGAGCAGCACGCGGTGGTCCACCACAACAACAGGGTCCACAGCTATATCCGCCACAGAGCGCGGCGGCTCAGCAGAATTTGTACTCACAGCAAAATGGTTCCAGTGTCGGAGGTAAGCATGCATTTGTATAAATTATAAATATAGAAAATTGTTTATATCTCTTAAGTTGTATATTATATATACTTTAAACAAAAGCTACCTGTAAAAATAACATAAGATACAATTTCAGATCTGCTTAATGAAATAACGTTATACAGCTTTATCAGAGCTCAGTGAAGTTTGCACCATAAAATGTTAAGTTTTCATTTTTGTATTTCGTTTGTCCAAGAATAAACTTCGTTCGGGATATTAACTTCAAAATGCACCAGTCGCCAATCGCTTACAAGCTAAGTGAATTTAGTCTGCATTTGTTTACACACTCAGTACAAGCTGCAAAATGGAGCGAACCTCGGAACGTGATTAAATTCTGTATTGATCTTAGTAAATCGTACATGGAAATGGGTTAGACAAGTGTTCGGGAGTGAAAGCCAACCACATACTGCGGTTGTTTTGTTTTTAAATGAGAAAAGTTCAAAGATGCCTTCAGAGTGTGGAGGAGATGCATGAAGAATGACTTGTCTTTTTTGACGTAATGGCTGTGGTCCACCAGAAATTTGTATGTAAGGGGCAAACAGGCAATCACATTTTTACGTCAAAGTACTAATCAAATGGTCAAACCAATATATCAAGTCGGACATGCTTCTTAATTGCCGTCTACCTGACCAAGAACGAAATTACAACTGTTCCCCAATTCCCGTACAGTCACGACGTGGGCTTTTTCAGGTTTTCAAGCCAGCAGCTCGTTTGTTCAATGGTAAACTTCGTCTACCAACCAAAAAAAAAAAGAAAATTATTATTCAATTATTAATTACAAAGTAAAGTTCTGATAACTAGAAGTGTAAAATGCAGATATTCAAGCCTCCAGTTCATTTGTTCATTGTTAGCACTCAATTGTCCAGTGATAAACTTCGTGTGGTTACCCAACAAATTTATTAATTATATTTGAAAATTAACTAGTATTTTCTCGTCATCATATTTAAACAAATGTAGCTTTGCAGAGTTCACAGTTTCCCTTTAGGCTCGTCGAAAACTTACAATACCTTATTTAAAAGCTTTATTAAAGCAGAACCTATTATATTTATATTGGCTAAATATTTTTTAAATCGTTTACTAAAATATGTCGCAGACAATCTATAAATTACAAATATATGTAATTAAAATATATTGAGATGTTAATATACTGCTTTATACATATTATTGACTTCAGCTTCTCAGAGAGCATTCTGTAAATAACTTAAAGATTTTAGGCTTTAATCTTTCAAGTGTATAAAGTGTATTACTTTGCGTGTATTCATGTTTGAATGTATTATGTAAGTGAGTACTTACACATATGTACTTAATCGTATCTAATAACAATATGGTAATTTAATTTTTGGATAACTGACATGCAATGCGTTGCATTTGTGTATACTATCGTTAATAATCCTATTTCGTATGCAAAATCAAATGCTTAAACTACAAAGTAACCATGCCAAAAATTAATTCCTAAGCTTAACTACAAACTAACCCCAATGCAACATACAATATATAATAGTTATATGCAACAAATCGATGGAAACTAATGCTTATAAAATACAGACAGTTGGATAAATGAATGGACTGATAGACAGACGTACGGACGGAAAGGCAGATATAAACTAATACACAGTCTAATGTTTGCTTATAATAATTACAACAATAATTGCATATTTATTGCAATAAGCAACAATTTTCAACAAATGACTACGAAATCCGAATTATAATAGCTTATACTCGTACAACAAATTACCACCACCACTAGCAGCTTTTGGTAGATATGTTTAAATGGATGTTAGTGGCAAGTGGAGCGCCGCTTTCACTTGTACTACAATATATACCTACATAAATGTCTGTTCGTTTATACATACGTCTCTTTCACACTTATATTACGAGGGTTGACATTTATATAGTGCGGCTATTTTTACAAAAAAATCTCCTTCAAGATAAATACAGTTTTGCATGCATTTGAACCAATTTACGAAGAAATTTTAACACTCAGAAGTAGTTACCTCCAAAACGAACTACTTAAAGGCTTCAACAGCTTTTTATTTATTTTTGATGTGTTAGAACAAAAGAAGTCATTAGGTGCCAAGTCAGTGCTGTAAGGCGAATAACCCATCAATTCAATGCCTCTCTTGTATGTGAGCTGGTATTGTCGTGTTGACGGATGATCCGTCTTCAGCGGTTGGTTTTTACAATTCTTCGAAAATTTCTGGCGAACAATTGGTTTTCCACCATTCGGAATTGATCGTCCTATGTTCTTCTAATGGAACAGTTGTGACATGTCCACTTTTTGGAAAAATTAAAAACAGAAATTCTCGAATAACTTTTGTTGAATTTTGTTCGTCTTGGTACGTCCATATAGTCAATTGCACTTATTTCGGATTGAAATGCATAGTTCCATCGCCTGTTCCGAAGTCATAGACATGTTTTAAACCACCCCAGCTGTACTTCTTCAGCATTTCTTTGCACCAATTGATAATAGCGTGTTTTCGGGCGCACAAATCTTCTTGGCGATGAAATGTTCATGTACTATCGAAAGTATGCTGGTACCACTAACGCCTAACGATGTCTCAATCGTACGGTATGTCACAAGACAATCTTGCAATATCAATTCAACGATTGTTTTTGTCACAACCATCGTTTTTGGACAACTTGTTAAAAGTCGTTATACCAGCGTTACACCATGGCAAAAGTTGGGGCTTCATCGTCAAATGTATAATAAAGTTTATCAATGCCTGCTTGTCTCTATACTCGAAAATAACGTACGAAAAATTTGACAAGTTAATTCCGCGTTGAATTTTTCAATGCACTGTAAGCAACACAAATAGTGATTGTATGTCAAAACATTATGCGTACATTTACACTAAAAAATACCAAACTTTCCAATAGAAATATTAGCTAGCAGCTAACAACACTTAGGGTTACCAAGGCATACAAGACAACCCTCGTATAACACGATACATTCGCTCGTCTGTCTTTCCACTTATGCATAATGTAATTTATAATTTTAAATCCCATTTCTATTATTTTGTTATAAATTTCTAATGTAAAAACCATTGCATGCATGCACGCAAAATAATGCTGTTGTTATTGCAACAGAAACTAAAATAACAATTGCTGTTGCTGCTGCTGCTGCTACTGCTGCATTCATGCGCCACTGAATCATACGAATTTTTGAAAGTGCTTAGAGTATTTCTGTATATGAGTTTGAGTTTGAATGTGTGAAATAACATTTCCCAACACATACATTTGTATATGATTTTTATGAAAATGCAATTTTAGTATACTACAAAACTGAGCTGATGGTTATTCTACTCAACTGAATTCAAGTACCGTCACCGAAATCGTCGTCGTCGACGAGCATTATACGACTATGAAGGTCTCTCAGACACTATAGCCCAAAAAACACTTGCACGCTCTTTACAATAGGGCTTTCGGGTTCAAATTGTTGTTGGTTTTGCAAAATTTATAGAATTTCATATTATAATTAATAATAAAAGCAACAGCAGAAGTTCGTTTGAAATATGAACTTAAAATGTAGTCGCACACACATTCATATAAACTGCATTTTTTAAACTTTAGGATTTTGGTTGGGCTGTAGTTGGTTTTAGTTTATTGGTGGCATACCAAAATACACACTCAGTGAGAAGACTCCTCATCACATACTCACTTTCGACAAAAGTAAAGTTGCCTAAACTCGTAATAGTTTTCCAGGCATTGCATTTCTATTATAGAAATTTTCTATTTGAAAAGAGAGAAAGAGGTAGAGAGGCGAGGCGGCAGGCAGTATATAAAGCTTCTATTGTTTGACTGCCGCCGTCTACATGTCTATAGCATTGCTTACGGGTTACTAAAAGTTCTAATTTGTTGAGAATAGTTTTGTTATAGTACAAATTTTAGCTAGAGACGTCGGGCGTCGGCAACGCTGGTAATATAATGACGCTCATGAAAATGCTTGCAATGCTTTTACAACATTTTTGGTGTTGAGCTGTAATCTTTTGGTATGGTGAGATAGCTTACCATTGTGTAAATTTTCTAAGCCTGGGCAGTTTTAGAGTCTTTAAAGTAATGCCTTTAGTTAAGTGCAAGCGCTTACAAAATTTGCATAGAGCTTACAAGTTTCTTCGGTGCATTAAGTTTTGTATGGTGCTAGCGTTTAGTTGGTACATGCTATGAATGAAGTAAAAGTAATATACTAATTTTATAAACATGTAAAGATTTGAAAACTATTGCGTGTTGTGAAGTATAATTTTGGTATGATTACGATCTAAGAGTGGTAAAGAGAGTATATGCTGAATTATAAATTAGCAATGAGAACAAGAAAAATTTTATTTTTTCCACCGAATTTTGCTTTAAATAGATACAATGATTTTGCTTGTGCTTAAGTGTCGGAAATGATTTCAGTTCTGTAACACCAATTTTCGAGCACTTTTGCGACATTCTAAAATCAATTTTGGATACTAAGTTTACAGCACGGTTTAAATATCAATATGAATTTAAAACACTTTGCAGCAAATTCAAAAATTTGTACTTTTCTGAAATAAAAATCCTATTCAGCACGTTTCAAAAGCTTTAGATTTTGTAAGCACAATCAAAATTGTAGTTCTTTACGACTCACCATGTTGATATATATTATGCTTACAATATTTGACATTAATTAGGCAGTAAATTTGTTTTTGCGCTTAAATAATAAGCCCTAAATATGTTACATGACCTAGGCAAAATGTAATTCAAACAGTTTTTTGCAAATTATGAAAAAAAAAAAAAATATTAAATCTACAATTTTAAAAAATTTTAAAACATATTCAGCGCGTTTTATATGTTGCAGTTTTTGTAAGCACTCATAATATCGTAATCCTGAATACTCCGACAACTCGAAATGCAGCATGCTTACAATATTAATCAAGTGCATACAGCTTCAAAAGTGTTTTTTATGCTGTAAACACTTTTAATTAACGCAAATTACATAACAGCGTTACACTCAAAAAGCCATATGCAAAATGTTGAAAAATTCACTTACATAATATGCGTATGAAGCAGAATTTAATCAGCAACAATTTAACAGCTCATCAATTGATCTGAAAGCAAAAACAAAAGCAAAATGTAACGAGACGAGGAAAAACTGAAAGCATCATTAAAGCATGAAAAACCATTGCTATAATATAAAATACGGGAAATAAATATAAAATATAAAGCACAATAAATTTCATACTTCATTAATGCACTTTTATGAAAAATGCCAAATGAAATATGAAAAATTGAAGCGAATGAAACCACTAAATGGCCAACATACGAACAGACAATTGAATTAATGGAGTGTGGGTGTTGATGGCAGGCAAAAAAAAAAAATCCTTTGAAAATTAATTTCTGTATTTTTATTTTCCCTTCAATGTGTGCAATGAAGTTTCAATTTTCAACTGAATGAATTGACAACATAAAGTATGAATGATGCAGCTTTATAACTACATAATGTGCTGCATGCATGTTTGTGACTGAAGCACAGTGCTGCATTGAAATCAGTTGGGAAAAAAAAACAGAAACTAGTAGTAAGTGCAACTCTTTTAAATCCATCAATTTGTATCATCAGTCACGAGCAGCAAACGTGAGTGGCAAAAGCCGCCTGCCTAACTACCAACATATCTATGCCGCCTCAAGCGTCTTTTGATTTGAATTTTCTAATTGCTGCGTATCAATTAAACTGCACAGCGCTTCAATCGTGACATTTGCTGTGGCGCAATAGTATCTTCTAATAGAAGTAGTAGCTACTGCACATTGACATAAATGTATGGCAGCGTTCGATCGTTCTCTAAGTTATGACAGAACTTGACTGCACTCTCGTTGCTGAATTTTAAATTCGAAACAAAGATACAGCAATGCCTCATGCCCAACCGCAATTAGTACAAAAGTCAACGTCGACGACGAATACGAATACGACTACGACGAGGCTTAAATGTCTGCTTTACTCAAGGTTAACGCATTTTAATGCAGCACAGAGAGCAATATATACGTAGGTTGAGGTATGACAACGACGATGTAGGATTACATATACCACAGACTCATTTACAGAGCATATTGACGCAGTTGGATATCGTACATTTCCTACCATATACACACACACACAGTCAAACAATTTGTAAGCAAATACTAAAAGAAATCCTATGTGTGCTATGTACGATATTGTGCAAGGATGTCGCAGGATGGCAACAGCAACATCGAAAACGTCACAGACGACACAGACAACAAACCGCAGCACATTGCTGCCAGAGTGCAATGTCAGAAAGCTTTTTAATGGAGATTATATTGTTATAAGTGTGTGTATTTTCTTCTTGTTTCTTGGCATGGGATAAAATGAGCATGTCTGGCAGACAAACAGGTAGAAATTGCAATTGGTATGCGAACAACCTGCAATTATAAACGTTAATACATACTGGCAGACAGTAGCAAGTAGCAGCAGTTGCAACTGTAGAAGCGCGACAGTTTCAGGCATACTTGTATGTAAGAGGAAATAATCTGTTCGATACTGTTTCGTCGCTTTGCAGAGAGTGTAGCAGCATTCACATAACAGTAATCTAGATAGAGGTAGTGCACAAGGAAGCAGATACTAGTAGCATATATAGAACGGACTGAGAACAGTCAGCCAGCCACCCATATGCTTTAGCTAATGGTTCGGTTTAACTTGGTTTGGTTTGCCAATTCATGCCCAGGCAAATTCATAACCAACAGTGTTCCAAATTGTACAAAGATGAAAACTACGCACATAGCGCATTTTAAATCAGTATTATTTTAATCATTACGAGAGCGTATCAAATAACTACTCCAATTAATACATATTTAAAAAATAGTCTTTGATCCCGAATTAAACGCGAATATTCTTCGCGCAAAACTGCCGCAGGTGATCCGAAAGCGAAGGTTTCCGCGATTTGGTCCCACTAACTGATCGACAAAGTGTGTGTGCCTACAATCAGCGTACGATAGTTCTGTCCGCAAGAGATCCGGAAAAGCGTTAGCATGCGATATCACTAGCGGATTTTTGGTCAACTGAAAACTCCTTTCAATTCAAAAGAAAAAAAAAACATTATTTTATATTAATCCATTTTTCTTCTTCAATACACTTTGTTCACCATGGCCTTTTTCGTCACTGAACCGGCAGCAAAAATCCACTATTTCGTCTGTTCCTTAGTCTCTAATGTGTTGTGATGTATTCATATATCGTCCACTGTTACAAAAGGGAGTTAAAATTAGTACGGTTGTTAATCGTTCCTTCAGTAGTCAATTGAACGTCTCGCACGATATTCATTACTTGTAAATGTTCGACTTCACAAAAAACCGACAAGTATCGTACTAAAAATTATCAAAAAATGTTCATACATTTTTTAGAACGGCAACACTTCTAACTGACAGTAAAATTGGTAGGCTGGGTACTTATTTGATAACAGTTTCAACACTCACTACTCATCTAAGTAACTCATATGAGAACTCATGAATATGTAAAGGCTGCTAACACACTGCTACTAAAAAATATCAGTGTTTTTAACAGCAGATAGCAGTGATTTTAACATCATTTACAACTGTTATACGATTTCCAATAACAGTTATCACTATGATTGAGCAATAACAAATTTTGCTCATGCCTTGTTCGTGTGCAAAACGTACACAATCAATATACAACCTCAGTGTGCAAAAATGAACCCTTTTGCTATACATAGATCCAGTACAAGGACAACAACAAACAAAGCGTACAAGTGGCCAACACAATGACAGACAGGATATTATTATGTGGTGTACCTTGTTTTGTTGGCTTGCTGCACATGTTTGCAGTATACGACACACACATACACACACACAATAACAATACCCAAATATATACAAGCAGTATTGTCATTTAGAAAATATATGCTACGGATTTGCTATGCACTCGTTTGCGGTTAGAGGCAAAATGTGAGAAAAGTGAAAGCTACCAATGTTCTAAATGCACTCTGCTTTCTCTAATAACATAGGTTCTAGCTCTAGCACACGCTTTCTAAAAACATCTTCACACATAAGCACCTACATATGTATGTATAAAACGCTCAATACTCTGTTTTCAATGTGACATTGTACTGTACACATATGTCACACTTCTGTGTAAATGAATACGTTTATTTTGTAAAATGTCAATTTACCAACGAGATTGAGGTGTACTTGTCTGCCCAAGCAAACCCTACATGTCCCTTCAACTGTCACCGTACGTCTGTGACACTTGTGGCATACGCAACACTTTACAATAATGAAATTCTCCATTTTGCAGCCTGTTGTTAATATTTACTTAATTGATTTTGCTACGGTGTTGTTTCTGCTCTGTATATGTCAGTCAATCATTGCAACATGACATTTCGTTTAATTATTTTACCAAAGTTTTTGAAAAAAAAAAAAAAAAATTGTAAGCACGCTTAAAAATTTGTAAGCAATTGCATAAATTGCCTACGTATAACAAGTAGTTTGTTCTAGTAGGAGTGCTTACAAAAAATACGCTGAAAATCTTATTAGCACTTGAAATATTTTATAAGCACTAAGCCATTTTGAAAAAATATAATAATAGGCATTGTAAGAAATTGCCGCTTACAACTTTAATGCAATGTAAGTTCAATTTCAATTCAACTTTTAGTAGGCCGTCTATCAAATTTAATGCTGAAAAGAGACAATTTACAAACGCTGCATATTTAAACTGTTTAAGAGCAAATATTTTTATAGGCACACACAAGCGATTTACTTTAGAGAACTAAACTGAACTGCCTACGCAGCAAATGGCAAGCGTCATGTGGCAAATGGCACTCGTGTAAGTGCACATTATGCACGTTTGCATTTATAATTTACAAAATCATTACATTAAGTTGGTTTTAGTGCCACGTACACTTACACTAAGTGCGGCTATATATATATATATATATATATATATATATATATATATATATATATATATATGTATATTATATAGGTGCAGAGCCTTGATGTATACATACAAGTGTGTATATAAACCATATAGCGTCTGCCATAACCGTTTCATCTTTTTAATGTCGCACAGTGAATAACCACAGACAGTGAGCAAAGATAGCAATATCTGCCGGGTGTGTACTCGAGCTGTTGCTGCTTGCAGTTTCATTTACAATATATCGTGTTCAACTTGTACTCCTGCCATTTTATTTTATCAACAGAGGACACTTTTCGCTTTCATTTCATACAAACGCAATTTTCTTGAAACGACACGAATTCTGAATTCAAACAACGAATGAACTCGTGCTACCCACCACCACCTCCCTCTAATTGTCCGTCTAGATGTAGTTTGTCTATCTACAGTACTTGCAGGGATTTAACTATGAGTTGCAATTGCAGTGTAGCAAATTCCCTAAAGCCTCTAAATGTACGATTCGTATGCACAATCGCACTTGCACCCACCGCCGACACTCCACCGCCACCGACTGCACTGCAATTATTGCGGCTGTTAGACAGACGTCTTTGCCCTCAATGTTGCTCGCTGTCTACTATACTTTCCTTACAAACAAATTGCATGAATAATTCTCTTTTAAATTGTGCAACAACGTAACTAACTCAGTGTGTTTAGCTCTGTGCAAGTCAGCTCAGCTTGGCTCATTTTGTTCGACGAGTAAATAAAATAAACATACAACTTTGCTGTCGCGTCTTGTTTTTCCTTTTAAACTTAAACTTAAACACCCAAACCACCCATTTTCACAACATTTTCATTGACGCAAATTGTAGTAGACTGCTAAGAAATTAGGTGATAGAGTTGCTGGTGGTACAAAGGAACTACTGCCTTTTGAATGTAGTAGGGAGCGCTTTCGGCAGCGATGACTGCAGACTGCACACAGCTGTTTGCTGCCGCAATAAACATTTTATTCTTTAGCCATTCAGTGCATTTAAAATGAAATTTAACTGTGCAGCACTTGCAGTTTTTGCTTGCTTTTTGCAAAATTAGTTAATTTAAATGCGTTGCAAAAATAAACGAGGGGAAGACCTACATATATACACTCGTAGTACAGCACTAGTCCGAAGAAATAAATAAACTTTGAAAATTTTGCAATTTATTGAGTATGCAACGCTTTCTACGCGCTCAAATGCAGCAATTAGGCATTAATTTTATTATTGTTGTGGTTGTTGTTGCTGCATAATTAATCATTTGAATTTGTAAGCAAGCATAATTTTCGAGCTACAGCTTTAATAGCTACTCAAACTATATTCAAGAAACATCAGCAAAACATGTCTTACTAAATTTACGCAGCGCTAATTTTGTAAGCGCATGTTTTATTTAAAAGCTCTATGCATATACTATATGAAGTAAGTAGTGCTTACAAAATTCAACTGTTGCTTACAAAGTTTTTCGAACATTAAAGTTGTATTTTATTTTTGATTGTTAGTTATATTAGATATGTGTATGGCCACTGTCTAATATAGGCCATATTTTGGGTGATATATACATATATTATCTATTGTGACACGGCGCAGAGTTTTGAAAGATAAGTTCATCCAAATGCTCTGCAATTGAAATCACTTTCATGATTATCTTGTAGAAGTTTTAGTTACTTAGCATCATTCATCATTTCATTAATAAAATTTACTGTCCAACACTAAGATAATAAAAGCAGAGCCAATTAAATCGGCTGTCAGTTTTTTTTTTTTTTTTTTTGGCGTAGAGGCGTTTTTTTATTTTACTGCTCAATATGTATTTGATAAACTTTTGTTGGTCAACAAATTGAGTAAAATTATAGCTACTTAAAGTAGTTATTTAAAAAAATCCTTCTGTAAGTAAGGCTTTGGTTTTATCGCTGCCTATTAACTTTTTAATTCACTAGAAATACATTGCACTCTACTGTATATAAATATTTTAGTGCTTACAAAATGCAGCACTTGTTTATATGCTCATTTTGTAACCATATTTGTAAGCACTAGTTTTATTTTGAAGTTTTTAAAGTCGATTTTCCAAAACACATCATGCTTACAAAATTCAGCACTTGCTTAAAACTTTTCGTTGCTAAAATTGTAAGCACGTATTGCAAATGTTAAATTAGACTTTCTAATGTAGCGTATTAATGCCGCTTACAAAAATCAAATGCAGCTTTTTAAAAAAAAAAAAAAACTTAAAATAATATATACCTATACATATGTGCACAGTTTATCACAGCTGTCGTATGTTTTCATAAAATACTATAAATACTTGCAAAATTTTACAACGCTTAAATTTCGCGTTTCAATAATAAGCAATTAAATTTTTCGAATGACGCTTGTGGTTCACGTGCTGTTGTCACGTTGCGTGTTGGTTTTGCCGCCTCGATTGGTATCCTTTTGAAAGCACTCTGGCGCATGTGCATAATTTCCCGCCACAAAGAGATATATGATTGGCTACTTACGGGCGCCCAAACCAACAACAAAAACAGCAGCAGCAGTTTGGAAATACACAGAATCATTATTAAAAACTTTATTTTGTAATTTTCTGCGTACATTTTAGTCGTTGTAAATATACAAAATGTTTTAACTTATTTTTCAGTTATATTTCTCAGAGTCCAGTATAAATTGCAAACAGTGCTGCATAATTTTAGGCGCACTGTGCCATTTTTTGCTTTATTTATTTATTTATTTTTTATTATTTGCTGTTGCAAGTTAATGGCGCAAAACTTTCACTTAAGCTGACTGTCTGCCTGCCGTGCTATTATAAATTTTATACGCTTTTATTTTTCTTACTATTTCACACCAGCGCCCGAGGGCCGACCCAATTACGCTTATACAGTTCATTGCATAATATTGGGGGCTTTAGCTGGTTTGGGTTGCAAGCAACCACCCTCGTTGGCGTCGTCGTCCACGTCCTCACCCTCGTCGTCGCCGTGGCAGCAGTTTTAGACGCCACTGAGTCGTGCTAATCATAACAAATTCGAGTGACATATTACAACATCAATCAAAGCGCTCAAGTTACTAAATCTCTGACGTCTTGTGAAGTTTGTCTTGCAGTCTCTTCCTGTCACTCGGCTTCTGTTGCTTCTATCAATTTCACTTTGCGTATTCTTTAACATATCCTTGGAGATTTGTTGTACAGTGCTGCTGCGAGTATCATCTGTACAACATATTACAGGGTGTTTTTTTTAGATGTTCCAATCTTTGAGTGGGATTAAACTGTCAAAAATCTGATCAGATCTGGCTATTGTCATTTGTGCTCCGTTTTATTTGCCAATCTTTTTTTTGAGCAACTTATTTGTATAAGCGTTGTTTAGTTCGAGAATGTTACCGTCCACTTTACTGCCGACATAATCACCCACCGTGCCAGTATTACGATTAACCATGGATCGCTTTCGTACCACGTACACTATAAATTTACTTCCAGAATGCATTACAGTTTGAATATCCGCATTCGAAGTACTACACCTCTAAAAAGAAAAAACACCTTATACATACTACATCCTGCTTGTTGTCTATTTTGTCCTGTGAGTTGTACATACTCCTCGTACAAGTGCTGCTCTTCATTTAAGCTCGTGTGCGTCATTAACTGCCATATAATGCCTGCCATATGCGAATGAAATGTGCTTGAGGTGGGTGACTGTGCGTGTAATTATCACTACGTACTATTGCTACTGTCTTTTGTAATGGATACTTTGATTGCAATCGCAAGTTTGTTGCGGTGTGTGTCTTAACGTTTGCTCTATGAAATTGAAATTGACACTTGATTTAACTTAAGGTCGTAGTATGATAACGGGTTACTGTGTACTGTTGCGAAAGGAACAAATTTTAAATACAATACGCTTTAAGTTCGCTTATTTTTTTTGTCGTTAACCAACACTAGAGTTGCTCAACCGAGCGCGCGCGCCTTAAATGCGGCAATTAAATTTACGAGCGCGCATTAAACAGCGCACAGGCCAAAGTAAATTTCCGTTGCTGCTTCCTGCAGCTCATTTGCTGCTCGAAATTAATTAAAAGTACAGTTAACTCAATTTTATTTGCAACGGAAACTATAAAATGTCTCAGACTTAAGCCCTCTCGCAGTCAGAGAGAGGCAGGCTGTAGTATGCTGCATTCAATAAACTTGTGAGACGTGACCAATCGCAATGTAAATGGATAAGCTACAAGCTACAGGACTTCTATATAGTGTAAATAAATAAAATATAATCTAACCACACTTTATTGCAACGCACAACATAAACTCACTTGCTACTGAGCATCATCACATATACCTACCTAGTATATAGTACAATTTTATATTTACTTTTATATTTATTTTTGCTTTAAGCATTTACTATAAACCTTTTCTCTCTTTGCAGGCCTTGCGCTAAACACCAACTCACTGACGGGACGCCGAGATTCCTTTGATCGCACCACTTCCGCCTTCAGCCCCTCCGCCATGGACTATACAAGCAGCAGCGTTGCTGCTGCTAATGCTGCAGTCAATACATCAGTTGCACAGGCTGCCGCTGCTGCTGCTGCTGCCGCTGCTGTGGCACGTGGTAAATGGCCTGGCGCCGTTACAAGCAGCGCATATGGTGCGTTGGGTGGCAATGCATCGGCCAGTCCGCTTGGTGCACCATTAACGCCACCACCACAGTCGTGCCTGATGTCCAATCGTGCGCCTGGCGCTGAGACCAAATATCGTAATCAGATGGCTGTTGGTTTACCGCCAGCAGCTGCAGCACAAGCTGCTGCAGTTGCTGCCGCTGCAAACAATATGTTCGGTTCGAATAGTTCACTCTTCTCGAAACATCTTGCTATACCAGGCGCAACACCAGCTGCAGTAGCTGCTGCTGCTGCCGCTGCAGCAACTTCGCGTCAAGCTGCTGCTGCAGTTGCCGGTGTTGCTGGTGGCGTTGTCGCGGGCGGTGCTGCTGGTGCAGCACAGCCGGGACGTTCACGTCTGCTTGAGGATTTCCGCAATCAGCGTTATCCGAATTTGCAGTTACGTGATCTGACCAATCATATTGTTGAGTTCTCACAGGATCAGCATGGTTCGCGTTTTATACAGCAGAAATTGGAACGCGCCACAGCCGTGGAGAAGCAATTGGTCTTCAGTGAAATACTCGGTGCTGCCTATAGTCTAATGACAGATGTTTTTGGCAATTATGTTATACAGAAGTTCTTTGAATTCGGTACACCAGAACAAAAGAATACACTCGGTATGCAGGTTAAAGGTCATGTGCTACAGTTGGCGCTGCAAATGTACGGCTGCCGGGTTATACAGAAGGCATTGGAGAGCATTTCGCCGGAACAGCAACAAGAAATTGTGCGCGAGCTGGATGGCAATGTACTAAAGTGCGTTAAAGATCAAAATGGCAATCATGTGGTGCAAAAGTGCATTGAATGCGTTGATCCGATTGCGTTGCAATTTATAATCAATGCATTCAAAAGTCAAGTGTACTCACTGAGCACACATCCGTACGGCTGCCGTGTCATACAGCGCATACTGGAGCACTGCACCTCCGAGCAGACCGCACCGATATTGGATGAATTGCACGAACATACAGAGCAGCTCATACAAGATCAATATGGCAACTATGTTATACAGCATGTATTGGGTAAGCGGCGTAAACATCTGCAACTAATTTTTTTTATTAATATTTTGCAATTATAGAACATGGCAAACCTGAGGACAAGTCAATACTAATTGCCAGCGTGCGTGGTAAAGTTTTGGTGCTATCACAGCATAAATTCGCCTCAAATGTCGTTGAGAAGTGTGTAACACATGCTACGCGCAGTGAACGCACTGGACTCATCGATGAAGTCTGCACATTTAATGACAAGTAAGTTTTGTATGACAAACACAGTGTCGCTGGGCTTAACTCTTTTTGAGTGACTTGGGTCAGAGTTTTCATTTTTATATTGTAAATTAATGAAGAAACATAACTATTCTAATAATGAAGAAAAGCAAAAGTTTAGGGTATTCAGAAGTCAAGCAGCGCTTGACTTCTGACGAAGCTCTTTGACTTGGAGGGAAATTGTAGAACAGATAAGTTTACTAGAAAGTGTACAACAGACTTAGCATACTATCTCCGCAAAGAAGAGTCACCCGTACATACAGTCTACTCCCGAATGTCTCTGGGAAGCCGTCACGAAACAACAAACTGCTTGACGCAAATTTTAAATGCTACTGTAGCAACTTGTGTAGGTTCCACCACCTTAACGAAGCCGAAATGGCATTGAGGAAAGCGCTGAACATAGTACTGGGTTGCACTGCCTAAGATTTTTGACAGAAATGCGGCAACTTGAACAAGTAGTAGGGTGTTCACTCGGCAACTTGAACAAGTAGTAGGGTGTTCACTCCTTAGCGAAATGTTGAAGGAAGTAGAGAAATGGAATGCAGCCAGAGTTGTTGCAAATTTGGGTTTTCAGAATACTTTAGGCGATTGATTTGTCTATTCTTCTTCAATGTTCTCTTTTAGAGCTACCAAGGTCTGTGAAGACGCCTTCACATAAACTTGAGATTATAAATTATCCTAAAGAAAGAAGTCTGGATCAGTGATTATAAACACTATTCAATTTATTACACAGTTCATTAGAGAAAACACAGATACAGTAGACGCAATAATTCCGTGATCTTGTGGAGAATAACGATATATTACAGTTGTCTTCCAATATTTCCTTTTCTTTTTATATTTTGAATCGTTTATAAATTTTCTTCCTTAAAAGAAAAAAAAAACCAAACACAGGTAGGTGTCCGCACCGGTTATAGTGAGGAAGAAGTGTTCAGTACTATGCCACTGTTCCGCCTGGTATAAAAATAGATTTACATGTACAGGGAAAGGCTTTCTAAAAATCATATAACACAAAAGTATATAAGATCGAAATTAGGAACATAGCGAAGTATGTAATTTATTCCAAATGCTTGTAAGTGCTGCGAATTTTGTGATGTTTTTAAATATCTCGTGGCCTTACTGCTAACATGTTCTCTACACAGCCAGCTACTCCTATGAGACGCATCGACTCACTACCGGTACTAGACAAACACATAAGACTACAATTACTAATCATGGTTTTTATTTTTTCTTCTCTACAGCGCCTTGCACGTTATGATGAAGGACCAATATGCCAACTATGTTGTTCAGAAGATGATTGACGTCTCCGAGCCGACACAGCTTAAGAAACTGATGAACAAGATACGGCCACACATGGCTGCATTGCGCAAATATACCTATGGCAAACACATCAATGCCAAATTGGAGAAATACTTCATGAAGACAGCCAATCCGATAACAATTGCTACAAGCGGTGCTGTTGGTGTTGGTGTACCAGCAACTGCAACAACAACAGTAATTGGCATTGCCTCATCATCGGCTGCTGCTGCAGCTATAACATCACCGTCATCTGCAACATCAGCAGCAACGCTGCTACTTGGTGCTGCATGCAACATTACCGGCGCTACAACAACCACCACAACATGCGCCTCCACAGTTATACCGAGTGCCACTTCAGTGGTCGCTATGGAGAACGGTCTCAGCGAACAAATATCGCCAGTGGCCTCCAATTCAGCACTTTCGACCAACAGCAGCAGTGCTGCTTCCAGCGTGGTAACTGCAGTCAATGCCGGCGGCAGCGGTCTGGGACCAATTGGCCCGCCGACCACCAATGGCGTCTTAATCTAAAAATAAATAAACAAAAATAATAGCCAGTAGCAAATAAAACTACTGCGGGGCGGCGTATACGTTTCGAATATGAACGCAAGAGAGAAAAGAATTCTTTTCTGCTCCTTTTTTTTATAGTCGTACAACATGTATAATTTATGTAATAATTGAATTAGAATTAGTAAGCAGCGCAAGTAATTTTCTTAAATACGTTTGTAAAAAAAAAAACAAAACAAAAAAACAAAACAAAAACAGCAACAAAGTAGAAAACAAAGCAAAACAAAAAAAAAACATTGTAAATTTAAAAAATAAGCTTGGCAAAAGAAAGCCAACGCCGAATCGTAGGTAAAGAGGGTTAAAAAAGTAGTAAACGCGCAAAAGAAGCAATGCAATTTTTTAAATGAAACGCCTAAAAGCGTGCTATGAAAAATCTTCGATTTTTCACAACTTGTAAAGTAAAAAAAAAAAATTGCGTATAATTCGCAGTGTGTTCATACACACACACACACACAATCGCTTAATTAGACACAAACACACATACACAACTCAGTAATATTTTTTTTTTTGTTTAAACAGCGTTTAAAATTTCTATAAAGAAAAATCTTTTAATTGTATAAAGCAAGTTCGAAAATTGTATGTAAACATTATTTGTATTTGTATTTTTTTGTAATTGTATAATTTATGTATAAAAGAAACAGACAAAGCTCGTTGTAAGCATTGTCGCATGTAATTTATTAAATTTAAACAAAAATGGCGTTTTGCCTTTATCGATTTGTAAAAAAAAAAAAAAAAAACGGAAAAGTTAACGAAGAACAAACAACTTATATATTTATATTCGTGCAAAGAAAACTAAACTAAACCAAGCAACTGTACTAGAAATTTCTATATAGTAAAACAAATTAACAATATAATGAACAACTACTGACTGTAAATTAAATAATTTTAATTATATGTATTTATTATACTTTATTTTTCTATTCGTTTTTTTTTTTCTTAAATTTTTTTTATGGCATTTTTCATACAATAGAAGTAAAGAGCGTCAAAATATATTGCGCAAAACTTTTTCATACACATGTCTGACTAAAAAAATGCATAAAATATAATAAAATATATATAAATATTTTAATATAAGCAGCATAAATAATGCAAAACACACACAGACAGACACAGACATTACGCATATAAATATTATCATATATAACAAAACAAAAATGAAACTTTCAAGTAGCAATTAGCGTATAAATATATTGTAGTTATATAAGATGAAACATACTATATAAATAATATGAAAATATGTAATAAATTATGTAAACTTGCATGTAATTTATACAAACACACACACACACAAACAAACGCGATATGTTCAATATGCTACAGCACTGGTTCCGCTCGTATCTTTTTATTTTTTATTTTTTTTTTTTGTATATGCAACTGAGTTGCAAATATAATTTGTATGTGTAAACAATTGCCATTCACACTGCATTATTATACGCTAGCCATAGCAATACATTTCCAACACTTAAACACTCATCTATGCAGTGCAGTAATAGTGTGAGTGTATAGTATATTACTTACTAGTGCCTTGCACTAGTGATTTCGAAGCACAAAACGAATGCATTCATGTAATGCGCATAAGACTTTCTCATGTGTGCAAAAGAGTTGCAGACATATTTCAAACTCACGCGAATGTATTCGATTTATAAAACGAATGCATTTGTGCAAGGCTTACACACTCATTAGTTGCATACACTGGCCACTCGGTAATGCAATGCGGAACTGCTGAGTTTAGTGTTGTCACTAACTTAAACACTGCTGTAGCGTAACTACACTTAAAAAAACAAACAAACAAAAAAAAAACGCAACGCGCTCATTTTCATAAATGTAAATTTGTATTTGTTTTTTTTTTCTCTTGCTTTAAGCAGTGTAACAACAAAATTGTTTAGTGTTGTCACTGTAAACATTTTTGTTCTGTAAAATTATTTATGTAAAATTTTGTAAAGCAAAAAATCTCGAATCGTACACGTACACTACGCCACTCTCAAAAAACAACCATGTAAAATTTGTAATATGAATTTTTCTTTGTTTTCTTTTTTTTTTTTAATGTATTTTCTTCTAAATAATTGTAAATTTAACACTTAATAGACCTTATATTGTGCTGTAAATGTTTCTTTTCGTATACATATAAATGTTTTGTAAAAAAAAAAAAATTGTAAAAATTTAAAAGATTGTAAAAATTAAAAGTTCGCAATGCAAATGTGCAGTTCTATCTTCAATTGAATATGCAAACAAGGCATGCAACTCGTTCTAAATATTGTAAATTAATTCGTGTATTTTTGTTGTTTTTTTTTCAAATTCACAAAACCCTACGCTCCAACAAAACACATCGATAACACTCATGTAATTGTTTTATATAGTTAAATATACACACACACTCTACATACTATTTAGCTTGTAATTATTTATTGAAAATGGGCGAAGAACGAGCAACAACAAACAACATGAAAATTTAATGTTATACTATATGTATATGTATGAATTATATATCTATACTATATACTAACACTTTTTCATAATGGATTTAAGTTTTAATTGTATGCTGACTTTTTTAAATGTTTAGTTTTTAAGTTTGTTTAGAATTGCGCTGTTAGTTATAATTGATACTTTATTTTATAAAACGCTTCAAATGATGTCAGAACTACATACAAACTCAAACACACACACACAGACACACCCATTATTTGTAAATGCTTGTAAACATTTAATTTGTTTAATTATTTCTTTATTGAAATATTGCAACAACAACATTTTTTTGATTAAAATAAAAATAAAATAAAAATTAATTGTATTTCATTTTCGGCTTCAATTCGAAATTTTTATTCTAATTGATAACGTTGTGTATAGTAGATATTTTTACAAATGACTGTTAAATATATATATATATATTGTATGTATATTTTAATGTTGTCTGCTATTGTATGTACATATATATAGCAACAAGCAGTTTTTTGCAGCCCACCTTTTTTTCTTGTTTTAATATATATTTTTTAGCAAAGTTTATTTAATTTATTTAATATATATATATATATTTTTTTTTTTTTGTGTTTCGTAAAAGCAAACACATGTCACGCCCTGCGCGCCGCCACAATAAACACAAGAAATGCGTTACATTGTAAAAAAACGAGAAATAAATTGTAATAATAACTTTTTTTTCTTTAATTGTAAATTTTGTTTAATAACTAATTGTATAATAAAAACTAAATGCTTTCGTTAAGACTTTGGCATGTAAATTGTATACAGAACAAACTAAATTAATTTTAAACTAAACAAAAGCAAGCATACACTGTAAAAAAAATACATATGTGTCTACTTTTAAATGCGCTGTTTTTAGTTTAAATGTATAAAAATGCCAGGCTAAATTAGTAAAACTTTTCTTTCAGCACAGCAAAAAATACAATTATTGAAAATTATTATGTGCAAACAGTGCATATAAAAAGTATTTGTACAATTTGCTGTACATTATATTATGATGTCGTTTGTTTATGTACATTTGCTTGTGTAAATAGTTTTTTACATGGGTGCGATTGTAAATTTTTGATATTGTTGTGAGTGTTGTAATTTTGTATAAAAAGATTGAATTGTTAATTCGAACGCATTTCGATTGGCTAAGCAAGAAAAAAGATTTTGTTTTAAATGGGCGTGCAGTGTCTAAAGTATATAATTTTATATATATATATATATATATATATATATATATATATATATATATATATATATATATATATATATATATATATATATATATATATATATATATATATATATATATATATATATATATATATATATATAAAATAATTAACTACATTTTAATTTAAATGAAAATATATAAAACAATGACAACTGCCTTCTTAGAGCGCATGCACTGATATTTTTAATTAACATTACATATATAACAACAACAACAACAACAATGCATATACATACTATGTAAAGCAGTTTACATTTATTTTTAGTTCAAACTTCAAAGCAAAGTAGCAACAAAAAAAAAAACAAAAAACAAAGAACAAAAAACAAAAAACATAAAGAAAAAAGAGAAAAGAGAAAAAGCAAGCGTATATTTAAAAACAATTGCTTGTAGTATTGCGACTCATTAAACTAAGAAAAGTAGGAGAAAAAAAAAAACAAAAAAACGTAGCACATTATGTTCGGTAATACCGATTATTTTATACACTTCAGCATTGCAACAAAATTTGTGTGCGGAAATGCTTTAAAAAGTAATATTGATGTAAGTTTTTAAACTAGTATTAAGAACAATATACTACAAGCACTACTAACTACAAAAATAGGTTTTGTATAAAGCTATGAACTATAGTAGTAACCCAAACTGCACAAATCTACGTCATTATATGCGGTCTTATGTACATAAAAGCATTCAAAAAGCTTTAATGTAAGCTGTTTTTAAACATAACAAGAGAAACTGTTCAATTGTCTATGCTTAAAACGCACTATTAAGACTTTTAATGATATATTGCTGTTTTGAAGCTTACTTAAGGTTCAAATACACCATTCACAAATGTGTGTATGTGTATCAAATGTGTAACGTTGTAATGTGTTGCGTGCCCACACACCTTTCAATCTCACAATTTGAAATTTCGCGCCCAAATCACATACATAGTATGTCTGTTCAGAACGCAAAAATAGAAAACATTTCGCGCAAGAAGAAGCGATGTGACGATAATCAAAACTTTTTAATTTTCTTCACACATTTGATCAAGCAGTCAAATCGCTAAATACACCTGTCGACTTTCCGTCACAACACGCATTTGATGATCAAATGTATGAAGATCTATTTGGCTCTTTAGTGTGCGTTGCTTTATTGTAGCACACTACTTCGAGTTTCAAGTTAATATTGACTTCAAATAAAAAATTCAAAAGTGAACTGTGGGGCGCCAACGCCTGAGGTACGCTGTACACGCATATTTAAATATATTTGAAGAGTTGGTGCATAAGAAATCATCCAATTCAATTTCAAGTTGATATTGATTTCAATAAATTAGTTTTTCGTACAAAAATCTAAAAATGGGCGTTAAGTTTTCTTGTGGCTAACGCGACAAGTGTGCAGCTCATGCACATTTATATGTATATGTAGCGTCCGTTCATAAGAAATTACTAAATCGAATTTCAAGTTGATATTGACATCAATAAAAACAGTTTTTCATACGAAAATATAAAAATTAAAGTCTGCATTGCTTGGAGTTACGCCTAAAAGTGTGTGTAGCATATTGTGAATTGAGAATATTGATATGCCAGACTTCGAGAAACTGTATACCTATTATTGTCGAGCTAAGAAACTATACTTAAACGTTCAACAGCCGTTTTGCTGTTACATACTTTGTAACTAAACGGACGGACTATATGTGAAGAGTGTTTAAATCTAAAGTTTTTGTTTTTTTTTTCATTTGTTTTCCAAAACTGTAATGGTTTTGTATGTTTAGCAGTCACTGTGATTTACAATAAGCGTGACTTGCACATTTGTTGCTTACAAACTTTGAACAGCAAAGTAAAGTCTTTATATAAATTATAATTTTTCATTTGTAAATTTTGAAACTAGTAATACTAGATTTGTATTTTCAGCGCTTTTTAACAAAAAATTAAGCGTTTAAAGCTTATTGAGTTGTAACGCGTTCCATATGCTAAATTTTGCATTATACTTTTTAAGCAGTTCATGTCTGAAGTGTATAGAAAGCAGCAGTTTTAAGAGCTATAAATAAAATTGAAGAAAAAGTATATTTAGAGTTTTTAAGAATTTACTAAAAAAGAAAAAGAAACAAGAAATATAAACGTTCAAGTACACAAGTAAAAAAGAAAGAAATAATAATAAATTAAAACACAAGCATAAATTGAATACAACTTATCGAGAAAAAAACGCAAACTTTTTAAACAAATTACACAATAAAAGTATATAAAAAAAATAATATATATATATATACATATACATATATAAAAGTATGCATAACTATAAATAAAAGAACACACAAACTTATTATTATAAATACATATACGAAATATAATCAATAAAAATGTAAACTTATATATATATATATATATATATATATATATATATATATATATATATATATATATATATATATATATATATATATATATATATATATATATATATATATATATATATATATATATATATATATATATATATATATATATATATATATATATATATATATATATATATATATATATATATATATATATATATATAATATACATTATAAATATATACAACACACAATTCTATATAAATATACTATATAAATAAAATAATATTAATATTTATAATATATTTATATACATATATAAATTGTATTTAATTGTAGTTTGTATGCATACTGAGTGGCACTCAAGAACAACCAGCAACATATAAATAAAATATAGAATGCTGTTAAAACAGAATTTTAGGTAACTTTTTACAAACAAACATTTTTGCAAAGCGTAAATGAAATAAAAGCAGCAACAATTTAATATATAAACAAAATAAAACATAAAAGAACTTGTAATTTTTTACAAAGTAGTAAGAAAAAAGCTTAAAAAAAAGCTAAAAAAGCTAAAAAAAATGAGAAACAATGAACATTTACCAAGTAATTTAATTAATGAAAACTAAAAAGAAAAGGAAAACCATTTTGGAAACACTTTAATTGCACACAATAAAATGAAATACTTAAAAAATAAATAAATAAATATGTATTTAAATAACTAAAAATAAAGCATAACAATTAAACTTGTAGTCTATGTACTAATTTGTACTAAAAAACAAAAACAAAAACAGAACAAAAATTCTAGATGAAATGCAAAATGTAGAACTTTTTTAAATTTACACTTGAGCGAGCAAGCGCAGCAATGAAACTTTGTAAAAAAAAAATAAAAAAACAAACAAACAAACAAAAACTTATTATACCCTTCTATCTTTGGGTATAGGGTATATAAATATACAATTTGTGTTTGAAATTATTTTTTTTGTTTTGTTTATAAAACTAAACACATGGCACGCTAGAGCCGCTATATACTACAATACAAATATAAGGCTCACCATGTGCTTGCATACAGGCTTCAAATCTATTGTAGAAAAGTGCAAAAATATTTGATTATATTATATACAAAAGTACTCTATATAGTAGTAGTAGACTAAAAAGAAAAATGAACACATTCAAAAATATTTTATATATAAATGGCAAGCGTTTAAATTTACACCGAAAATAATGCATATAAGTTTATAATACATATTTATAAAGACAAATAATATAAAAATTGTAAATTTCTTTGCCAATTAATTTGTATAAACAAGAAGAATATTGAACAAACAAACCAACAAACCAACAAACATACATTGTAAAATTCAGCAAAACATTGTAAAATTGATAAAAAAAAAGTAATCATTGCTAAGCGACAGTAAAAACAAAAACAAAAACAAAAGCCAATTGTAATTTGTTGTAAAAAAACGGAAATAATTAAAAAAAATAAATAAAAACAAAAACTCAAAACAAAAAAACAATTTAAAAATTTAAAAATTTTTGCGTATTTACGCATAATATTGTAATTTGTAGTTAAAACAAATAAAAAACAAAAGCAAAAACAAAAACAAAAACAAAAGACGCATTGCGTATGCTGAAAACAAAAATTCAGAACATGAAAACCTAAGGCGAAATTATGCACAGTGTATTATTTTTTCTATACAATTTCACATTTTAAATGATTTAATATGTCTTAATATTAAACAACATACTTACTTACATAATATATTTTCTTTGCATAAATAATTTTTGTTTTAAGTATTATAAATTAACTAAACTATGTGTTTATATGCTATGATTCTTGAGTTATTTAATTATATACAATATACAATATACAATATATATATATATATATATATATATATATATATATATATATATATATATATATATATATATATATATATATATATATATATATATATATATATATATATATATATATATATATATATATATATATATATATATATATATATATATATATATATATATATATATATATATATATATATATATATAAATATAAAGCATTAATTTTTCTTATTACATATAATTATAATTATAATATTATTATGTTTCATGTACACAGAAAATATATAAAGAAAACAACAACATAAGATTAATATTATAAATACACTTATATATTTTGAAATTAATTCTTACAAATGCATAAGCGAAAAAGAGAAGCGAAAAATAAAATGATTTATTATGTAGTAAAAATAAATATCGTTTATATTATTTACTTATTTATTTCATTTGATTTGATTTGATTACGTACAATTGGCAAACGTTATATGTGAGTATATTTATTCATTTAATTATTTTTAAGTAAATTGGCCTCATTTATTTTGCATTATAAACTTAAAAATAGTAAAAGAAAACTTAAAAAATAGAAAACAAAAAAAAACAAAAAAAAAAAACTATAGAAAACATTTTAAAATTTAAATACACGCTGTTCCAAAAGTAAGCAAATTGATTAAAAACAAAACTGTACTCCACCTCACTACCCGACAAAACCAAAAGCTGGCTATTAAACTATTTTAATGGTAGAAGGGCATACGTTTAAGTTAAGGGGGGGTATTGTAAGTTAAATTTGGCTGTTCCGCAGAATGGAGTTCTCTCCACTCCACTCCTCTCCACTCCTCTCTTCTGTGTATCAATCTATGTATATCTGGCAAAGATGTCTCTTCCTTTTTCCGAAATAAAATTGGTAACTTATGCGGATGATTGTAGCATTTTATACTCTAGTAAGAACGTCAATGAAATATGTGCAAGAATTAACATCTATTTGGAGAATGTGTTAAATTTGTTCAATGCTCGCAGCATCAGGCTTTCAATGCACAAGTCGTCGGCTTCCATCTTCACCTCCTGTACTAAATAGGTTCAAATGGAACTTGATGCCTTGGTTGGTGGTCTGAGTATTCCGACAGTTCATTACACTACGATATTTGGTACAACATTCGATGCGTTACTTAGATTTTCGGCTCATGCCACAAAACAAGTTAACAAATAAGCTTAAGTCCAGAAATAGAGGCGCTTGCTGGGACTTATAGCGCACAAATAGAGCTAACGTGTTTGAACAAGTCCAACTCAATCCCTCCACAGTTGATCTGTCTAGCAAGCCAATTTTCCAATTGGCAATACAATTGCAACATCAATCAATGGCCTCAAATGCCTGCAACGAGGCCAAAATAGTGCTTTGATAACGGCTACTGGTTGTCTACAAATGACCCATGAAGACCCCCTATATGCAGAAGCGTTGATGCTACCTGTTCACCAGCATAATGAGCTGCTTTCGAAGCAGTTCCTGTTAGGTGCGTACAGGAGCAATTTGTTTTTTTTTTATTTACTCCTAAGGCATGAATGATTCCCCGCACAATTTGTCTCCAGTGGAGTATGCGTAATCATTTAAAATGTGCCAATTTAAATTTTGGTTTTTGGAACAAGAGATTGGCACAAATTCACTCACTCCAATCCCAGATCCTTCACCGTGCCTCACTTTTTGGCAAACTGGAAAAGTTTTTTTTGCCTTTCAGATTGAGAAAGTCTTACATAAATCTTCTTTTTCAATGACTTTCATCGGTCCAAAGAACGTGTACCCAAAACTGTACTGGCTTGTGTACATGCGTCTTAGCGAAAGTTTAGAGTTTGACTTTCTTTCGCTTTGAATCTATCTAGCTAGGTAAGTCTTACATATTGCTTTTCACAAGCGACGCCGAAAAGTCCAGTCACTAATTGAAGTCTTGGATTGACTTTCTCAATTCACCTGCAGCATGTCTCTAACAATATCAGTTAACTCAGCCATTTTACCCATTATTGATGATTTTATTACATTTAAATTTTAAAGAGAAGAGACTTAGTTCACCTTCACTTGCAAAACACATGCGAAAACTAAGATTAGGAGCTTGTCAAAATAATTGGGCCTAAACAGAAATCGCTGTTTTTTTCACATTATTAGCAGCAGAGCGAGTGTGCATTAAGTTATGATAGCCGACTCTGCAAGCATGTTCTTTTTATTATGCACCATGTACTTAAGAAAGAAAGAAAATGTACCGTTATCTTACAAAGTTCAACAAAACATAGGTCCATAGTCAAAAGTAGGGTTTGTAAAAATAATTCTGCATATGACTTTCAAATCACATCTATTGACTCAAATCGAACTGCTGCATCAAATTATATTTTAGGAATAATTGAAAGTTGCAGAAAGGCAATGTATATGAAGATTGTACATTGAATTGGTATATTCCACATTGATGAAAGTAATAGTTACACTAGTCGAAGCCTAACCAGGAAAAAAGATTTATTGTAGACCATTAAAAACCAATAGCAATGAAGTGAGAATGGGTGATAAATGGGTGTCCTTCAGCAGAAATTTTTGGAACCAAGATGGGCAAAAACACAGTAGACGTTG
This sequence comes from Leucophenga montana, assembly GCA_035044765.1. Lineage (NCBI taxonomy): Eukaryota > Metazoa > Arthropoda > Insecta > Diptera > Drosophilidae > Leucophenga > Leucophenga montana. The sequence goes on along the minus strand of JAWNNQ010001285.1, from coordinate 556,968 downwards.
AAACAATATTAAGTCAGCAATAGCCTCCACTGAAAGCACAAATTTGCTGAGGAAGTGATAGAAAAGTGTAGAACATAACGGTTGCGCCATCTAGACTTTCGGTATTTCAACATTGACTAATTCTGACATTTTTCAACAAGATATATTTAGCACAGTTTAGTACACAATATCTATTAAAGGATCGCCTCCATTCGTTACGCTAAAAACAGCAGCTGCATAATATTGGCCAGCTTTTCGGGCCGTATGTTAGCTTTGAGTTCGTCAATAGACTTCGGCATGCTTCTTTACCATTTTAAATAACACCACAAAAAAAAAGTCTGTTGCAGTTTAATCCGAAGAACGAGGATGCCAGTCCAAATAACCATTTTTCGACACAACTTATCTCGGGAACTTGCGCTGCAAGTCTTGCAGCTGTCGTCTTGTTAAAGTAGTACTTAGTTTGAGTTTGTCACAAGAAGAAGTAGACGTTTGTGAGACCTTTTTAACGCATTTGCGAACACACAAAGTGCGCCAACAACCAACGATAGCGTGCGCCGTCGACGGTTTCTTGAACTTTGAAGAAAAATTGTCCGATGATTGTTTGTGAGCATACTCTGGGGCCCAAGCAGTGACTTACTAATCGTGCAGTGGTGTTTCGTGAATGACGTGCGTTTTCTCTGTTTTCCAAATTCGACAGTATTGTTTATTGACTTCGCCAGAGAGTGTAAAAGATCTTCGTTCGTCATCACAATTTTGTTCCAAAAATGAGGCTCGGCGCTACAATTTCAGCGAGTTCTTTCAGTATATATTGACTCATAGATACAATGGTACTGGATGACGTTTTAAAATCGTGCTCATTTGTCAAAGTCAACTAAAAAGTGGCAGAGTTATACAATGTTGACATACCGAAGCTCTAGATGATGCATTCTGTACAATTGTGAAATTTTAATACAGCAAACTACTCGAAAAGGAGTTCTTTCTATACAAAATATTAAATCTAACTGGCATGCAAAATCTGAAGATCAACAAAATGTATTCTTTTTTTCACATTCCGCACAAAACTCCATATCTGGACAAAAAAAAAAAACAAATCAAAATGATTGTTTTTATTTGAAAGATTAATTTCTAAATGAAGGAATTAAATTATTGCAAAATGTTAACTTTAAATTTTGAATTGTGGTAGTCATGAAGCACTTTATAAAATAGCTATTTGCGCGGGAAAAGGAAAACTGTTCGAAAATTTATTCAAGTCTATTAAATTATGATAAAATGGCATATAAATGTAAGGAAAACCCTTAACTTCGGTGGAACTGAAATTCGAATACTATTCATGGGAAATTGAAATTCGTATAGCAGCAATAAGCCCCAAAATTTTGTTTAATGTGAAACATCTCTGTTAAAACTAGTTGTGAATTACAGGCGCATTTATGTACAGGTATATAATTCATAGCCAGATAATTCTCTTAACAATGTTTGTTAATATTTTTGCTGCTAATATGAATACACGCGTATGTATGCAAATATATACAAGGTACGTTGTAAAATAAATAGAATTTTTTGAAATTCGAATTTCGTCTGGCTTCGTCATGATGTTCTTCATAAAGTCGGACGACGACTTTTAGATGACATTTACGAGTACATCGGCTTAGCGCTTTCATTTCATCGGCAAATGCAATTTTAAGGTTAAAGTGACCGTGCATATCAAACGATCACAGGGAGTAGCTAATGGTTAAAATGTGAATTTTAATAAAAAAAAAAAAAATCAGTGACAAGTGTAATTCGATGGAATGAAAGTTTTGTTTTCTTTAGACACATCGGAACAAGCCGTACGCATACCTTCTGGACATTTAATTGTCAAGCAAATTGCATTAATTTTTCCACCGACATCAACGCTTCCAGTGTACCAAATGGCGTGAAATTTAGCCTAAAAGTAAAGAGAAGCTTGAATCTTTTGAAATGCTCTGCGCCGTAGAGAGACACTCCGGCCAAAACTTTGCCACGCTTCTCGTTAAAGTATGTCATCCAGGCCTACTGAGCTGGTTAGTCCAGGTCCAACCAGGCTGGCTAAGGAAGAAGTGAATATTAAGAGCGTTTATTGAAGAAATATAGTTTATAGAATTGAACAGCCTGTGTATATAAGCTAATTAATGTCATTCGAAGCCCGTAAATAGTGCACAAAATGGTTATCTTCGCCGTTATATGGCTATAATTGTTATCTTCATTCAAAATATACAAATAACTTTAAAAAAAAAAACAAAGACAACCATTTTTGGGGCTACAAGTGAATGCCGGAAACTTCTTTTGCGAATACATGCGAATGACAACTATTTTACCCAAGCCGGAAATTAGATAATAAAGCGCATTATTTGAAGAAAGTCCAATTTTTACCTTTTCTACGCGCGCGTTGATCCATTATTATTCTCAATTTATTATTATTATAATGATCTAAAATTGTTCGGTACGTTCAACAGAATATTTTTATGTCTGATTCTGAACTGATTTCGGCTGACTGTTATAATTTTTTTTGTTTGATATCCATAAAAAAAGCATCCGTTTCCAATAGTTTTAGTCCAAGCTATTTGTAGCAGACGTTGTTTTATATGAAACTCCTTTCCCCTGCCCCACCTTCCCCTTACACCACCTTCCCCTTGCCCCACTTTCCCACCTTCCTTTTCCCTACCCCCTTCGATCCCATTAACATGTATTCAACATTTCATTGCTCTATCTTATTATAAACAAGGAAAAACGTTAACTTCGGTTGAACAGAAGCTATAATACCATTCACACGAAAAAGGGGATACCCCAAAAAGTGGGCGGTATACGCCCATTAGTAGATGTGTATGAAGCGATGTAGTAGATGTGTATGATAATTCGCCATACCGAAATTCTAGTTGATATTGACGTTTTCCATACAAATGCATAAAAGTGAGCTGTAGATTTATATGGGACTACCTCAAAAAGTGGGCGGGATCTGTATATGTATATGAAGCGGTTGTCCACTAAAATCCACTAAATCAAATTTCAATCTAATATTGATTTAAATGAAGAATTTTTTCATAAAAAACACCTAATTGCACGGTGGGTTTGTATGGGGGTTACCCCAACAAGTGGTCGGGCCACGCCCATTAGTCTGTATACGTTAAGCGGCTGTCTATAAAATGACACCATTTCACATTTCAAACAAATATTTACTTTAATAAGGAAGTTTTCATACAAAAACTCAAAAGTGGGCAGCAGGTTTGTATGGGGGCTACCCTAAAAAGTGGGCCACAACCTTTAGTCTATTTATGTAAAGCACCTTACCATAAAAAGGCACCACATTGCATATCAACCCAATATTGACTTTAATAAAGAAGTTTTCATACAAAAACTCAAAAGTGAGCAGTAGGTTTGTATGGGGGCTACCCCAAATATTGGGCGGGTTCTACCCATTAATGTATATGCCAACCATCCGACCACTAGAAGTTACCATATCAATTATTCAGTTGATATTGACTACAATAAAAAAGTTTTTCATACAAAAAGTCAAAAGTGGGCGGTGGCGGTTGTATGGGGGCTACCCCAAAAATGGGCTGTCCCGCCACGCCACTTGACACTCTAATAAACTGCAATAAAAATAAGTCTATGTGCAAAATTTCAACTGGATACCATACAAATTAATCTCCAAAAAATGCGCAACAACATAAAGACGGACAGACGGATAGACGGACATAGAGACAGACGGACATGGCTAGATCGATTCGTCTCGTCGAGCTGATCATGAATATATATACTTTATGTGGCCTACGATGGCTCCTTTAATGCGTTACAAACTTTCAGACAAACTGATAATACCATTTCACATTATGTGTGAATGGTATAAAAACTACTTTTTTATGACTTACATATAAAAGTTAGACATATCAAGCTCTACAACTTTTCTCTAGAACTCAATCATATATGTATCTCTCATCGTTAAGGCAGCGTCCGTAAGAAACGTTTTCGTTCGACCGTTTTTTCTCCGACTTACTTTGCAAATCCAACTACCACGAAAAAGTCTTCACATTTTTCTGGTTAATACTTATATACTAGCCTATGACACTCACAAATAACGTGGCTTTCTATTGGTAAAAGAATTTTCAAATCGGTTCAGTAGATCCAGAGATTACCAGCTACAACCTCACAGACTTTACCTCTTTATAATATTATAGTATAGATAAAAGAAATCAGTAATCATTCAGCAAAACGTGCTGCTGAATGCAACCTATTATTACTTTCTGTCGGTAATTTTTTTTGCCGCTTTATATGCAAGTTTTATTATTTATTCTTTAGGATAAGACCGTTTATGTATGAGTTGGTTTGAGTTTTTGGCCTTTAGTTACGTATATAAGTTTATTTCTCAAATATTTCTGCATTTTTCCATAGATTTGTGAGCGCATAAATTTATAAATCAATGGCAAATCGGTAATTGTCTTAAATATGAAAGCGAAAATCAAAATGTATAACCAATTTAGTAGTAGTAAATAAAATAATACAACAGAGAAATTAGTTAAAAATATGTATAATTACACCAAATTGTAGAAGTATGATATTCCAGCTAGCCGAATAAGTTCTTTAAATGGAGACAATGGTGGTGGTAGACATTGAAGTTCAGAGAAAGCTTTTGCCTATATGGCTAGTCATATGTATTTCGCAAGCATTCTCAGTTCACTAGATGGTCTCTCCAGATGGTTTTATGAAGAAACATAAATGTTTAAAATGTTTTCTGTACATTTGTATAAGTAAAACTTTTATAAAAAAAATGAAAATATATAAACCATGCAAACCCAGTGAAATGAAGCGTAAAATAATAATAATAATAATAATAATAATAATAATAATAGTATTTTTTTATAAATCTAAAACGATAAAATATTAAAGCGGAAACAATTGTTTCAACGATAAAACAACAATTTTATGCATGAAGTATATATTTTAGTGGTAAATTTTTTAAAATCAAGTACTTCACACCTATGTAATCATATACAAATATATATATATATATATATATATATATAAATATATATATAAAACATAGTATACCATAATACCATAATACCGTATATACCCAATACTTTAAATGAGACTAGAAGTAATAATATATTAGAACAGCATCTTCAAATGATTTGGAACAAAAATGAACAATTTTAATAGAAATACTTAATTTTCCAAATTGTGTAAATATATAAATTTCTATTCTATTCTACAATTTGTCTTTATAACAATTTGTAATACTCAAATCGATTCTGAATGAAAATGAAACTTTTTTATACATAAAACTTGAAAGCTGCAAAATTAAATATTTATGAGAAAATTGAAGTTAAGCGTGTGTAGAGAGATTCACAACTAATTTTTAATAAAATAATTAAATAATATTGAAGCGAAAATTAAATAAAAAATAATAACAATTGCATAAAAGATGAAAATAAATTAAATTAAAAAAGAAAACAAACAAAAAAATCTAAATGAAAAACAAAACTAACACTTAAATGAAAAACGTGTACAATTATTTCCGTATATTTAATAATAAAAACATATTTAGCAAAAATAGTTTTTATTTAATGTATTGTATTATATTACTAAAGGTACTCGGCGTGGGTTGCTTTCTTGTCGGCGTAGTTTATTTTCGCAGTGAATTTTACTTTTTCTCTTGAGCACTCAGCCCGCCAAATTTGCTGTAAGTTCGCATTGCCACGCAGATCATGGACAATTTTTGATCATTTTAATACAATACATACATACATATGCATCAATTCTCAATTTTCTGCACGAAAAAGTCTGCGTACACCATAAAAAAATTTTAAAATTTTAACTTTATTTGCAAATATCTCAACTAATGTTTTATGTATTGAATCTAACTTTGTTTTATTATATAGTTTACTAGCTGACCCGGTGAACTTCGTATCACCTACAATAGCTGTTAGTCTGTTAATCTCGCTTTAACTCAACAACTTTTTTTTACTTATTTTAATATTTTTTTGTGTTAAATTTTGAATGAATTTAATGTCTTTTATGTACATGAAATATAAATACAATTAATCAATGTAATGCTTTCTGATAAACTATATTTTTTGTTTTGTTTTGCGGTGCGTCAATACACACAGATGATAGTTGTCCGTGCGCGAAACACGGAAACTTCAAGTTGATTCCGCAAACTTCCAACGACTGACCGTGTGATTTACTATTTATGGTCAATGCAAAAGCCAGACGCACGGGAAATTGTAGTCGCTTCAAATCAAATGACAAATGCGTTGAAAACATCGGTATATGCGGAATCAAGACATCCTCTCCTTTGTATTTTCCCTTGAGGATCGTTGCCTCGATGACGTTATACATTATCTTTTTCGCCGCCAGTCCCGTTCCATTGCTTAGTCGCGGTTTATTAATGTTACGCAACATGATGACAATTGAACCTACTTTTAATAGCAAATTGTGAGGTGGTAATCGAGACAATTCCAGTGAATTCAAAAATTCTTTGGGATAGTTGACTACGTCATCCTGGTTGATAACTCTGTCGACCGATTTGAAGGAAAATAACTGACCCGGAAGAAAATTCTGAATGGTCGCATTGAGATCATCGAGACATCTTTGTTTTTCACCGCCAATATTGTTCGTTTACTTAGCCAATTATGGTTTTTGAATTGTTGCGCTATGTCTGGAAAAACACGCTGAATAAGCTCCTCTTTCGAGTCTGTGGGTAATATAATCAATCCGGCCGAGGTGTCAACTGCGACTTTCTCATTTCCAATGTCTAACAACTGCTTCGAAAACACATTTGCACTTTGATCTTGTTGCAAAAACACTCGCATGTAAGTCGGTAATTGGAGTGTCTCCACATGCCGCCACAAATTTGATGATTTTAAGCACGCGTTTAGTTCGTCAGCTACAGTTGACAACAGAATCATGCCTCCGCCAAAAATGTTTGGGTTGTGTCACGAAGATCTTTCAGCGTTCTGTCCAGTATCTCCAGTGACCTCTAGTGGGCCATCGTGCATTCGTCCCAAACAATCAATTTGCATACCTGAAGAATCTATGCCATTGCGCTGTTTTTGGCGTTGTGCCGCTTCGTTGACTTGCAAGTTTAGTGGAAATTTCAAGGCAGAATGTGCAGTTCGTCCGCCTTCTAACAAAGTCGCAGCAATTCCAGATGAAGCCAATGCTAGGGCAACTTCGCTTTATGATCTGATACTAGCCAAAATCAATGGAATTAGGAACGTTTTTCCAGTACCTCCGGGAGCATCGAGGAAGTAAATTCCACCAGTTCCATTGTTCACAGCTTCTATCAAAGAATCGTATGCAATCCTTTGTTGTTCATTCAATTTTGGAACATTTGTACGAATAAAAGTAAAACTAATATATATAGCAACAGATGACAGATATCAGTCACTAAAATATATATAGACAGGCGACAGCATAACACCCAGATAGTGATAGATGTCAGATCAAAATAAACAATAGCGAATTGTACCGTCCTTTTCAATACAAAATGATTTTTTTTTCTTTTAAATCATCTGTTAATTATAACGAACAAACCAAAACAAAAATTATTGAAATCGGTCAAGCCGTTTTTGAGTTTTAGCGAGACAACGAACGGCGCTCCAATTTGATATATATAGATTAATTTCACTTAACTAATAATAATAGTTTTAATTCGTTTTATGCTACAACATGTCAGAAAAGCACGACCGCAAAAGTCTGCGTACAGCTGCAAACGAGAAGCATGGAATGAGCGAATATGCGATTACCGCTTAAACATATTTTAAGAAAGGCTTATCTCACTATGGAGTCTTAATTTATTCTTTTTCAATCAATTGGAGTGTCAAAAAAATGTTAATAGCGTCATGGACAACAATGGAAATAAAAATTTGTGTAGATATGGAAACAATTATGTTTAAGCTATATTTTGAGGGAAAATCCTATAGAAAAGTTTGAAAAGTAGTGGGCAGAGCTCACTCATGTACTTCAATGGGTTCCATACTGCCAAATCTCCGATCAGGTCGTCCATCGCTCTAAACAAAATGAGAGAAAAAAGCGACATTCAGTTAGTGGGACAGAATGCAAGCTCCTAGCTCACCAACTGAAACTAGAAGTAGAAGAAAGATATTCAAAAAAATTTTTTGATATTACAACTCTGTGAAAATTGGTCTAGTTGTATTTTCGTGATAAAAGGAAAAAGCTGGTATAAAGAAAGAGCGTACGACCTTTGAAAAGGGAAATTTCTAGCCAACCTTAAAACATGGTGGAGAAGAAGTTGTGGTTTGGGGTGTATATCAGCCAATGGTGTTAGCAAACTAACATTTATTGAATCAATAATGGACTAAACTATCCAAGTTTTGAAGAATAATTTGCTGCAAAGTTCCCAGAAGTTGGACTACAAGAAGAGTTTTGCGCATAAAGTAAGGCTTCTTTATTATATAAAAAGTCAGTTGAGGACATATCCCTAATGTCCGGACTTGAGTCCCATAGAGCATTTGTGGGACTAACTCTAACGCAGAATCCGTCAACATACCATTACCTCCTAAAATGTAAAAAAAAGACATAAAATTGGAGGAATTACAACTGAAAATAAAAACAATAAAAAAAAATGGTGGACTCCATGCCAAGATATCTTACAGAGGTACGAAAGAATTATCCTACCAGTTATTAACACATCATTTTCTTCGAAAGAAGAAGCCTGTACGCAGACTATTGCGGTAGGGGTTATCTGACATATTGTAGCATAAACTAAATTAAAACTATATGGAATTAATTTTAAAGGATTCATAAGAGATGGCGTAACTAGCACTAAATCGCATCGGGTAAACCTATGATCATATTCATGTGAAAGCCTACTTCATAAGCTTCAATTTTCAGTATGTGTCATTCCACTGAAGTTTAATGAGACGAAATGTTTTTTTTTTTTTTGGGGCAGCTGTGCCCAAACGCCCACATACCCAATCCCAGCTTACTGTTTACAGGCCAATTCCACAAATAATATCTGTAAGCGATATTTCAAACAGTGGGTCTCTTTCTCATTCGACACCAATTAACTTTAATCAATCGACTTCTCCACAAGTCTTCCACGCAGAAGATGCTGATGGAGCAAATGGAAGGCAATATTCATCATTTCACGACCTACTTACGGATGCATTTTTTTTTATTATTTTTATACCCTGCCTAAAAGGCTAAGGGTACACTAAGTTTGTGCAAAGCCAAATGTATGTACAGGTAGAAGGAGGCATGTCAGACCCCATAAATTATACCTCAGTAAAATAATTATGTGTGACAGAATATTTTTGCTCTTCTTTGCGTTTTAGGTAACTGTACTGTGTTTCTGAGAATGCAGTTTGCTTTGGTGATCTTTTCTGTATACACACCAATGATTTCCTCATTCTCTTTCATATACGGTTTACCGTTAGTTAAAAAAAGTAAGCATGCCCTTTGGCATTTGGTTATAAAGAATTATATGTGCCATTTACATTTCGCTTACTGCTTTTGCTCGATAGTTGATTTAAAAAGGTTTAATTGCAAGAATTTTGTTTTAAATTAAAACGTGAGTATACGAATATGTTATAAATTGCGTTAGCTTACATTTTTGTGTATTAGGGAGTACAAAATGCCTCGTGGATGTAGCCTTTCGGAGCATGAGCAAGGATTGATCATTGGAATGCATGAAAGCGGTTCCAAAAATATTGAAATCGCTAGGAGACTGAATCGTCATAAAAATACAATATGTAATTTCCTTAAAAATCCAAGTGGATAGGGAACAACACCACGCAGTGGACGGAAAACCGTTATTGACACCCGATGCAAACGTCAAATCCACCGACTTGCAGCCGTGGATTCAATGAGCAGTGGACAGATTAAGGCTAAATTGATTCTCAAAGTAACAAGGAGTGGAATTATTCAAATAGTGCATGAAAATCCGAGTCTTAAACATACCACTATGGTACCTAAACCTAGGCTTTTACCTCGCCACATTAAGGCGCGCATGGAGTTCGCACACAGATACGAATTCTGGGACGAGGAATGGCGTAATGTTATTTTCAGTGACGAAAAGAAGTTTAATTTGGATGAGCTTGACAGCTGTAAGAAATATTGGCGACAGGATCGACGCACCTGTTATAAACGCGGTCATGGTGGTGGAACGGTGATGGTATGGGCAGCGTTTTGCTATAAAGGAAAGAGTCCAATGTGTTTTATATCGACCAGAATGAATGCCGAAATGTATGTGGAATTATTGGACGACAAGTTGGTGGAGTTCGGTAGTCAGTTATACGGCGATGACTGGAACTTTCAGCAGGATAATGCGCCAATACACAGTACAAAGCTGACTGCCGAGTTTTTCAATGAGAGAAATATTCCAGTTTTAAATTAGCCGGCAATGAGTCCGTACCTCAATCCAATTGAGGATCTCTGGGGTATTCTATCCTCTGCTGTGTTCAAAAATTGACGGCAGTTTGAGACAGCAAAAGACCTCAAATTGGCAATTGAGCAAGAATGGGCAAAAATTTACCTATCCCACTTACAATCTTTGGTTAATTCCATGCAATTTCAGTTTAAGCTCAGTTATAATGAATAATGAAAAGTTGATTAAACCATTAATTTGAGCTAAGTATGAAAAGTCACATATAATTCTTTATAATGAAGTAAAAATTCACCTTAGTTTTTTTCTGTATTAATTTAAGATTTCTGAAACTTTTTTCTTTATACCATTCACACATAGTGTGAAATGGTATTATCAGTTTGTCTGAAAGTTTGTAACGCATTAAAAGAGCCATCGTAGACCCCATAAAGTATATATATTCTTGATCAGCTCGACGAGATGAACCGATTTAGCCATGTCCGTCTGTATGTTGTTGCGCATTTTTGGACGCCCACTTTTTGAGGTAGCCCCCATACAAACCCACCGTGCAATTTTGTGTTTTTTATGAAAAAATCGTTCATTTAGATCAATATTAGCTTGCAATTTGATTTTGTTGATTTTAATGGACAACCGCTTCAAATACATATACAAAGGGGCGTATCCAGCCCACTTTTTGAGGTAGTCCCATATAAACCCACAGTTCACTTTTATGCATTTGTATGGAAAACGTCAATATCAGTTTGAAATTCGATATGGCGGCATCTTACACATCTACTACATCGCTTCATACACATCTACTAGTGAGCGTGGACCACCCCCTATTTAAACCGCCACTTTTATGTATTACAATACTATTTAAAGTGTCGTGTGAATGGTATCACGACTAAAGCATTCTTTCTTGGTTTATTATTTTTTAATTATTTAAGCAATAAGTAATAAGCAATACATATATAATACATATGTGAATAAAAATTTTAAAAATAATCATTTTTCCATTTCTTTATAAACCTTCTAAGCTATAGACGGCTTCACATAAATTATTTCGTACTGTTTTCGTCTCAGATGTTGAATTCTTACACAAAGTTGGCCCCAAATTTAGCAGTGGATTTTCAGGAATATCTCTTGCGCCATTGTGAGCAGAACCGCAGCGAAAGAGCGATGGTAGTATTCATTAGCCGGAACCTTGCTGCCAAAATTCCAAATTCCGAACTGAGCCTTTTATTAAATAAATTCTGTGAGGGCGATAAGCCGCCTTGTGCATAAGGCTTCATTATATTTAGACGAAGAGCAAAGGCGTCATCATACACAAAAGCAAATGGAGTTGGTGTTTCACAAATTACTGAACTTGGTCCTGGTAAGTTTAGTTGGTCACTTACCAATTTTGTAAAAACTTTAGTGTTATTAAAGGACATCACCGTCTGAAATTCGACCATTTGTGCCGATGCCCACCATCAGAAATTCGGAGTTGCTTTTTTGCAATCGCCATTAGTACAATGCTGTTCTTGTATTTGAAATAATTGGAGCCAGAATGCGTTGGCGGCTTTATTCTAATGTGCTTTCCATCTAGGGCTCTGAGGCAATGCGGAACCGCTAGAACCAACCATTCAGCCGAAGTTTTCGGTAGCTAAAAAAAACTTAATATTGATTTCAAATACTTATGTAAAAAGAATCAGCTGACAAACCTTAATGTAGTCCTTTAAAACTTCATTGATGGCGTCGCATGTCTCAATGACAATATTCCCAATACATTGTGGAGAAACCGCTGTCGAAAACTTCAAGTCTGCGAAGGAGTTTCCTGTTGCAAGATACCGCAAAGTTATTGCCAGTCTGACTTCTGCTGTCATTGCATCTCTCATTATGGTATCTTGTTTCGTTATTTTGGCGTTTACCAAGTCCAACAATTTTCCAAATAGGGCTTCATCCATCCTCATGTAGTTTTTGTAGTCCGCTGGCTCATTTTCTTTCAGCAGCCTTCCGTTCGAAAATTCGTCTTTATTTAAAAACCAAATTTTTCACCAAATTTTCTTTTTTAGTTGCATCTGCTCTTCTTCATTTTCGTACAAAAGTTCATCAATCATAATGATTGCAGTGATCTCACGTATTACGTCACTCGTTTCAAAAATTTAATTTTACTTTTCTTCCGCTTGTGTCTCTTCTGTACCACAGCTACACACAGTACTGAGGTTGCGGCGACAGTCGCCTCGTGTGTATCTAGCATTAAGTTTGGACACCGGTTTCTTTTTATATAAGACCTGAAATTCTCTATGTTTAAGTCTGGGCTTTGCGGTGGCCAATCGAAGGTGTTAACCCCAACATCCTTCACGAATTGTGTAATGACTTTAGCTCTATGACATGGCGTTTGTTCTGCTGGAATATAGAGGACTCCCCAATCGATAAGCATATTTTTTTTATTTCCTAATTTTGTATTTTAGTTATCGTATTCTAATATTCCGGGGTGCCACAGAAAACACTAGCGAAATGGCTACTAGTGATTTGCCATTTCGCTAAAAAAAAATTCCATTATGCCACAGCGATTTGATTTTTGTTTAGCATTTTCACAAAGCTTTTCGAACTTAGCAGCTTAGCATCACGGAAGAATAAATTAGTCTAGTATTAGTTTCGCTTTATTATTGATATTTTTCAATTGAAAAATTGATATTTTACAGTGATATTTAGTTAAATGCAAATTATTTTTGTAGTTTCCAAGCAAAAAAAAGCTTAAATTTATTGCCCGCCAAACTAAAAAGTAGACCCGCTAACTCTACCAGCTGTGCGCCACTTTTACGGTGGCATGTGAGTGCCAACACACAATGTAAACAAATGAATCGCGGTGAATTGCAATTAACCAGTGAAAACAATATTGCAAATTGCGAAAAATAAACACATAATACTAAAAAAATATGCTGCTCGTCAGACTCATGCGCTTGAAGAGTTAAGAAAGATGCAATCCTTTTTACCAGACGATGTTGTCGGTTTAATTTTTATTGGTTCTAACTTCACGCGGCAATGAAGCTATCTAATTAACAAGCTTGAAAGTAGGCCTGACGATGGAAGAAGATCACACATCAATTATAAAGACATAGAAATATCAATGTTCTAACTTACTCAATAACAAATAATAACACATTTAAAAATAAATAAAAAAAAATCAAAACAAATATATTTCACAATTAAACCAAAAAAACCTTCAGCATTAGGCACAAACTGCGCTAAAACTGTTTAGGTATTATAAGCTAGTTGATGACACTGAATTGTAATGTGAAGTAGACAGAAATAAGTATGAGTGAGATGGCAATACTTAATGCGTGCAATACTCATGTGTTAGTTTGATATGGTCATTAATTAAATTATTCAATTACTTTATAAATAGAATTGAAAATTATCAAAGAAGGAAACACTTTGAAAACAAAGAATTTAGTGCAAACGTATTACGTTAATCTAAACCCGAAATTCAGGCAGTTATCAATTAAGTTAGTACAACAATTTAATCATTTGAAAGAACTGTGCGACATGATCCATCAGCAACAGAAAATCGTACGCTTCAGATAATAGTCATGTGCAGATGCAATTATTACATATCAAGATAATAAACATAAAACTGCAGCAAGTGTGTATGCATCTGCTGTGATAAACCGTCGTCACACATAGTTAACAATTTGTATATAAACCTCTTTACAATTAAAATAAAATCAGTACGACAATAATCTTTGACGTATTCACTTCTCCGATAGCCCAATTTGTTTCAAGCACCGATTGCGGCGCATTTTGTTAGTAGTACAGGCACTGGTAGCACAGAATATTAATTTTATTATGCATTTGCTGACCACTTTGTTATAAACAAGAGCTAAAAGAAAGAACGTTAACTTCGGTAGAACCGAAGCTTTAATACTCTTCACACTTGCCCCTTTTGCGCGTATACATATATAAAACATGAAATACAAAAAGTAAACTAAAAAAAAAAAAAACGCATTTAATTTTGTCGCTTACGCCATTTTCGCTGTCATGCAATTAACCTACAGTGCTGTTGTAGTAGTTAAGTGAAATAATTCCTACGAAAAATAACATTTAATATATTTATTTTTGATCAATAACCGCAGATAACTGAAACTGAAATTTTCTCAAATAGCTTGTACCCGGCGCGTTGCTGCCTCTCCTTCGCTCAGCCACTCCTTCCCCCTGCCCTTTTACTCTACCACCAATTCTCCCATCCCTCTTCTTCTGTCCCTTTCACCCATTCTCCAGCCACCCCTTCTACTCCCCCCCATACCTCTTCTTACTTTTCCACCCATTATCCCCTGCCCCTTCGATCCCATTAACACGTATACCTTATCTCAAATGGTACCCAGCGCGTTGCTTCCATTCCCCCTGCCTCTCCTACCACCATGCCCCTTCCCTACCACCTCTTCCTCTACCACCTCTTCCCCAACCACCACGTTTCATACCACTTCTTCTCCCTACCTACCTTTCTTTAATGCCAACTGCTCCCTGCCCCTTTTCCATGCTCTCCTCGACCACATTAATATGTATATTCAATCTGGATGCCCTTTCGCGTATTTGCCTAAGCCGCGACTCTTGTTCTTGTTCCGTTTCTGCGGCTCTAGATGTGAATGCCCTTTCGCGAAGATTTTACAAACGTGATTCGCGTTCATCGGCATTTTTAGCTGCTGTTTTTTCGCTCATCTTTTTTGATTTTATGGTTTTTTTACAAATGAATGCTTTTTTTGGTGGCATTTTTTTTGAATTCGAATGAATAGAAAAACAAATGAAAATAATAAGCGATAATAATTTTATTTATTTACGAATAAAACACTGAAAAAAAATAAAAAAGTGACTGTCAAACAAATGAAACAAATACATAGAAAAATCTAAAAAATATGTTCTGTTTATCCAAACGATCAAAATCGGTTGAGCGGTTTCGGGGTCTATAGGGAATATATATACAAATATACATACATACATACATACTTCCATTTTTATATATATATATAGATTTTATATTATCAGTTTGTCTGAAGGTTTGTAACGCATTAAAGGAGGCATCGCAGACTCCATAAAGTATATATATTCTTGATCAGCTCGACGAGACGAGTCGATCTAGCCATGTCCGTCTGTCAGTCTGTCTGTATGTTGTTGCGCATTTTTTGGGGACCAAGTTTTATGGTATTTAGTTGAAATTTTGTAAAATACTTCTTTTTGTTGCACGTTCACGCCCACTTTTTGGGATAGCCCCCATACAAACCCACCGCCCACCTTTGACTTTTTGTATGAAAAATTTTTTTATTGTAGTCAATATCAACTTAATAATTGATATGGTAACTTCTAGTGGATGGATGCTTCACATATAAATTAATAGGATGCTCGATATATACCCGCCCACTGCTTGGGGTAGCCACCATACAAACTTACTGAACACTTTTGACTTTTTGTATGAAAATCGTCTTTATTAAAGTCAATATTAGGTTGAAATGCGATATGGTGCCGTTTTATAGACAGCCGCTTAACATACATAGACTAATGGGAGTGGCCCCGAGTGGTAGCCCCCGTACAAATTCACCGTTCAATTTTGTGTGTTTTTAGGAAAAAATTCTACATTTAAATCAATATTAGCTTGAAATTTGATTTGGTTGATTTTAGTGGACAGCCGCTTCATATACATATCCAAATGGGCGTGCCCCGCCCACTTTTTGAGGTAGCCCCGCGCAAACCCACAGCTTACTTTTATGGTGGCATCTTATAGATGTTTGTTTCATACACATCCACTAGTGAGCGTGTACCGCGCACTTTTTAGCGTAGCCCCTATTTAAATCCCCACTGTTGTGTTTTACTTATTTACGATTTACAATTTCGTGTGAATGATATTAGAGCTTCTAGTAGGGGAGCCCAAGCGGGGATTTTGCGCCTTACTCGATCGCGTCAGAAAATCATATGGGGAGAAACCTTGTACCCTATAATGTACCCCTACCATATATGAACCCTTAATATAGGAGCGTGCGTTGAGGGCAGCCCGTCAGATTAGCAAAAAAAAAATCGATCATCTGAAAAAGTCGAGCGCGTCAGATTAAGGTAAGCGCGTCAAGGTAAGTTAAGTACATGCAGAAAGTGTATACATATTTCAATAATCTGACAATTTGAGCGTGGCATAAGGAAATGGGCGAGTCACAAAGTTGTAAAAAAAAACCCCGAAATACTCGAGCGCGATTGATTTTTTTTTTTATTTTGTAAGAAACCCTTTTAGGATTAACAATATAATCTGACGTTTTTCATGGGGCGATGTAGCTAAAAACATCAATTAAAGACGAAGCGTACAGATGCTGAAAACTGTGAACGGATGGAAAACTTTCGCTAATGCTTTTTTTGTTGTGTTTATTATTGTCAGGAGAAGGTTTATATGAGAGAAAAAATTAAGAAAGTTGAGCGGAACATTAGAAAATTTCAAACATCTGCGTCGTAAAAACTATATGTGAATTATAACTGCTACTATTGTGTTTTTGAATCGAAGTTTATTATTGTCAGATTTACAATATCTCTCCATATAATTGTCAGATTATTATTTAGGACGACTAGGACATCAAGTTGAACCGTCTGTATAAAAATCTGACGCGCTCAAGTATTTCAAGGTCTCATTTTTTTTTTAATTTTCAAAAATCGGTCATGACTTTTGGCCACGTCTAAAACATCAGCCATTTAAATAGGAAAAACTTTTTTTCTACCCTTTTTTACGGCCACCCCCACTAGTTAATCGTAAGATTAATATCTCTCGGTTATCAGAAAGAGAATGAATGTCTGACGCGCTCGAGTATTTCCATGTGACGGTTTTTTTTTACATTTTTGAAAATTTGTACACACTCTTCTCCCCAACTAAAATGGAAAACTTAACATAAACTTTTTTTCGTTTAACCTAATCTTCACAATCCAATGGGTCCACATGACGATTTAGTAACTGCAAATTACGCATCGAAGTTAACATTTTTTCTTGTTTTTTATTAAATATAAAATCAACTTAAATATCGAAACACTTAAAAAGCTATAAATATATAAAAACAAACTTAAATTTTAAAGCCTGTGTGTAAATATGTACAACAAATGAAGCTGAATACTGTCAAATATCAGCGTTTAATCTGAATAGAATTGATCAACGGGCACATGCTTGAGCAATTGATTGGCCAGTTTACCAAATTCGGTAGCCAATTTCTTCTGCAGCTGCGATTGCATAGCTTCGAGCACAATTTGTCCATTGTCACGCAAAAAGAGATTGGTGGCCTCCACTGTAGCAGTAGAATCAAATAAACCAATTAGATGAATGTATCAATATTAAAATTCAGCTACTACTTACAAAGTATTCTATTATTGTTAAATGCACGTGAGATGCTCATATCGACTTTCTTGACATCGATTACCAAACTGAGTGAGTCAATGTGCAGATAATTTGCACCATTCTTGGCATGCGTTGAAGTTTTACCAGTCAAATCAGCAACAACGCCCTCTGTTTAACCACACACAAAGTAGAAAATTATATAAGCAAACAACTCAAAATCAATTATTGCACATACCAAACGTAGCATGGAAGTCACCACCACCCGATGCGGGTATAATCAACAGCACTCCGGAGCTGGTGTATTTGGCTTCAATCTTCAACTTGGGCATTGTTATTTGCGCCTTGAAAGGTTCACCATTCTCGCTGAATTTGAGTGATTTAACTTGGAAATTTGATGCACCGAACGCATCCATGCTCTTCAGATTTATTTTGTAACCCTGTGGTCCATCGGTCAGTTGCAGTGAGAGTGAATCCATTTTGAATGGTTCGACAGAGGGTAGCTAAAATTAAAGAAAATAAAGCTATAATCTTCTGTTTGTAATTGAAAAACAAAGAAAAGAGAAGAAAAAATAATAATAATTTGAACATTTCCGCACAATCGCACTCAGTCATGCATTTATAGTAGCTACAAAACTATCTATACATTTGTATATATATATATATATATATATATATATATATATATATATATATATATATATATATATATATATATATATATATATATATATATATATATATATATATATATATATATATATATATATATATATATATATATATATATATATATAGATGCACACAGATTTCGACTTGACACACAATTTGAAAATGTGGAAAACTCGTTGCCTGTAGTGGCAATATCCGCAAGACTCAACGCTATGATGACGCTTAAATTGCACCGGCCGGTATTATGTAATATTTTTGCAAGTTTTGCTTGGACCAAAAGTTGTTTGATTAACTTTCGCAGACATTGGCAATCCGACTGGAGTTGTGCATCGTTTAAGTAAAAAAAAAAAGAAGGTAATTGCCTACATATATTAATATAGTAGCTAAAATAATGTCTAGCTAGTTCGTGCACCACGATTACAGAAACAGTTCAATACATTTCTATTCTGACTAAATTATTATATCGTATGAGTGCGGTTCAAATAATTGATTGGTTTTCTCTAATAACCGCAGAACACGACCTCAGTGTTTTCTTGATTCTGGTTCGAGTTCGTGTTAGTTATCATACAAATAATTGTTAAATCAAAAACTCAACAAGCTTTCAATATGAAACGAAATTTGCAAAAACTTATGTAAGCTATTCTTTATCGATAATTTATATCTCATAAACCAAACATCAGATTGGCTCGATTTATAGATACAAATTTGCGTGTATTACTTAAGCTTACTTTTCACCTTCCCGAGTTCTCCTCTGAGTTGTTTGTCAAAAATGTTAAAAATATTGCAAATTGAAACAATTAAATTAAGGTTTTAAGTTATACATGAATGCCAAATAGTCGAGTCTGTCGGGTAGCACAGTTTTTTTTTTTGTTTTGTTCTAATAGTTAAGGTCTGAACCAGTGCCAGATATCTGCCAAGAATATGATTTTTTAACAATTTTCTTTCAATTTTTATACCATTCACACATACTTACGGGTGTGTCACAGAAATCTCTAGACAAATTTCCGTCTGGTGATTTGCATTTCACAGAGAAATTTCATAGGTGTCACAGAAATCTCGTAGATTTCATTCAAAACAGTATTTAATGTACAGACGAGTTTTGTGCTACGCAGAGTTGTCGTACATAACAAAAATAGATTACAGACCTTGTAAATTAAATTTTTTTTCAGATTTACTTGGAGAACATTGTGAAGTCTTAAATTTGGTATGATGTGTCTGAATAACTTATTTTATTAATATATTTTTTTAGAAAATACTCTGATGTCTTAAAATATTTTTAAGTCAAGTCAAGATTGAGCTGCCACGCCCACTTTTTGGAGTAGCCCCCATACAAACCCAAATCCCACTTTTGAATTTTTGTATGAAAAACTTTTTTATTGTAGTCAATATCAACTTATTAATTGATATAGTAGCTTCTAGTTGACGGACTCTTCACACATACATTAATGGATCAGGCCCGCCCACTTTTTGGAGTAGCCCCCATATAAACCTACTGCCCACTTTTGTGTTTTTGTATGAAAAACTTCTTTAGTAAAGTCAATATTAGGTTGAAATACGATGTGGTGCCTTTTTATGGACTTTTGCTTAACAATAATGCATAGACCAATGCGTGTTCCGCCCACTTTTTGTGGTAGCTCTCGTACAAATCCACCGCCAAATTTTGTGTTTTTTATGAAAAAATTCCTTATTTAAATGAATATTAGCTTGAAATTCGGTGTGTTAACTTTTTATGGACAGCCGTTTCATATACATATACAAATCACTTTACGCTTCATACACATTTACTAGTGGGTGTGTACCGCACACTTTTTGGGATAGCCCCCATTTAAACCCCCCACGTTTATGTTTTACAATACGACTTAAAATTTCGAAGTTAACGTTTTTTTCTAGTTTTTTCACTTTAAGTTAAAATTTTTAGATATTTCAAACAGATTTCAAGGCAATATGATAGATGTTACAGATAATAGTATTCGAACGTCTGAACAAGGCTTTATAAACATAAATTTCGCTGATGGCATTGACACATAAGTGTGTTTAAATAGCTAACAAATATTGGAACTGTAACGGAGTAACTTCCATTTGTGATGATTATGACTTTAATTTACCACTACCATTTACGTTGTTTGGTTCCTGTTATCATCTACACAATATATGGTATAGAAATGTTAGTTTCTTCTTATTTCAAATCGATAATCAATTCAACATGAATTCTACTAGAATGGGTCAGTAGCCCTAAGAAACAAATTCAAAAAAAAAACTCTTTCATTATTGAAATTTTCATTATGAAAATACTGATCAGGAAATGAATTTATTAGTACACATTTTTGGATATTCGATTCGCTTTAATTGGGTCACTACACTAGAGTCTAGACATAATTATAAGAATCCACCAAACGGTTATTACCCGCTTAGACCAACATTCTTATGAATTTGAAACAATTTTGAAACTATGGATAAAACATGCCACATTGAAAAGTAAACAATAGTTTAAACAGTGAGTTTTTTTATGCAGCTCGTTTATAAAAGTGTTCATATGCAAAGTAGGGATATTTCAGAATATATTCAACAATATATATTGAACATAAGTTGAAATGAATCGATATCGATACTTCGACGATATATCGTTAGAGAAAATATATATCCCCTTCAACAAATCAATGAATATCAATATACAATTCTTCATATGCCCAACTCAGTCACATTAACTATTGATATTTGGTTCATACGCTTAGAAGCGTTTGATAGTCAAACCAATTATCTTTCTTCGAAATTTTCAACACTTCATCGATGCTCATCTCTAAGTCTAAGCTAAAGTACTGTTATCGCATACAACAGAAACTGAAACTGAATTCAGTACATTAGCAACTGAAACTGAAAGAAGTACTTTGACTTCTTTCTGTTACTGAATGACAGAAAATCAGCTGTTTTGCCATTCACTATTTGCAAGACTCACATTAGCAACATGAGTTTTTCGAGTGGTTGTTGCTTTTTGTTAGTTTCAGTTTAGTTTATGCGGCAACCCCCCTACTGAAACTGCAACTGAATAAATGTACAACAGAAATTGAAAATCAGTTTCAGTTTCATTTCAGTTTCTGTTGTATGCAACAACATGCCTTAAGTGCTCCAACTGAGTGCATGAAACGTGTGATCTCAACTGTATACCAGACAGTCTGTCTAAATGTGTATCTCGCGGTGCGATTCAAATGCAAGTACATATCTAGCTGCCTTACTGCACTAGTGAACTCTCAAAAAGATTCAGTTTCAAGCTGACTAATATTTTGTTAGCAATACTAGTATAGTATCTGAAGCGTTAGTTGCATACTATCGCATACTATCATTTTCCAGATAAATGCTATTGCAATTTAAAATATTTATTTTCTGTTAATGAAACTTGTTTCTGCGCCATTTGTGCTAATTAAGTAAATGCAATAAAGAAGAGTTGGCAAATCTATTAACGCCAAATTTGTACTCTGTTGGTGTGTGACTGCGTGTGTAGTTCCTCTTTGGATGGAAAAAACATCGCACGTAAATGTGCTAAAAAATAATTTTATTAGCAAATCAATAAAATATTTTTTTTTTACGATTTAACTTGAAAGATATTGGGACATTTTTTTGTAGTTAATTATTTGGTGTTAGTTTTTATTACGGACCTACATCAATAAATTAATATTTTGGCTAAAGTAGTAAATGAATGAAGAATGTATAGGCTTTTTTGTGGTTTAGCGTAGGAATGCTAAATACAAATTTAATGAGACCGAAGTCTGTGCTCCGGTTTTCACTTCCGTATAAACTGTTCGGAATTGATTTCATTAAAATAGTTGATCTTTGCATTTGAAAAGGATTTCGCGGATTTTACTCCTCAAGCGAAGTTCGACTAGTAAAGGATATGTTGGCGTGTATGCATGTTTTGCGACCTTGAATTGGTCACAAGCCTCTCATCTTACTCATTCTCAGCTGCCTTAGCCCGTTCTACTGATCGAAAAATCATTTCCGACAACGGACGCAATTTCATGGGCACCAGAAAAACATTACTGTTAGATTACAACCAATTCATTCGAACCACCGCTAGCGAAGTGTGTCAAAAGTATAGCGTTCATAGTCTCGAATGGTCTTTTATTCCACCTTCATATTAAGAGTATGTATTTCTTAGTGCTAAACCTCAAATGATTTTGAGACGCAAAAACATTCTAGAAGTGAAAAACGAAACAATTTAACGAAATTACTTTCGAATAATTTATTTTGAAGTTAAAGCTTTTGCACGGGGAAAAGTCTTTATAATCAAATTATATTATAAACGTCTAAAATAGTAAGGTACTTCACCTCAACTTAAACAGGCTGTTTATCTGAAATTTGTACACCTGTTTATAAGCAAAACGTATGAATAGAGGATAAACAAGAGGAGACATGCTCATTAGGGCGGGTCAAATTGTTCGGAGGAAAAAAATTGATCCAAGCGTATAACAGAAACGTAATCTACAGTAAATTCAAAGAAAATTTGCCCAAGAAACCATAGGTCTAAAGTCAATTCCTAGGTTGCGCCTAGCGTGGTCAAAATTTGTATATCGTACTCCATCAAAAAGTATATAGCTTTTTATAAAAACACTTTTGAAAAGTCCAAAAAAGGCAACGTACATAATTGATTTTGGGCTTGTTGAAAAGCAAATTTCGCCAGCTATCCGAATCTGTTCTCATTTTAATTTGACTATTAAATTGAATTTGACAAACCTGATATTTAAAACAGGCCAAAAAATGGTCAATAAAACCATTTATATTTTTTAAAGAAAATATTTAATACAATAATTGCAAAATTCATCTACTAAAGTAAAATTTTAGACTTTTAAATCTTGTATGCTCTCAATGTGGTGTATTATCGACTTCGACTTTCTGTAGTTAGTGCCATAATATCGTCTTTTTTTTGTTTTTTTCTTTGGTGTAGCGCGTCGCGAAACACTTGAAAGTAACTGAACACATCGCCCAGTTCCCTGAATGTGCGATCGAATTTGAGGGTATGCAAGCGGCGGATCTTCAAACTCTAGATCATTCAACAAGTGCTCGTATGGAATGTTTGCGGTGTATGGAGGTTCGGATAAAATGCTGTCATCATCTAGGTCTATTAATTCAACATAATCTGAGCATTCAAAATTAATAGTATGCTTTTTATAAACCCTTAATTTGGTTGGATCATATAGATTATCTCGATAATACAAAATCTTCTTGATACTGCTTGGGCTAATCGATACAGATACTTTACATCCGTAGAAATACCGTGTTCAGTTGACTACTTTGGAGGCATATTTCCCAACAAAATGGGTTGAAAATCAGACACAACCTGGAATGAAAAGTGCGCAGACTTAAAATAAAGTCCAATTATTGTAAAATAATTGACTGACTATTCCCGCTTGTAGTCGACTTTTCCAATGCTCCAAACAAGTGGCGAGACGGTAGCTCATTAAAGTACAGCAAGCAAACGGATCAATGTAATGGTATTTTTAGAGAAATCTCTAATCTTCGTAAAATACCGCTGTCGGTACTAGTATTGGTTACTTCCCCATCGCAGCAAATTCCAACCAAATCGTCAAGAGATAAATGTTTTTTATGGAAGAACTCGTGCAGTTGTTTTTGCTTTGTGCAAGCGTCCTCAGCATCAAGCTTTATATGTCCCAACAATTTTGTATTTGGCTCTTGAAGAACTACTAAGTGAGATTCTTATACCATTCTGGTATTAAATTTTCCATTTATATCGACTCTCGATAAGGCCTCGTTTATTTTTTGCCATCAAAAGAAAATGTAACAACAACGGTATCGCCACGGTGTTTCCGGCACACTGCATCCCTACATATCTTTTTCTTTTTTCCCGAGCCACTTTGGCTTTATCCATGATAATATACTCGCCATGGTCATCTCTGAAGCCAATGTCTCTAAAAAGACCCGTAGCCAAACAAGATGCGACTTGATCCGATGTGCCAAATCTGTCACACATCATGACAAAATTTAAAGCGTCAAATCTTATGTTATACGTTCCTCTTTTCGACGTGACAGGCTGTGTGGTTGTTGGTATTTGAATTGTGAATTCAGAGTCAACATCTATATTTGCTGAGCCAGGGTCATATGTTGAATCATGACCAGTTGGTGGCTGTGTTGATTATTGATCTGCTACATCTGTCATGAATTCGAGAATCGTATGATTTCTATATGTATGCTGATCAATCATAAACTCTTGTAGGTGGTAAAAATTTAGTAGGAAAAGTCTTTTTTGGCGCTCACTCAAAAAAAAAAAAAAATAGTAATTTAAAATATCACGATTGCTGGGCAAATTACTGCTCACTTAATTCGCTTGCAGCACCAAAATTAGCAATGTTTTGATACGGCAAATAACTTGACTCGGAGATTCTTGATGAAACGTCCATTTCCGAAACACTCAATTGACATTGCAGAAGATTCCATAATTGTTCACTTTAAAAACTTAATCACGCGGAGAAACACGTTGTTATGAGAATGCGATCGATCAGCTATAGATTTAGAACAAAACAATAGCACGAAAGCATGCTCTTTATGAAGAACTTAAGGTCAGTATTCTGCCACAATCGAAATTCATAATGTACTGAAATATTGCTTTTTGTATAATTCCAATAAAAGTGTTTAAATTTAATAAAAAAAAAAATCGTAGAACTCTGCGGTCAAGAAGCTTAACGCGCTTTTATCAAACACCTGTTATAAAAAAAACCAGCGAAATTTTGAAATATTTTCAAATTTCGGAGAGCTGGCAAAATTTCCTTTTCAATTTTTGAATTTGCCCAAAATCAATGATGTACGTTGCCATTTATGGACTTTTGAACAGTGTTTTTATAAAAAGCTATATAGTTTTTGATGGAGTACAATATACAAATTTTGACCGCGCTAGGCGCAACCTAGGAATTGATTTTAGACCTATGGTTTCCTGGGCAAATTTTCTTTGAATTTACTGTAGATTACGTTTCTGTTATACGAGTATAAGCAGCTTCGAATCTATATAAATTATTATCTATGCTAATGAATACTACTAAAGCTGTACAGACTGACTTAAAACGCATGTGTGTAAGGGAGACACCTACATGTGTGAGTTATGTGTCAAAAAGCAAACAGCTGACTGACGCATTGTGTGTCAACTAATTGCAATAAAGTGTTTACTGTTGAATAATGGTATGACAGCAAACAGCTGATTTCTAACAAATAAACAATGTTCAGCAAAAAGTGAAGATGATTTAGCTATATAAATTTTTCCAAAATTTTGACATGAACTACCTAAGTATGTTTTAAAGTCATAAATTTAATAGTGCTGTCAAATAAAGTTCTCTTACCTCAATTTCTGGTATACCAAGCGCCAAATATGGTCTCAAATGTTCCAGTGAGCCCTTAAAACATTCCAATAATTTTGGATCATTGCGACTGCATTGTTTGATATATTCGGCTAGAAGAAATAGAAAATCAATAGTTAAAACATTATGCAAGCCATAAGTCATACATTAAAACTGCAATAAAAATCGCTTAAAGTATCTAAATTCGACGACACAGTTTAACATAAAACAAAGATTTAAGCACTGCGAATGTCAACTTCAAATGAAAACAGCTATAGAGCGAATAGCTTCCGCATTTATAATGCAGATTTTAAACTCAATACATATTAATTAGCAAGCATTTCATAGTTATCATATTTTATATTTAGTAACCGCTGTTTGACCTTCAACTTGAAATTATTTAACTATTTTTTTTTTTTTTTTTTTTGAGATTTTTTTCTTCTGTTAAATGCAGCAAAACGTTCCAATGATCGATTGAGTGATGCTAATATTTTAAGTCAACGTTAACTGGTTTATTTGTTTATTGAGCCAGGTTGTCTGTCTGTCCGTCTGTCAGTTTGTATCTGCATCTGTAAAATGCTGTGCGCGCTGTAAATGTACGAGTATCTACATACATAATTAGTTAGAGTTTCGTCGAACTGTTCTTGTTCAACTTATTGCAATTGCATGCTGTAAATGAGTACATGGCCCTGACCATGCCGCAGTTGTTCATGAGCTAAGCGCCACTTTAAAGATACATTTATACGATTTTGAGTCATTGAACTTTACATTGAGTATTTTTTTCTTTTTATCTTTTATTGTTTTTTCTTGATGATGTCGTATAAATATTGCTTATATTTATGTTTACTGTCGAGCATGAGTTATGAGTTTACGGTTTGAGATTTATAAATATTTACATATTTACTAAATAAATATTTAACTACAGTGTTATGTATTTAAAATATGCTTAAACATTTGGCGAAACTGATATTTGCAAATGTCAAGATCGTAAATGTGTAATGCAAACATGTTTAGAACTAGCAAAACTTTATGGCAACTAATGTTGATTTTTGAAAGATTTCTAGGCTGTACATAAGCTACAGTTTCAGTATAAGGAAGTAAAATATGAAATCTTGAGCTAATATCAGTAAATTAAATGGGTTTTATGAAGCCGACTTAAGAAACATTTTAGCAAATATGAATCTAGGGTTTTATTTATGTAATGCGCACAAACTGAAATTTATTTGCTCCGTTTAAGAAGCTATATCTCGCTAAAATTTCAATATTTTTAATAACATTTTTGCAGCTTTGGAAAGCTTAAATTATTGGCTTTTAGACATTGCTAACTTGTATTTTGAATAGGCTTACAGTTTTTGAGTTATGTTGCATTTTGTAATCTTAACACATTTCATTTTTGTGACTAATTTATTAAAGATCCGTTGTCTTGACTAATTTTTAATGGTGTATCTTTAAAATGTATGCTATTTTCAAACTTACAGCCAAATCTCATTAAAAATTTCGATTTTCTAATTTTAACATTCTAAGTTACTCTAGAAATAAGCCTTAAAGTTTTCGAGCTATGACACATATTGTAAACTTTAACACATCATTTTTGTGTTAAATTTTTAGTACTTTTAGTTTATTGAGTAATTTTTAATGGTAGTATTTTAGATTCATGCTTTTTTTATTGACAACTTACGAACATCAGCGGCCTGCGCTAACAAAACCAATGTGAATACACATAAAATTTTATACATTTTCGAAATTAATTTTGTTTATAATTTTTAATTATCGAAACAAAATTTTGGTATCTCTTTCAAACACTTCACTAAACGAAACTATTTGTTTTTTTATGTTTTAATCCTCCACTGCAACCGTTGCTTTCAGAGCTCCGTACACGTTCAGCGTAGAATTGTATCTGCGTTGAACTAATGCTGACACACCAGATTTAAACCAGAAACCTCAACTGAAAAACGAAGTTTGAGCGGCGAGTCTTTAACTACAAAACAACAACAACAACAACAACAACAATAAAAGCCGTTGACGTCGTTGTCAGCTGCGCTCGTGAATCCCAAAAACTAAAATTCGCATACGGAATTTAAAACTGGACAGATACAACTTGTAGATACTTCTCGCTGTCTAACTCTGTATATGTAACTATGCTATGTCAGACAGTCCCTTTTTGTATGCGCGTAGACAGCTAGTGTTTATTTGTTTTTGTCATACAGCGTTCAAGCTGTCTGTACTTCCCCCCCTTTCGTTAGTACTCGTAGTATCTTTTGTTGTACAATAAAATATAATTAAGTACCTACTTCTAACTTTTTTTATACTCTTCACATAGAGTGTGAAATGTATTATAAAGCACGAGAAGGCGAGTCGGTCTAGCTATGTCTGTCTGTATGTCTGTCTGTATGTCTATCTATCTGTCTGTCTGTCTGTCTGTCTGTCTGTTGGTCTGTCTGTATGTCTGTCTGTCTGTCTGTCTGTCTGTCTGTATGTCGGCCTGTCTGTATGTCTGTCTGTCTGTCTGTCTGTCTGTCTGTATGTATGTCTGTCGGTCTGTCTGTATGTCTGTCTATCTGCCTGTCTGTCTGTCTGTATGTCGGTCTGTCTGTCTGCCTGTACTTCTAACTTTTTTTATACTCTTCACATAGAGTGTGAAATGTATTATAAAGCACGAGAAGGCGAGTCGGTCTAGCTATGCCTGTCTGTCTGTATGTCTGTCTGTCTGTATGTCTGTCTGCCTGTCTGTATGTATGTATGTATGTCTGTCTGTCTGCCTGTCTGTATGTCGGTCTGTCTGTATGTCTGCCTGCCTGTCTGTCTGTCTGTCTGTATGTCTGTATGTCGGTCTGTCTGTCTGACGGTCTGTCTGTATGTCTGTCTATCTGCCTGTCTGTCTGTATGTCGGTCTGTCTGTCTGCCTGTCCGTCTATGAGTTTGTCACAATATTGGTTTGCAAGTTGGTATGTAGAGTTTTTATAACCATAAGTAGACCGCGATTTAACCCTCATGCACTTAAAACTCAATATCAATTATAATACACAAATAGTTTTTACATATTCTTTGTTAAATGTGCAGCAGAATTAAAAATCATTTTTTTTTTAATCCAAGCATCACTTCAAAAATTTAAAAACTGAAGTAAAAAACCAGCGTTATCGTGCAAAGAGGGCAAGTGTGAAGAGTATTAAAGCTTCGGTGCCACAGAAGTAAACGTTTTTCTTGTTTTTTCTTTTTTCTTTTTCATCCATTGTAAATTATTTAACTAAATTTAGAATGAGTTGAACAAGCTGCAATTAGTAAATATCTTCTTTTTTTTCGTTTTTTTTTTTTTGTTTTGTACTTCATGGTGTGCAGTTTAAGTTGCTTCTATATGAATATGTCCGAGACAAATCAATCATGCAAGCAATTTTAATTTTATGCTACTGTTCAGTCGGTACCTTCACTATTAAGGTCAGTTAGATGGCAACTTTATGGCTGTTCTTCGCTGTGTTGTTATGCAAGAACTTTAAGTTTCGTTTGTTAAATATTTAATTTAAGCAAATACTTGTATCGTTTCTAGATATAGCCGTACATATACATGTTTAATGATTTAGCTATTTTAAAAACCGCAACCGAAGAACCCTGATAATGTACAAAGTACGTTTGTAGTTTTGTAGAACTTGACTTTCGTATTTATTGAATTTTGAATAATTTCGAATTGTTATAAGTGTAAACAGTTTTGCATAACTTAAACTATATAGAATAGAGGTGTTAGGTGTCTGGAACGTTCTGATAATATAAAGGGCATCCCAAAAAGAGTGCACGATTTAATTTAAAAATAAAATCGTTAAAATCGTTGCTCCCATAAATCGATTGTTACATGTGCGGTGTGGCAGGTGGCGCCAATCTGCTGAAACCACAATCGTCCAGTTGCATACCGTCCAGTTGAGGCCACAAGAATTCCGTTTTCATGTTCCTGTAACGAATGCCATACACAGTCACTGCATTTCCGGCCTCATTTTGAAAGAAGTAAGATCTAATATCGCCGCTTGGACAAAATCCGCATCAGATATTTGCTCATTGTGGATGCATTTGTTTCTCATGAATCACGTGCCGATTCAAATCACGTGCCGATACCAAATTTGACAATTTTGTTTGTTGAGGCACCAATTTTCCGCCAATCTATATAATTTGTTTCGAAAAATCAGGGTTTCACAATGATAACAAGTTGTTCAATTGTGTAGCGCATCGTTTTTAATAATCGGAACAATCGTAGATGCAAGATTTTAGAGTTGCCAAGTGCACAGAATATAAATGCCGCTAAATTTGAATCGCGCACTCTTGTTGAGACACCCTTTACATACAGTTTACAATGTTATTGTACTCCTATTAACACATGAAGTTCGTAATAATAAACTAAGAGATTAGTACTTAAATTTTGCTTAATGAATAATTATTAATTTTACTGAGACAGCAAGAAAAAGTAGATAATTATTTAATTAAACCTTTTTTCATACACATGTGTATGTGGGTGTGTCTGAACTTTCGTATAAATGAATCAGCTAAATTAATCATATAAAAATTGTTTATTTGTTAATAGCGAAATTTGAATGAACTTCAGACAAAACTTAGATAATGCCACATATTCTACATGAGATTCTTTATATCCAAATAATAGGCTAGAGTATCTCGACTATGCTGACAACAAGTATCAGAAGTTGTCCGATTGCTTTGAATGATTACCAGCTAGATTAGGCTAAGAAGTTCTAATACACAGGTTATTGTCGGGTGATTTGAGCCATTGCTATTTTGTAGTTATTTGACAATGAATTGTCAATTTGAAGTGGAGTCTGTTGTTCGAACAGACGGACATGACTAGATCGACTCAGATTTCGATGCTAATCAAGAATATATATATATATATAGATATATATATATACGTTATTGGGTCTGCCACGCCGCCTTCTGCCTGTTACATACATTTGCACAAACTTAGCATTTCCTTGGCCTCCAATGCAGGGTATAACTAGCATTATATTATTTCATTTTAGCATGTACGATTTTCGTTATAAACGTTGGTCTGCTAACTTTATGTTAAAGTTAACAGAAGCTGTTTCTATTATTTAGACACGATCACAAAATGTTTAATTAGAGATCAAATTAGGACATAGGTTATGCCGGCTTAAGGTACAAAAGACATCACTTCCTGTCACAGTAACCGTTTTCGTCAAGATGGTCCTCCAACGTTCCAACTTTGCTACTGAGTCCTAGTTAGCGTTACAGGTTGATCGAGCATGATTCGCAGTGACCACTTGCTTGTCATGCGGCCTTGGACCAGACACTAAGTCACGAAATGGTTATGGTTATATTACGCTGGCCGACCCCTTGATACAGGTCACACATAGACCAATATGATGCTTAGCGAGAAATTAGGTCATAATAAGCATATATTTTTCATATTGATAAACATTTGCTTATCTAAACATCACCTAAAGATGTAATAACCTCCTTTTTTACAGAATGTTGATTAATCGTCCATATCAACAGCACCTTTTTTGTGACTCATTAAACGTCTGAGTATAGTTTTTATTCTTTTTATGATAGAAAATCATTTGCTATACTGTTGGGACCTAATAATATAAGCGTTGTCTTGTACAAGTATATTGTGCGCCTTGCCAACTCTATGTGTTGTTAACAGCCAGCTGACATTTGCAATGAAAAGTTTGACAATTTTTAGCATAAACGTACGCAGAACATTTTTATGTACGGTCACTATTTGTGTTGTTTACAGTGATTTCAAAAATTCATTTCGCCTAAAAAACGGAATTAACTCGTAAAAATGGTCGTACCATGATTTATTACAACTTTCGATGTGTATTATCAAGACAAATGTGCATCGATAAACTTATGTAGTTCCACATTTGGCCATGATGACAATAAAGCGATGAAAAACTGGTCATGTCGCAAATCTTCCATTAGTGCAACGTAGGACAATTAATTTGGTTAATTTGGTTAATTTGGTACACAACCATTTGTTCGCCAATTTTTTTTGGCGAATTGAGGAAAACCAATCGCCGAAGACGGATCATCCTCCACCACAACAGTGGGAGCTCTCACTCATCGATTAACACAAAAGAGTTTTTTAGCACTCAAAACATGCAATTGATGGGTCATCCGCTTTGCGTGTTGAATATATTAAACAGCTTCTTTTGGAGGTACCCACTTCTTGAGTGGCAAAAGTGCTTTGAAGATTGGTTCAAATACTTTTGTACACTTTTGTATCAGTTTGAACTTCAAACTCATACAAAAGTGTATTGATCTTCATGGAGAAAATTGAAAAACAACAAATTACTATCTTTTTCATTATTGGGCATGCCTCGTAGTATCCAAAAATTGATCTAAAGTTTATAAATATATAAAAATTAATCTATTTATATAATACTTATAGTTTATTAAGTGGTAAGTATAGTAAGTACGAGTATAGCTGAAATAAAATCAAAAGACTTTGAGTTGAGAAAAGTTCGACATGGAAGTCAAGCTGAATAATTTCGCTTTTCGTATCGTATTTTCTAAATCTATTTGTGTATTTTCTATTAAACAGTTGATCAATAACTAGTTAAAACCCTCTATAATGCTGTTGTTTTACCTCTGTCAGATTTTCGTAAACCTATTTATCATTTGGTATCAATCTTCTTTTACACAAATTCAGAATTGCTCTTTCCTATTTCAACAGAGTACAAGACTTCTCGGCAACACTCCCTTCTAGTCATGTGCTTGAACAAATTTATGGGTCTTTAGTATTGTTCACCTATGTAAGCTAAAAACCAATATCTAACTAACAAGTACGTTCTTATTGAAGATTAATTGGCATCCTTAAATCATTTGATGCTTTCTTAACAACTCTAAGCAGTTCCATAGACTAAAACTGTCAAAGCGACAAATACTGCGAGGCATTATCTCTTAAAAATAAATAAAACACACTTTGAAGTCGAACAATAGCATGCGAATTCTAAAAAGTTGTTGACATGTACTGCTTTATAAATAGCCAAAACAGAATAACAAACCTAAAAACCATAATAGGTATGAACGACCTTAGTGTGAGTACAGGAAATTGCGCTTGGAAATGTTGTATTATAAATATTATTATTATTATTATTGTTTTTTGAAGTTATTGTTCACATTTCAACTATTCGTATTTATGAGTTAGCATTTTTAAAGTCGATTTCTTTTTTAATAGTTTAAACAATTGCTTTTCAAATACAAAACGTTCTTCTCCAACGTCATACGAGGTTAGCTTATTTCTGACGCGCTTCCCGGTGATATTATATATAAAATAATCTTATTGAATTGAGACTAAAAACGAAAAGAATCACGTTCTTAAAAGCCAACTAATTGTAGACATGTTTTTATCCAGCAACTGGAATGAAAAGAAGTTTTCAATATAAATTAAGCGCGTTTCACTAGTTTAGCTATGAGTTTCACTTTTCGCATATCTGTTTCTTTCAAATAGTCAACTATAAACTATAAACTGATTTTGCATCGCAACTGTTGAATGTTTTTATAAAAACCTGTAAAGAATTCATTTAAATTCATGATAGCAAATTCGCATGCTTCTTAATTATGTCATTTTGGTATTAATGCCGATCAAGTTCTCCCAGCGCGCGGTAGTCAATTAGAGTCACCGGTTGGAACGCCTGAATTTTAGATGACTGGCACAAGTTAATGGCTCTCTCTCCCTCTACTTTGCAAACTTACTAAAAACTGCTATCTTTGATCGGTCAAGTGTTGTAAAAAATAAATAAAAAAAACTGGTTATAATTTCAGATCAAGAAAAGTTCATATTGTCAACAAACTATACGAAGGTCGGTTTATACTGGAAACTGCATATTGCAACCATGACCTTGTCATCGGATATCGGTCATACATGCGGTCATTTACTCGTACAAGGCAGTGAGTGAGTTAATTAAGTGAAGGAATGCATACAGGAAGTTACTGATACAATGCACTTCGGTGCAGGTTTTAAAAGTTGTTTTTAATTTAATTTCTTCTTTTTTTTTTAGCAGAACAACAGATTTTACTATAAGTTGCATTGAATATGCTTGGTGAAAGGATCGTACATGTCTAAATTTAGAATAAAACCTTCTTAAACTTAGCAAACAGAAAGTAACTTATAGAGCCGGAGCAAACAGACCCTTCTTATTTCTCATTGTATTGGAAACACAACAATGATATATCATATCATTATGGAACATTGAATTTTATGGGCTCATAAAGAACTAGGTTTCTCTATTATAAAGACAACCACTGCAAATATTATATTGGTCCACTTTAATATATATTGATATTAATTAAATCGGATCTACAGTTTTTGATGCTACAGTAATCTGTAATACAATCTGTCGATTAGAGCTCTGCACGAGCCCCATAATTGTATGTTCTGGAATGACAGAACGACAAACGTATAAACAAGTAGCATCTTTTCTTTATTTTGGTATGAATGAGTCGGAAAATTCTAATTGATTCCAATAACCGAATTGCTTTGTTTCGTATTTCGTACTTTTTTGGAGTTTAAACATTCGAGTAAATGTCTGTTACGAATAACAAATTATCTGAACTAAAATTGGTACCTCAAAACTGTTTGATAGACGCGGTAGACATACATATATACATATACCTTCCCCTGGTGTTAAAAATCAGAAATCAGAAGTGATGCACAGGGTCAGATATTTATTGAAGACTTGAAAAAAATAAAAATAAATGCCAAAATGAGACAGTTCTGGGCTGTCAGGCAGGTTCGGCCCAATGGTTCCAGTAAATCTACACAAAAAGGAATAATTGAACGTATTTCACGTATTTCGTATTTCAGCCGCTCTTTTGAAAACACTTTTTGAGTTTTTTTATAAAATTTTGAGTTTAATGGCGAAATGAGACACACTAAGTATTGTACTTCATCTCACAATTATTCGACGACGCCATGTAACTTGATCAGCTCGACAAGATGAACCGAGATAGTCATGTCCGTCCGTCTGTCTGCTGTCTGTATGAATGAAAACTAGTCCCTCAGTTTTTAAGACATCAATCTGAAATCGGAATGGACTCCTCCTACGTTTCTATGCTGAACATATGTCACAACTAGCATTCCACACACATTTTTAGGGGTAGCCACCATACAAACGCACCGCCAACTGTTCCAATTTTTTATGAAATGTTTTTGCGTCCAGCCGATTCGTAAGCAAAATCAAAATAAACTTGACGCTTACTTGCGAAGTTGAAACTCCAAGAGTAACTTTTGACAATTTGAATAGTTCTGTGAAATTTGTGGAATTTTGTAACCATTTATGGTATCAGCTGTTTTTTTTTTGTTTTGCTTTGAAGATTGTGCATTAGTGAGAACCGAAACTATACCGGTACAAATGCTTTATTTTATTTCGTTAAAAAGTTCCGGTTTTAAAAACCAATTAAAATATCGGTTTTGGTTCCGGTTTCGGAACTTAATTTGAATCGGTTAATTTTGGTTAACGGTTCCGGTTCAGGTTTCATACACCGGTATTAATACACGATTGAATATTTAAATTTTTGACCAATGAATAAATGATGTCGTGATGTTGATGATTTTCAAAAAGTCAATCCAGAAATAAATCATTGTTATAATTTTGTTGTTTTTCTCTTTTAAGGTGGTCCATTTTCAAATGGATTATAGTTTTTTTTAGTGCTCTTTGCATATGTAAATCCAGCTCTGATTACCCAACGACTAAAAATTCGACTTCAACACTCAACGCGTCAATTTTGCTCTCAACTTGCATTATTATCGTGCCATGAATTTCATTCAAATTTTTTTTATATTAGTTTTTGGGGTTTCTGTTTTATGAAGGTAACAATTTTCAATCTCGTCCATCTATATCAATTAATTCATGAGATATGACGAATTTGTTGGTTCTCTTATATAGAGGAAGTGTGGCATGGTTCACTTTTCCAACGGATATTTTTCTTCTGGTTAAATGAAGGATGGTGACGGTTGGTGGATGTGGTAGTACATCATATGTACTAAAGCTCATCTGTCTACATCGATTATTTTGTTTTTCTTTCTTTTTATGCGAAACAGCACGTTTTTTTCAAATGATATATAGCCAGCAACCATCTCTTGATCGATAGTAACAAGCTTTGTTAATTTCATAACGATCAGGCCAATAATTTAGATGATTATAAAACGATTATAGTTTAGACAATTGTCTGCCAAAATAAATATATATTTTTCGATTTTTTTAGTATTAAAAATTTATTAATAATCAATATCAATTTCAATTTCAGCTGCGATGTAAATTTGCTTATATCTACAGTTTAAATGCAACGGAAATTCGTGTTTGAAGTACCACATTATGCCGCTAGGTGACACTTTGTTTGCTCCATGACATTTCGAAATAGCTTCGGAATACCTTAACTTCAACCGGTTGATATGCGCCGTCTATTGGTATACTGCTGCCGTTAGAGGGCGCAACCAACGCTACAGCATTATCTAGCGTTGCAGCTAACAGATGGCAGCAGTAATCAAATTGTAAATTTTTTAAGTACGTTATTTTTTAAAATTGTTCTTTTTTCGCTAGTTATTTCGCTTACAAATGTTTACTAGTTCACTAACCCATGGTAATGCAGAGATGCGCTAGGGCGACTTTGAATTAACAATCAAAAAGTGACCTAGAACTATAAGTTCTTAAGAACACCTCCGCAAAACCAAGCAATTTAAGAAAATAACATATTTTAAGACTTTAACGATCAAGAACAAATCATCGAAGCCACTAAAATAAATTATTATATAAGTATTATTATATATATTATATAAGTTTCTAATATTTGTAGGTAAAGTTACCTTAATACTTTGTGAAATTTTTGAGAATACTTCTCTCATAAATTGCTTAGTTTCATGCTGTAAATTATTCTTTTAATATCGAAAGAGTCAATTGTATAAAAATGCTAGTGAAGTAGAGTGTTCACAGGTACTAACGAAATCGTTAGTCCATTATCGTCAGCGAATTGGCTAGTGAACGGTAATATACAGGGTGGCGATTGAGCTCTTCCTATGTTAAATACGTCACTCTAAATTCATACAAAGTAAATACACACGGAGCTAGTGGTAGTTACCGGGTGGCTAGCGAATTCACTACAGCTATGCTTGCGATGCGAACTGTAGGGGAAGTATAAATATATTGGCATCCATGCCATCCATCCTTTAAGATAAATGCGAAATTTGAAAAACTTCGTTGTGCGAAAGATGCAGATAGTGACACTTTTCGAAGTTATCGACAAGGAAGTGACATTTATAAAATGAAGTAAGAAATTATCAAGTAGGCTACGTTTAAGTTTCGAGAAAAGTATATTTTTCAAGCAGTTTATGCAGTTATAAAGTTAAGACTTTCTGCTTTTAAATCAATCAGTCTAGAGTGTCACAGAAATCTCTTTTACCCCAGTTTGGACCTAAATCAAATCACAGAAATCTCTTTTGGCCTGTTTGAAATCACTAGCCTATTGCAAGATGAAATTGTTGATTGCGTATGTAAACTCATCCAATCATAGTTGAAACCATATGAAAACTGAAAACTTTGATTCGCCAAGTTTGCGGCATATTTTTTTAAACCATGACATGCCTCTGCTAAACACATCTTTCTCATAATTTATATTCGAAAAATGAAATCTTCTAGATTTCTGTGACACAAACGCAATTACTCTGTGAAATTCAAATCACCAGAAGAAATTTATGCTATATTGAATCAAATTCCTGCTGTCATCTGCGACCTTTCACGGGTGTAGACACAAATAAAATACTTCTTTCTGATATTTTCATGCGTTTTTTTATATGCAATCCTTTTCCAGCAGCTCATTGTGCTTTTCTGCAACATTGCCTTAGACTTCACGAGTTGTAGTGAATGTTTTTCACTTCATCAATCTGGGATCTTGGGAACGACAATGTGGGAAATAGATGTTCCAATGAGATTTTGGAGTCAGATCTGCAATCAGCTATAGTTGACACTATATTGAATATAAACATAACGAATAACTATCTCAAATACCGTCTTTCCATCTCGATTCGCAAGATATTTTGTAAGTAATACTTCTTCCGTTACAGGAGCGCAATGATTGAGACTACATGTATCCAACTCTATCATATTGTTTTAAATGCCATTTTAAGCCAATTCTATCCAAAAAAAATAGCATTAGAAAGTGATTTGACGACACCATCAACTGTCACTAGTGAGTACTATGATAACATTTAAAGGAAAAAACCGGGGGTTTCGAAAATTTGCTTTATAATGCCAATTTCTGGAGAGCATTGCCTATTGAGGATTTGCCGATAGTCGCAATCAATGGGCTCCCGTAACAGAAAAAGTATTCTTTACAAAAGTCTTGGGAATTGAGCCGGAAAGATGGTATTTCAGTAGGTCATCAGTTTTGGATTTACTTAAGTGCCACATATTGTTGATTTCATTTCTGATTCCAAAAATTGACTGGATCATGTGTTTTTCACATTGAACAAGGGCCACATTTTCACTTCAACTTGCAACTACTTAGGCAATACTAAGTGAAACAGCATGCTGAAAGAATTCTGTTTTGATGTCATTTTAAAGAGAGGATTGGATACAAAAAATTCAGGATAATATCAGAAAGAAACATTTCATTTTTCACACCAGTGAAAGAAACCAGATGCTAACAGAGATAAAAGTGTATGTAGCATAATGCTTGAATTCAAAACAAGTGCTTAAATAGCTTTTAACTATGGAGTACTCACAGCTGGCTGTGAACTCTGGGAACAATAGGCAACCCCTGGCCAAATTTTCAAAATGGATTCCTTACTTCTTGACGTGATTTCACAAAGGTGCGTTCCCGTAAACTGCCTCCAAAAATGTCGAAGTTTACAAGGTGCACAAGATTCTGAGTTTGGAATACCCTATTATAAAATTTGATTTTTAATCGTTCAAATATCTGTTTGATATATGTCGAATTTGATATTTTCCAACACATGAAATTGACGTGACACATCTCGGGGGTAGTTTTTTTTTTAATGAAAATTGAGCATTTGATTACTAGTTCATATCTATTTTTTTTCGGTGTACGAATATTCATATATATATAAAACACAACCTACTCTTTGACTTGATTTTTCCAACGCATCCAACTCATTATACAATTTATACTCGTACATTCTCCTGAAATCGTATGCATTAAAATGCAGAGCACGTCTGCAACAAATTTGAATGCGTAAAATTTTTATTGTGCATCAATCGATTCCGTATATTTCTGTATCTTTATGCATAAACATAAAGAAATTGTACAGTATTTCATAAGAAGTATCTGTAAAATTGTATTTGTGGCATTTTGAATAAATTCTTTAATGCAATCGTTTCATAATTGCAATAAAATAATTGAATGCAGTGGTGCAACAATGCGTATGATTAACGAGCCATTGAAATGCAAATTTTGCCAGTTTATGAGCATGAAAATTTTTGGTATTAAGTTAAAGAAATATTGCTATTTCAAGAAAGTCATTGGCTGGCACACCTTTAGGCCAAGTCAACCTAAGCCAAGCGAAGTCAAGGTACATTGCACTTAAAGCGCTCAAGCGTTTGACATTGAAAACTCATGTGAACCCTTTTTGTCTGACTGAATGCATTTCTCTGTTTGAACAAAAGCAATTAAGTTGTTATGCATAACTATGTACACACACTATATATACGTGTATGTGTACAATCGTTTATAAATTAGTTGCTGTGTTAATTCCACCTATAAACTTTCATGCTGAATTCATTAAAGCATTTTTTATTAAAAGTTTAAGTGAATTATTGCAGCATAAACTGGGTATAAGTTCCTTATGAGTTGAAGGTTTCAAAAATACAATATAAGCTCGCAGATACTATGGTATACACACTAGGTGGCTAACAGAAGTTCGCTAAGTTTGCAATATTTCCGGAATACCTTTCAAATCCAAAAATTCTGCTAAAGTTTAAAGCAATGTCTAAAAACTTTTATTATTAAAAATTTTAAATTCGTAAATTGCGATTAATTTAAAAAAAAAAATCCCAACGAAGTTCTGCCATCATTGCTCTGAACGAAATACTACTTACACTCAATAACTGAGCAATAACTCAAACAGAAAACTGTATCATACTGAAGAGTACAAAATTAAAATGAGCAAGCCACAGACTCTACAATTCCCAAACTTAACTTCAAGGAAAAATATTGTTGCACTTTTTCACAAGAGAAGTCTGTGACAACTGTGGAACATGGACTTTCACGAAGTGTTTCTCTACATAGATGGCTCTATCATACATCGCATACTGCAGATGTTGCCACGCGATACGAAACAGGAAATCCCGATCTTCTATTCCGACACTGTCCACCACAAAACCAACTGCAACACAGAATACTGATCAAAACGAAACTATTCTCCAATTCGTGGTTGGCCACTTCTCATTTGATCCTCAACACTTACCCAACATAACGTCATTTGAAGTAATACAGACTTTGTGACAAAACGAATGATACACTTTCACTATGTGAATGGTATAAACTGAAATGTGGAACTCGAAACGTTTGGGGAGGGGGTCTGGGTTTAAAGAAGAGCTAACTCAAAAAGTGGGCGGTACACGTCCACTAGTAGATTTGTATGAAGCAACCATCTATAAGATGCCACCATATCGAATTTCATGTTGATTTTTACGTTTTTCATACAAATACATAAAAGTGAGTTGTGGGTTTGTATGCGACCACCTCAAAAAATGGACGGGACACGTCCATTTGTATATGTATATGAAGCGGTTGTCCACCAAATCGAATTTCAAGCTAATATTGATTCAAATACATGAGTTTTTCATAAAAAACACAATACGGGGGCTACCTTACAATGTAGGCGGGGCAGGCCCATTAGTCTATATTTATTAAGCGGCTGTCTATAAAAAGGCATCACATCGCATTTCAACCTAATATTGACTTTAATAAAGAAGTTTTTCATACAACACAAAAGTAGGTTTGTATGGGGGCTACCTAAAAAAGTGTGCGAGTCCCACCCATTAATATATATGGGAAGTGTCCATCCAATGGAAGCT
This sequence comes from Leucophenga montana, assembly GCA_035044765.1. Taxonomy (NCBI): domain Eukaryota; kingdom Metazoa; phylum Arthropoda; class Insecta; order Diptera; family Drosophilidae; genus Leucophenga; species Leucophenga montana. Next base: position 516,255 of record JAWNNQ010001285.1, on the reverse strand, counting down.
ACCACATCAATTATTAAGTTGATATTTACTAAGTTGATATTTACTACAATAAAAAAGTTCTTCATACAAAAAGTTAAAAGTGGGCGGGTGGTTTGTATGGGGAGCTGATCAAGAAAATATATACTTTATGGGGTCTACAATGCTCCTCCTTTAATGCGTTACAAACTTTCAGAAAAACTGATAATACCATTTCACAGTATGTGTGAATGGTATACAAATGTTTACATGCTTTTATTTAACTGACTATATGGGGTTGCATACTACTTCCTACTAATATTATAAACGCGAAAGTTTGTAAGGATGTGTGGATGTTTGCTACTCTTTCACGCAAAAACTACTGAATGGATTTTAATGAAACTTTACACTAATACAGCTCATATATCAGAATAACTCATAGGCTATAATTTATGAAGCTCAAATTAACGCATTTATTTAATTAATTTAAAACAAACACAGCACAAACATTTTAACCACGTCAACTTACTTTCGTAGACGATAAAAAGCTGATAGCTACAAAATCATGTGTTAGCCTTAAAGGGTCATGTGTGCGGGATGATATTAGAGAGGCAGAGAATGAAATAAACCCGTTGGCTTCTTGAAAGTTTAAATTTTACTTAATCAAATTTTTGTTAATAGAATTTGGGTTTTAATGTAATTAAAAAAAAAAAAAGCATTTGTTTAAAAACAGAATAACATATATGCCGCTTATCTGAATGAGTTCCAAAATTGTTCTATAACTTTTCATATATAATACATATGAAAATAGGTCGTTAAGTATTTTTCACCCTCCTACCCCCACCCCCTATTTTTTAATCGCGAATTTAGTATTTTGAATGAACAATTTTTTTTACCCGAGTGGTCATGTAGAAGGGCGAAGTGGACAAGTGGGGTAGAGAGAAGTGCAACAACGCTCAATGTACTAACTAGTATTTCTATATAATGTTAAAATGTTGGAAATCAATTTAAAACTACTTCTACTGATCGGATTATGCTAAATTTAGACATGCAAGTGTGGAACCGATAACAATACAACTTTTAATGGTTAAATCTAAACGGCGGATGGTCAAAATGAAAATTAATCAAATTAATGAGTAAATGTTTATAAGCAGTCATAGCAGGCAATTGAAGCAAATATGATCTTCAAGCTACGTAATTTTAACGGTAAATTGGAAACTATTTATTAGAACCAATTTCAATTTGAAGCTTGATATGGTTGAAAGGGCGTATCCACCTATTCATTTTTTTTTTATACCATACACAAAAAAATTTGTAAGTAGCGAATACTGGGTTTGTTGAACTGTCAAATTTTATCTACCAAAAAAATAAAGAAAGCATCGAAGCATATACACAGAGTCGGCGCTCGAAATGTTACTATATGGAAAAATCCGTTGGTTTTACGTCTGGGGAATATAGTGGCTACTATTGTGAAGAAATGAAGCTGGCAACGTTAGCTGGTAAAAACATTTGGTTTCTCTGGCTTTATATGATGGTATCGAGTCTTGTTGAAACATCCAATGGTTTCTACCGAATTGTTTACGTGCCCAAGGTAATAAAGCATCGTTTAAAATCTTTTCACGGTAGATTTGTTGATCTACCTTAACGCCCTGTTCAATGAAAACGAGTGCTAAGCGTCTGCAGTCCAAACTAACGCTAATGCAATGCAAGGGTTAAATCTTGCACTTTTTGTATTTCATAGGGCTTCAATCGTTGTTCACTTTTTAATATGTGTCCCATGCTTCAAGCAAACAATTTGAGTTTTTTCGCCAATTGGACTGCGCTTTGGAGAATTGCAACCAGAATGGCTCGAATGGAATCGTTTTTGGATCATTATCGTAAGCTTTATCCTTCGTGTAGTCTCAAAGAGGTCAGTATGAATGAATGAAAAAGCTGCAATTTATATTGAAAGTGAATAATTCAAAAAAGTATTGATTTAAAATTTATTAAATTGTAATTGTGCACTTTTATTAGCCCACTCGTAAGTACAAGTATCTACATATATGCAAATACTTATGCCCTTCGTCTCAGCTGTTCGACATAGCACATGACTAATTGCTGACTGAAAAAAAAAACATAATAAAAATTAAGGGACAATGTTCACTTCGGTAACACCGAAGCATTAATACTCTTCACAGACATCTCAAAAAGAAATATGAATGCAGCAATTGTGAGTTCACGATTTCGAAATACATTGCAACCTTCCCTTGTAGACTTAAACGGCTTTAAAATTGTTGCTGGAATATTTTGATTGGACCATGTCGTCTGTTGCCTATAGAGGTTCAGATCTGCCCAGTATAGAATAAAGTCCCCATACAAACCTATAATTTCACTAAGGAGCCTTAGACAAGGTACATTGTATATCGAAGTAGTGCACAGTATACTGCGGCGTTCTTTCTTCTTTATTAGTACGTTAGTAACATTTTCAAATCACTTTTCACACGTTATAAGTAACCGATTCCAATATTCATTCTAGAAATATATGTAGGATCTGAATACATCCCATTTAAAGTTGGTAATAGCTGTAACAGAACAAAATTATATAAAAAAATCTAAAAGTAGGCGGTGTGCTATGCTATTTTCCAATGGTTATGACATGATCAGCCTAGGATTACTAGAAGTCTTCACACCCATTTTCAGATGGTAACATACATTCAAACAAGGAACTGACAGGCATGATTAGAGATAATCGTCTTTTCGAGCTGCTTAAGAATATATACACCTCATGAAGTCAACGCGATGATTCCTTACAATACAAAATTACAAACTGTGTGACAAAATTAAATTACTGTGCACACTACATGTGAAGGGTATATAAATCGAATTAAATACTTGAAGCATATTCTGGCATGCATTTCTCTTGTTTCTTTTTCGTCACGCATGCAATTCAGCTCAAACAAAGCCCTCAGCTGAATCGTTTTCTTACTGAAGTACTTGGCCCGGCTTTTGTTTTCTTAACCCGCCAGCCAGCCAGCCAGCCAGTACCGCCTGCTTGATTGGCGCCCAACTTGCCAACTTGGCTTTCTTCTCTTCCTCTGCGCTTTCTTGGTTATTTTCTTTCTTTCAGTTTTTTTTCTTTCTTAACGTCGTTTTTTCTTGCAATAAGAGCCATCCGAGTTGGTTAAAACGTTTTGACCATCAAGCGATGTGCTCATTCGTCTTTCGAGTTGCGTGAAAGTTAAACGTACGGAAAAACTCTGCGCCACTGCTTTCTTCAATAAGCAACTTCAAAAAAAAAAAAAAAAAAAAACGTTCCTGAACCACTAAGAATCAAAGTTATAAAAAAAGAAGCACAACTTGCTCGCTACTCGTTTACTGTGCGGTCACAAATTCCATCTTAGCCATCTGACCTAGTTTGGTATTTGGCGTTTTTTTGTGTGTGTTTCGTAAAACTTCGTTTGTGTTTTTATTGTGTGCCATATTCAGCGTGAAAAAAATTAAAAAAAATTTATAAAAATATTTTGTCTTCAAAGTGAAATTGCTTGTTCGAAGAACTCTTTTACTTTCGCTAATAAAATAAATATCTATTTGTTTAAAAAATTAGCATTCGATAAACTTGTTTTCATATTTAGTCAGAGTTGGAGAAGTCTATGCATCGCGAGTGCCGTATTGCTGCTAATAAATTACGAAATTATTAAAAAAGAAAAATACTTTTACTTTCAAGAAAGTTGTTAGTCTAAACTGCGTTGAAATGTTTAGATTTGCTGTGATTTTAGTGCTGGCTGGATTGAGCATCACTTGGGCGGAACAACGTGAGTATTGATTTAGATTTCACTAGGTTTCAGATTTTTATAGGGAAATTTAGTAATTTTGTTTGGCAGGAAATAGGGATTTTCAAGAAACGTTTTTCACAGAAGTGATCGATCAAAACAAAAAAAAAAAGAGATAGCCAAACGTATTTAAAATCTTACAGAAGTGCAAATTAGTTCGGTCCGTTTTATTTTTGTGGTCAAATATGCATTTATGTCAGAACAAAATGAATGAAAAGATTAATCAAAGTAGCTGGTTACTACTTTTTTCCCACTATCATGTAATTTTCGAATTCCATCTCGGAAAAATGTGTCGTCTTTAGAGGCAATCCAAGTTAGGAGCCAGTTTTCGATTTCTGCGAAAGAAATGAACCTATGACCAGCCAAATCGTGCTGCATCCATTGGAACAACCAGTAATCAGAAGAAGCCATGTCCGGAAAATTCTCCGGGTGCGGCAAAATACTCCACTTAAGCACTTCCAAATATTTTTTCATGACTTTTGCGACATTAGACCGAGCCTTGGCATGCAGAAGAATAACTTTGTTATGTGTTTGCTCGTATTTCAACTTTTCTTGTAATGCACGGTTCAAAGGAATGATTTGTAGCTTACACTGATTGTTCGTAATGGAACCGATAGCTTATAGTACACAACACCCTTTTGGTTCCACCAGATATATGAACCTGTGACCTTGAAGCCATTAATACTCGGCTTTGGTGTTAATGTTGAGGACGATGGCAACTATTGACCGGGCAAAGCGTAGTATTTTTCTTCTTGTGATTAACGTAGATCATCCATATTTCATACCCAGTCACAATGCGATGTAAAAAACCCTTACTTTGTTGCCTTTCAACGTCTCCAACGTCGGTTCCAGTTTAAAAAAGCACCATGTCGCCTTGCTTTTGAATCGTTCCCATGGATTTCAATCGTAAAAAAACTTCTTATTAAGTCACTCCCAATAATTCTGCAAGCTCCTCTATCGTTTGACTTGGATCTTCATCGGATAATGCCTCCAATTCTTTGCCTACGAGGCTTGTCCATCCGTCTATCCAGATCAAAACTTGTTTTCAACGCTGAAATCATCATTCTTGAAGCCATTCCCTACATGATTTATCAGTTGGAGCATTTATTAAACGGACCGAACTAATTTATTCTCAGAAGGTACTGAAATTATTGAAGACAATTTGGACGAACCTAAATTTGAGATTTCCAAAGTAGGGGAGAGGCTCACAACTCTGCGCCATAGTTATATTTTTTGCCAATAATTTTTCGTCGACTGAAGATAACTAAGAGGTGAGAAGTTTAGTCGAAAGTGAATCTAAAACTCTACAACTTTGACCAAAAATTGTTTTCATTATTTACTTCTTTTTTGGTTTTTATTTTATTTTTTTTTTTTTTTAAAGGTATAAAAATTGAGTTTGTAATAAATAAGCTTGTAAGTTGAACATTTATTATAAGTGAGTTTCAATATTTATTTAATTTTTTTCGTAAAAAATTATTTTGAACTCAAAAATAAATGAAAATTGGATTGAATGTGCCACACACAATAATGCAAACAATAAAACAATAATGCAAGTAGCGTCGCAATGTACACACAGTAAAAAAAAAAAAAAATACCAGCAAACAGAGCTGAGAGATAGTGTTCAACCTACAAGCCTCAAAACTGTTCAACCTACAAAATGGTTTTGCACAATTTCATTTCGAAATAATTATTAAAATTGAGAGAAGTACAGAAGATTGGTTAATATATGTTACTAAGAGCAAATCTTTGATCTGCTTTTCATGCATTTTATTTTCTGTTCCTTGTAGTTCCTATCATATTTGCTCTCTCACAGATGAGACAACGGTTTCCCAGATTGTAGACAATTGAACCAAATTATCCCGCGACATTAAAACTGGAAAGGACATGGCCTACTACGTTAAATCGCCTTCTTTCTTGTCATGGCGTAATTAATAGCCACATACAATAATGTGCCATTAAGAGATCTTCGTGAAGCAATCGGGAAGTTGGGGTATTTCTAAGCCTTGTTGAACTCGTCTGTCGGTCAGCGCTCATGTTATCCGTTGTAAGCAGCATTCACATTCTCACAAAATGTATTCTGTCCGTTGCGATATTCCCTTCTAGTATGTCCAGTTGACTCTAAAAGGACGTGCCAATATGCGATGGAGCTATAAATAGGAATGTGTACAATAATGCTTCAATGTGCTTGAAATAAAAAAAAATGAAAGGGCCACTACCACGCAGACATTACAGTGTGGCATGAAAGTCTAAATATCTACAAGGTCAATAAATGTCTACAAGGTCAATAAATGTCTTCAGAAACAAATTATATCAAGAAATATGTCGAAAAAAAAGGGTTGAAAGGGTTGCTAGTATATTTTAATGAACTGCAGTTAAAAGAGCCAATGAAATTGCTCGTAACTTAAATGTATCTGCTGAATTTCTGAAAAAAATAATTGGAAATAGCATAGGATATAATATTTTCACCACAACAGCAATTCGATGGTTAATTTTTGAAGATATATTCTGAAATTTCTCACATGACTCGACCGAGCAATACGCAATAATGCATTCGCCTCCAAATCACATCAAAGCTGATGTTGTTCTATTTAATGATGTTGATAGTCTGAATGTTGGTATTTCCGCTGATATAAATATGAAATTATGTGGGGTGTTGAATCTACCCTACATACATGCACACAGAATACGAGTACACAATGCTCAATTTCTCATCACTAAAAAATTAGAGTATAGCGCAGAAATTTGTATTGAGCTACTACAACTACAAATAAGCCTAATAAATTCTTATTAGTTATATCGTCTTCGGCTTTGCAGAAGTTAACATTTTCGTTTGCGTCAATCAGTCTATAAGTATTTCATATCTAAAGAGATATCGTGCAATGACCCCTGTTTCGTTTTACAGAGCACGTTTAACTGCGAGGCGGCGACCTCTGCTGAACGTCTGACTTGGTAGATACTCGAAATAATTATTAAACTTGCTTAGCACTGTTTCTATGCGAAACCTAATAAACCTACTTAAAATAAATAGTGAATGCATTCGATAAACGCGGCAGCTAAACATATTTTCTATATGTTTTCTTTAAGCATTAATTGAGCTGGAAGACTCAAAAGAAACTTGCTAAAAAATTGAAAGAGAGAGAGAGAGAGAGATAGAGAAAGAGAGCTTATATATAAGGTTTCAGGTTTGTTATAAGAAGCCTTGACTTGAATATAATTAAATCTAGAATCTAAAATAAGTTAATGCTACTGTTATCTTAACTTAAAGATACCATTGTATCTTTAATATGAAAGGCTTTTGCTTAGTTTTTAGTAGTAGTACGTAGAATATAGTATGTTTACAGTACATATGCGTAGATACAACTCATATAGTACCTACAACATTTCATTTCTGTTTACTATCAAATCGTGAGATTTCGTAAGACTTGAAATATATCCATGCATTATTGTACACGTGAACTTGAACTTCAGCTGCGAAATAATTTGCACTAATGGTTCTAGAAAAGCAGCAAAACTTGCATGAACATACATGCACATCAAACGTTTCATATATGTATATCTAAAATTTGTGTATGGCGAAAAATAAATAAAAAATGCATTAGAGCTATGTCGGAACTGATTAGATTAATGTAAAGTGTCTATGTGGGTAGAATAGGTTGGTGTAGACAAAAAATACATTGTATAAAAACTTCAATCGCTGTAAAACCGAATATCTCATACGCTTTACACTACAATGTGTATTAAAACTTGAATGACACTTTTCTGTTAAGCGCGTTTAAGACATACTATAATGAATCAATTTACAAATATTATCATAAGATACCACGGGTATAATACGTAAATCAATGCCCACATACTTTCTGTTTGATGTTCGCGAATAAAAGGAATTAATTTAATGCCAAATCGGTATTGTACGGAGGATGACCCATCAATTCAATATTCTTAAGTGTTCAAAAACTCGCTGGTGTGACGAGATGTGTGTTGTGTTACGCATTGTCGTGATGCAGAATGATTCTTCTTTGGCTGTTCGTTGTCCCTACTTCTTCGAAGACTTGTGGCAAACAAATGGTTGTATACCATACAGAGTTGACCGTCTTGCGTTGCTTTAACACCACTGTAGCCACATGACCATTTATCCCGAAACATCCAAACATTTGCTTCGAAGTGCTTAGAGCGTGAAAAACTTTCGTTGAACTTGGTTCCATTTGGAAGACCCAAATATTTGAATGTTTTTTTTGTGTCGTGCTCATAAGCATAGATCCATGATTCGTCGTCTGTGTAAATGTTATGCACAGCGTTTAATGCACCGCGGTAGTGTTTTTTTAACATTTCCTAGCAGCAATCGACACGAGCACTTTTTTTGAGCATTTGTCAAATTATGCGGGATCAAACGCGAAACGAATCTTCTTCACGGAAAAATGGCCATGCAAAATCGAACAGATGCTTGTCATACTAATGCCCAAGGACGTCTCAATATTACGATATGTCACATTGCTTTATTAGTTCACAGCATTGTTGTTTTCTGGCACAACAATCATCGAAGCACTCCTGACACGAAAATGTTTACGGTTTAATTCCATTTTTAGCGCGATATGATTTTTACAAGCTACACTAAACAACACAAATAATGCTTGTACGTCAAAACGATCTGAGTACGTTTACGCTAAAAAATTTTAGACTTTCTAATGCAAATGTCAGATGCACGAGGCCAGGTATATAAATAGCGCCCCTCGTATACAAAAATATAATTTCTCGTTATCTCAAATGATCTGTACTAAGCTGACTGATAAATTAATCTTCGCTTTAAAATGTCCTACGTATATAATTGTTTTCGTTAATGTTATACTGGTAGGACGGTTGTGAAAATGGGCCTAGGACCGATATATGAACCATACTTTTGTAGGGAGGCTTTGTTCAATACGATGGAGTCTCTAGTTCAAGTAATAAAAATGATACTTAAATATATTTCTTTATGAGCCATAAGCTTTAATGACCTATGTTATTAACTACAGAAACCAGAATAAAATCGAGGTACAAGCAACATAAAGCATGTAATAAAACGTGAGCATGCAAGTGTGTTTCCATATGGTTTCAAAGATTGGACATATTTTAGCCACGATTGACATAAGAAATTATTGCTGTGCGTCTAGGAAAAAATACCATAGCTGTGTTGCGAATATTGAAAAACGAACTCCTGTACCTGAAGAAATCGGCTCTATGTAGAGTTGAGCGATATTTCAATACCTGTGATTCAATCACGGCGACTGAAAAATCACGAATATCAGTTGTTACTCGATATTGTAAATGTCAGTGATTGAATATCATTTATTTCTTACTAGTGCCACTGTGATTCATGGCGTATGAGTAATATATCATGCATATCATCAACTGATATTCAACTGATATTCGTGATTCGAGATTTTCAGACGCCGTGATTGAATCACTGATATATAGTATCAATATCAAGTGGCCACTGATATCATTGGTAAAGAATTGTAATGAGGATATTCCACTTGGTCAATCCTGGGAAGGATTATGTGGGATATACATGTTCCAATGGGTTTTTGGAATGGGCGCTGCAATCAACAATGGTTGGCACTAGAATATATACAAATCTGATGACTACTTAAAATTCCATGTTCCCGCCTCAATTCCCAAGATCTTTGAAAGAGGCCATATCCTGTTGCGGGAGCCCAGTGATACCGACTATCTCCCACTCTCTCATCTGGTGTTTTGTACCATTTTAAGCTAATCCTCTCCAGAAAATGGCACAAAAAAGAAGATATTCCAGAAACTGATGGCGGTTTCCTGAAGTATGGAATTAGTCTCAAAGAACTGTAATGAGGATATGCCCTTTTGGAATATATACCAATCAGGTGACCACCTAAAATACCCTGTTCCCGCCTCAATTCCCATGATTTTTGTAAGGAGCCCATATCCTGTTGTTGATTCCGGCTATCTCCCACACTCTCGAATGGTTTTTTGTACCATTTTAAGGCAATCCTCTTCAGAAAAATCACTGATTAGCTCATCTCTAGCTCTATGGCTTCCACGAATTTCGAAGGAGCTCCAAAAAGTGGCTCGAGTTCGTTCTGCTCAATATTTCTTTAGAAAATTCAAAGACAGAAGATCTAACAACTTTGATAAAACGTAACCAGTGGTGAAACTTGGTTTTATAAGTATGACGCGGAAACTCCAGTCCATGGTGCGGAACAGAAAAGAAGTAAATACACCAATTAAAGCAAGACAATTGAACTGGGATGTAAGTTTATTGGAGTCTAGATTCTGAGCAAGTGTTCGCAGCAAATATACACTGACTCCAAAATCGCCAATTTGCTATACACACGCTTATAGTTATTTAAGAGTTTGATGATTTTATCATGAATCTCAATATGGGACCATGAAAAAAAGTGTCTTAAATGTGGTAAAGTATTATCGCTGAATATATACATTAAAACGATTCCGACGAATTGGGACTCTTCGGGATGCCAACTTCACAAATATTCACTGAACTCTCTACTGGATCTCTTTGTTTTTATATAAACCCACATCTCACTTTTATGCATTTGTATGGAAAACGTTAATATTAGCTTGAAATTCGATAGGGTGACATCTTACACATCTACTAGAGTTCGTGTACCGCCCACTTTTTGGGGTAGCCCCTATTCAAACACCCTCACGTTTATGTTTTACAATACGATTTAGAATTTTGTGTGAATGGTATTAGAGCTTCGGTTCAACCGAAATTAAAGTTTTTTCTTGTTTCATCTAAAATTCATTGACTTTTTTGGTCTTGTGAAGTGGTGGATTAGCATGCAATAGAAACAGCTGCTTTCCTCTGGAATATTCGGGCCTAACACGTAGACCTCTCAACCACAAACGAGGTTAATCATGTAAATAACATTCTCCATTGACAGTTTGACCTTCTGGAAAAAAATCATTGTGAACAATACCCTTGGAATCATAGAAAGTTATCAACATTGTCTTGATTTTTGACTTCTGAAAATGCAATTGTTTATGTTTTGGCTCGTATTTTGACTTCCATTCTGCAGATTGTCGCTTAGTTTCAAGATCATATATAAAACACTATGTTTCAGCACCAGCTATAATCGAATCAAGAAAATCAGGAGCGGTTGCAGGTGTTGAAATTATGTCTTTGCAATAGATTGTACAGTAAGATGAATTTAATACTTCTGACAACATTCTCACAGTGAAATTTGAATCGATAGAGATTATTTCACTTACTTTTTCCACTAACTTAGCACAATTTGATGCATCGGGTCTTCCAGGTCTTGGATCATCATTAAAATCATCACTACCGTTTTTAAATCGTGTAAGCTAAGTGTAAACTTGAGTACGACTCATACAATCTTCATTATAAACTTTTTTTTTAACAATTCGTAAGTCTCAGCAAATTTTTTACCGAGTTTAAAAGAAAATTTAATATTTGCTCTTTGTTCCATTACGTTCCATTCTTACGACATAACTACAAAAACTGCTGTTATTAAAACGTGTGCCCTTTTTGTAACCGATTAGCAAATTGTCAAACGATTAGCATGAACTTAGCTGCTTTCGAAAGAAGAAAAATGTACTTTTCTAACACTACCAACATTTAATAGATAGCGCTACGTGTTCTATGATTTCAATTAAAAGTCTCGTTACTTTTAGATCAAACCTTGTATACACGCTTTATTGATTTAATCGATTTAAATCGATTGCTGGATTGGATCAATTTTTTGTTGTTTTTTTTGTCAATTAATAATTTTTTCAGTAATAAAGTTTGGTCGTTTTAAACATAATCAATAAATAATAATCGATTACTACTCCCGATTGTGAATAATCGTTTGTATGCAATAATTAATTCTAATTGCAATTCACATGTCTTCTTGATTGCATGACAAACAGTACAAACATTTTTATAATACCCGATTGTCTACTGTTTATGTAGCGTACAAAAACAATGGAACTACTACATATTATTTGAAAGCAATCCACACTACAACGACGACGACAAACAAATTACAAACGAAACAATAAATTGCAATAGTCGCCGTCGTAGTCGAGCCGTCGTCGAAATGAAATGAAATGAAATGAGTGTCAAATTAATTTGCATATTCATTGGCAAACGATTCCAAGTGCGATTCCAAATCGGAATTGAGCCTGAAATTGAGATTGCAATTGAACATTTTGAATGCAACTTTCTTTTTGCGAAATGTTAAATAATTTAATTTAGTATACTTGTATGTAGTCAATAAAATATTACAAAAATATCTAATAAAATTACCTTCATACTTCATACATACTTACATATATACGCAGCCTACTATCTGCAGCAATGCCCGCGCGATGAGAATGTGATCAATGAGTGCCTACGTGATAGCGGCAATAAATTGGTGCATTATCTGCGACAAGGTGTACCCGAATTGGATATCTATGAGGTATGCAGTGCAATATAAATATTTTGTTGTCTTGTAAACAAATAATACCAATAAAAATTTCACATTTTTATAGATTGAACCGGTGCTAATTGATGAGATCGGCATTGTTCTGGGCAGCGGTCCCGATGGCTATCGTGCGCTATTCCGTAACATTCAAGCCTTTGGCGTTAGCAATATCACAGTGACCAATGTGCGGTAAGTAAACAGCTTGAGGAAATGTAATATATACATATGTATACCAACAATATAAATAGCGATGATGACCTTTCCAAACATGCGCTATATATAGGTCAACAGCTACATGTCTGTCTGTCCGTCTGTCTGTCTGTCTGTCTGTCGTTGTCTTGATCGTGCTTAATTGTAATACATTAACAGCATTGATACAATTACATATAACTAAGTTTTCTCTCTTAATTTGAATAATTGTGTATATAATTGAGATACTATTTGTATTTATAAGTAAGCCTGTTAAGCAGTTTCCAATAACTATCGAGGTGTTGTGTGACGTACAATTCATTATCGATCGATAGCTAGATCGGTCGGTCGGTCGTTCAAGTAATTTTATTTAAATGGGGTAAACGTTTAGCGCACGCTTATTATTAAACATCATACAAATAATTTATTATGCAGGGAAATTTATAACCAATTCCTAACAGAGCTAACAATAGATTTTAACTTAAGTTGTAAGCATTTTTATTGGCATAATTTACATATTTAGTGAAAATACGCTGGGTAATTATAACAATATTTCCTCTGGCTTTGGTTTGTTTCTACGAATATTGAAAGTTACTTTGCTGGAAAAAGAGCTTATCGGCGGTTTTCATATAGCAAAATGATCATTACCAAATCATTAGGTTTATTCTAATTGCAGGAAATCGCAAAATAAATTTTCGAAGAAAAATAGTGCGCATAAAATTAAAAAAAAAAGAAAACAAGAAAAAACGTTAACTTTGGTTGAACCGAAGCTCTAATACCAATTATACGAGGAGGGTGGGGGAGGGGTTGGTAAGGGCCACCCTCAAAAGTGGGCGGTACACACCCACAAGTAGATGTTTATGAAGCGACCATCTAAGATGGTCGTAAGATGCCGTCATATCGAATTTCATAGTTGATAGTTACGTTTTTTATACAAATGCATAAAAGTGAGCTGTGGATTTGTAAATCGAATTTAAAGCAAATATTAATTTAAATAAAGAATTTTTTTATAAAAAAAAAACAGAAGTGGGCGGTGAGTTTGTATGGAGGCTACCCCAAAAAGTAGGCGGGACACGCCCATTAGTCTATGTATGTTAAGCGGCTACCCATAAAAAGGCAGCACATCGAAATACAAGCTAATATTCACTTTAATAAAGAAGTTTTTCATAGAAAAACACAAAAGTGGGCAGTAAGTTTGTATGTGGCTACCCCAAAAAGTGGTCCCACAATTTAATGTATATGTGAAGCGTCCGTCCACTAGAGCTACCGTTTCAGTTATTAAGTTGATATTGACTACAATACAATAAGTTTTCTTACAAAAAGTCAATAGTGGGCGGTGGGTTTGTATGGGGGCTACCATAAAAAGTGGGCAAGCGGGTCAATCTTAATACTCTATTAAACTGCAATAAAACAAAGTGTCTGAGCCAATTTTCAAGTGTATAGCATACAAATTAGTTCCCAAAAAATGCACAACAACATACAGACGGACATAGCTAGATGGACTCGTCTCGTCGAGTTTATTAAGAATATATGCATATACTTTATGGGGTCTACGATGCCTCCTTTAATACGTTACAAACTTTCAAACAAATATATAATACCATTTCATACTACATTGTATCTAAATACAAGCTCAAAGAACAAGAAAATTGTCTATATTCAAGTGTTTGTCCAGCCACACAGCCTATGTTTCATGTGATATTTTTTCTATATGAATTCATTAAACTAAAGCTCAATATCTTTAATATCGTACTTTGAAAGCTCAATTGTGGATAAACTGTGTACTGAATGAAGTGCAGGGTGTCCCATTTAAACTTTAGTACAAAGCAATTTTTAACATGGATCAGTACACGCCGCTCGAACACGTACACCCAGTTTTACATTCAAAATAGCTTCTCAATTGTGAAAATTAACCTCATGACCGAACGATGAGGCTCAGTTTTCGCTGAACAAAGCCGTAAATAAAAAAAAAACCGTTACGAAATTTTTACGAGGCACTTGTTCCCAACCAACGCGTCACAGCTTATCTTGAAATTTGTTCGGAAAGACTTAGCGGACTGTTCTTCTTCGAAGATGATGCTGGAACGACGACCACCATCAACGGAACGTTAACATGCCACGATAAAGGATTTTAGTATACCAATTGTAGCAGACAATAGCATGGAGAACTTCTGGTTACAGCTGAATGGTGCTACAAGCCACACAGCCCAAGTCGTATTATCGTATTATCACAAATATTTTAATTTGATTAAAGCAGATAATATGTTGGAATGCCCAGTATATACTTACATATGTGTGCAGCTACAACACATTTTTTTATTTTTTATTTGTTTTTAGGAATTAATTTTAACATAAATCAATGATCCAGAAGTTTCAAACTGGTGCTTTAATGAAAACGTAGGTTAGGTTATAGCAGTGAGTCGGATATTGTTTCGTTTCGGCAGTGGCACAGTAGTTGTTTCAGAAGTCTTCTGCTCTCGTTCCACCTTACAGCTTCTGCAGTGTTCATTATGTGGCCAGAGTTGATTTCGATATTTAATTTTGAGATACTGCTTCTATATTTAGTCACTACATTTTTGGTGCTGATCGCATGCTTCCCAGTTAATCAACCTTTTCGTTTCCGGCAATATTTCTGTCACGGGAAACCTAAATTAGAAATTTTGCGATCCGAACAGAACAAATTTTGATTATTTTGCGTCACCCTATATATTGTACGAGGGGTACTATTTATATTTCGGGAATAGCAAATAATAACAAGCATTTTTAAATGAAAATGGCTTTGTTGTTTTTCAAAATATTCCCCTTGATGCTCAATACACTTTTAATTTCTTTCAAACCATTTCTCATAGCAGTTTTTCCATTCCTCTTGAGATACCTCCAAAACATGGTTTTTGAACGCTTCAACTACTTCGGTGCTCGTAAATCGTTGAGGATGAGTCATTAATTCGATGTTTTGACTGCTCAAAAATGCACTTGTTTGGCGAGATGTGTGAGAGCTCGCATTGTCATGATGCAGAATGATTTGTCTTTGGCAGTTGGTTTTACGAATTTCTCCGAAGACTTCCGGCAAACAAATTGTCGTGTACCACTCAGAATTGACCGTCCTACGTTGCTCAAGCGGAACAGTGGCCACATGACCCATTCGGCCGAAGAAACAGGCGAACAACTTTTGTTGGATTTGGCTCGTCTTGGAATACCTACACGGTCGATTGCTGTTTTGTTTACGGCTTATACGCATATATCCATGATTCGCCTTTTGAAGCACCACAGTCGAACTTTTTAATCATTTCCTCACACCAATCGACGCAAGCCATTTTTTTTGAGCGATTGAAAAATTATGGGGTATCCAACGAGAGTAAATTTTTTTTACAACTAAGTGTTCAAGCAAATTTGGATGTATTGAAGTGGAACTAATGTGAAAGGATGCCTCTATCTCACGATATGTCACATGACGATCTTGCATTAGCAGTTCACGCGCTGCATCGATGTTTTTGGGCACAACAACCGATTTTGGACGACCTTCACGTAATTCGTCGGCCCCCACAAGTTCGGGCATCTCTATTGGTAGACTGGTTACAATATTTGTAGAACATCAACAATTTTACAAAATCAACAAAATGGCAATGTAGTTTTATATAGTAACAAAATTACAACTCTAAACTTGAAAATAAAAGAACAAGGCACAATTTTCTTAACTTCATAAACTTCATTTCAATGTCAAACCGCTGCAAAGTGCAAATTCAAATTTAGCAGAACAAAACAAAAAATCGATTATACAAAGCCTTGTACAAGATTTTATCAGACTTTTTTTTCCAACTATGCATATACTTCTACCTATGTACCTACATATACACGAATACGCACACGCTAAAATAGCAACTTAACTTTCCGGTAGACCGACTCCCAAGCGTTCCGGTGTTCCGACCACCCAATGTGTCGTTCGCCCAATGCAGCTCTATGTAAATATTGTAACTGCAAACAACTTAAAATGCGAGTACAGGTGTTGACCAAAAAGCAAATCGTAAAGTAGAAAATAAAGTGGGCCAACACGATTTCTATGTCAATGTACGAATATCTACAAGTAAGTACGAGTACATATGTACATATATATTGTAGCTACATACTAAAAGCTTGATACAGATACTTTTCCACTGCAGGCGGGTGTATCTATGCTGCGGTAAATAACGCCTAATAGCTTTCTGGTCGCGTGTTGCAAATCGAGTGACCAAGAACTACTGCAAACGTTTATGTATCTCATAGCTGCAAACGAATTTCAAGGTATGCAACTTTGACAACAATTTGCTAAACGCAACTACTGCACTTGAAGATGCAAATTGTTTGCATTTAGATACATACGTACATACGAGATACATAAAAGATACTTATACACTGAAGTTTGAAGTTTTCTTAATGAATTGTCTTAATTCGTATCAAGGTCAGCGAATGATTCGGTTGCGCTGTACAAAGACGATTAACTTGTGCTGGAGACATTGAAAAAAATAAAAATATACTTATAGATATCTAAACATACAAGCAAATGTGTCTATATAAAGAACTAGAATTTGCGTAAAAACAAAAAAAAAACAAACAAAAAAAAAAATACACCGCATAAATTATGCAATTCATCTAAACATTATTCGTAGAATTTTTATAAAAATTATAAAAATTGTCATCAATATTAATTAAGCTTATCTTTTTTTCTGCTTACAGCTCCGATCTGGAGTCGTTGCAATTCCAGTTAACCTGTGAAATACCGCGTATACGTGTTAAGGCACAATATCGTTCTACAGGTGTGCTAATATTGGTAAAAGCCTCCGGTGCTGGTGATTACTGGGGTGAATATGGTAAGGAATACTTTAAGCAAAGCAAAAAATTTAAAACACTCAAGTATTTAAATATTTGCTTTCTTCTTTTTTGAACAGAGGGCGTCAAGGCTAAGATCTATTTCAAGGCAAATGCACAAGAAGCTGATGATGGACGCACCTATCTGACAACCGATTCAGTCAAAATGGACTTCAATGTCAAGGATATACAGATGGGTGTTGATAACATAGCCAATGGCAATTCTGTTATACGTAAGTTTTAAGTTTTTACTTTTTTATACTCTTCACATGTAGTGCGAATAGTATTAAAGTTTTGTCACGGACTTTGTAAATCATTGAACGATGCATTGGAGATTCCATAAACTATATATATTCTTGATCAGCACAAAATGAGTTGACTTGCACTACCCATGTCTGTCCGTCTGACTGTCTGTCTGGCTGTTTCCGGTCTATATGAATCAAAACTAGGTCCTCAGTTTCTAAATGTGAAATCGGGTTTCTGATGTGAAATCATGAATTCAAGGTTCCTATGTGCCTATGTTCCTATGTTCCTAACCTGAACACAGTGTTTGTGGTAGCCTCCATACAAACCCATCGACCACTTTTCGGTTTTTCCATTAAAACTTTTTCATTACAATCAATCCTAACTTGAAATTCGATTTGGTGACCTCTAATGAACTTCAAATTGAATGAGCTTCATATAGTTATGAGCTAACCACCTTATAAATAAAATGAATGTGTGTAAAGAGTATAGAGCCATCGGTTCTACCGAAGTTAACCTATTTTTTTGTTATTTGTACTACTTTAAATATAAAATCCATTCCAAAAACAACAGAGGCTGCGCTGAATCTCTTCATCAATTCAAATGCACAGGAATTACTAAAGGAAATGAAGCCGGCGTTGCGCACCAAACTTACGCTTGTCATACGCAGTTTTATGGATCGTCTATTTGCTAAGATACCTTTGGACGAATGGATCAATCTTAATTAGTTTCGTTTGTTTCGTTTGGATTTGCTGACACTCCACGTGTAACAGTTCAAACTACATTTTCAATATACATTTTCCATAGCGTTAAGCCTAGTCGTAAATTAGCGGTTAGTTAAGTTATTAAAGTCGTTTATGTAATCAATTATTATGACATGAGTGTGCGAGCGAGAAGAAACTAAACACATTTTTAGAGTTTTAATTAGATTTTATTCAACACATACTTACTAAACAGCGTTCACACTCACTCAGCTCGCTCAATTTAGAAGTTCGCTATAGCTTAAAACAAATGATTAAAAAATAAATAAATAAAGATTAAAAAAAAGTATCTAGATACATTGTTTCATTTGTAATAAAAATTAAATGCTGTAATAGGATTAATACAATCTAACTGTGCAATTAATGTGAAGTACAATAGTACATATTGTCAAAGTCTTATAGAGTTTATAGATCATCAACTTAATCATCAAGTATTGTTGACACATCCTGTTACCACATACAATTCAATGACTATTATCACTGTTGAAATAAGTTTTCAGAGCCATTTCGTAATAGTTAAGTACTATGCCGTGCATGCTTTAACTCTTCAAAACTATTGTCATATTGTGTCTAGTTATGATCCATCCGCAGTTCTCGAACTTAATGGTTTCCAACAAAAATTATACAGATTAAAAATCAATTTTCTACTTTTTAATGCAAAATATGTGATGAAACATTTACGTTGATTTTAAAATACGATATTTACGTGGGCTGTTTTATAATAAATTAGGCATCTGTGCATGACATTGAAGTTATATGCTTTCCAACTTCCAGTCAAATATATCATGACATTTAGTTTACTGGAAGCGGTAAAAAAATGAGCAAAATAATTCATTTGATAAACCAAGTTTATGGTGATGATTGTTTATTCCGTGGCAAAGTTTATGGTTACCGCAGATTCCATAGAAACTCTGCGCGTATGCATCAAAGATCAGCCAAAATCTTCATTAAAAATCAGGGAATTGGAATTTAGCAATTTGAAAACAATAATTTATCGAATTTTGACGGAAAATTTTGACTACCGAAAGGTGTGTGCAAGTCACTGAGTCGCATACAGGGGATGTCTCCAAATAATGACATATTCTGAAAGAACTTTTTTTACTTTTACTTTAGAACGCACATTGTATTGCATATATGAGACATTAGCATAACAATTTCAGCTACAATCGCATACGATTGTAAGTGATTGAACTAAGGAAATTTTAAGTTACTTAATGGAAAATTTCTAAAAACAGTAGGAACACAAAATACCCATGGCTGAGATTTCTTTGTCGCGTGAATTGAAAGTCACAGAATCCAAATCTGACAACAGATTTTCATTAAAAAAAAAGTCACGAGTCACAGATTTAGGCTTGCAATGTTCGCAAAAAATCAATCAATCGAATTCCAATTAGGAATCCTCTTGCTAGAAAAACAATGTGCTGCCTGTTTTGTATTGACCGACCCTTAATTCACCGGATAAAGAAGTCTCAGCCATAGGTATTTTTTGTTTCCTATTGTTATTATAAATTTGCTATTAAGAAACTTAAAATTTCTTTAGTTCCCTCGCTTACAGACTTGTATGAGATTGTAGCTGAAAATTTTAAAGCTAAGAACGCAACAAAAAATTGTCGTATTACCTGCTGCAGCTCCAGAGGAGATTATTGGTAGGCATTCAAACAGAGTATTGTCTAGCAGCCGCTCATGCGAAAAAAACTATGAATGGCCAACATGGACGGTTGTAGGTAATGCAAGAAACACACGGGGGTCATGGAAACACTGGAACGCCTCATCTGCTGCTGTTCAGTAATCGCAAAAATCAAGATTAAAATACTTTGATACCAAGGGGCTCGCGTCTGTAGGACTCCTAACAGGCTATTGGCGTTGGGCAAACACACAAAATTCTTCAAAGGACTTGAAAAGCTTCTGAACGACCTCCATCGGCTCCATCGGCTGCACTGAGGATCATATTGGTATATGTGTGATCTCTACCAAGGGGTCAGCCGGCATATACTTAACCTAATATAATTTTGTATCTGGTCACCCATACGGTAACACAGCCTTTACACATCAGCTGATTTCAAGAGCTGCTACATTAAAAAAATGGTGAAATAGATTAATAAAACATTTACAATACATGTTGTTTCTCTCCAACAAATACTTTATTTTCTTAATAATGCGAAAGACAACCGTACTTGCAATAATGCAACAAATATCTAACTTGCTTGGAGGTAGAATACGTTTATCGGTGGATGTACATATAATGTTTACATATGATAAACAGAAGCATGATATAAGTTGCAAAAATTTACAAGGTACAGCTAGCGAACTGATGAGAACTCGTGGCTGAGTTATATATACCTATATACTTGGATTTGCGGCTAAATCATGCTTTGTAAAGCCGGATCTAGACTATTGACGAAAAGTCCAATGAAAGTACAATGGCATCAATGAACAATAATATTGGCAACCGTTCACACTACATCCATTTTTCGTGCAATAATATTGAGAAAAACATGCTGTCAATGAAGAAATAATTATTGTAATTGCATTTTCGCTCACGTTGAGCAAACCCTATCAAATATTTCTCAATAAAAAAAAAAAAAAAAAATGACCATGTGCGAGCTAAAATTTATATTTATCTATAATATAGGTTGCTGAATAAAATTTTGTTGCGGTTTGGCCTAACATATACACCCGCCCTCGTATATTGCCCAATCAATACAAAGGCAATTTTTTGTTTGTTTAAGTTTTGCATTATAAATTTGAGTGAAAGAAAGTTATGATTAAATGCACGTTACTACTATTTATTACTAGATTTGTTTTTGTTAGATTTTAATGAATGAAAGTTTTAATACATGCTCGTAGTATCGTATGTGAAAGTCCAGCGTATAACACAAACAAATAATGATGGGTTTACTGGGCTACTATTAGGTGATTTTGTGCCTCGACAATGAACATTTGTGGCAGTTTTCGTTTAAGCTGGATTGAAAAATCTTTTAATTAAATAATAGTTAGAAATATGGAGGAGAATATTAGTGTATATCAATATTAAATCTATTTTGTATAGAATACTATAGTATTAGCTACATATTAGCTGGCCGGCGTGGTACAGAGTGCTAAGACGCTCCACTTACTATGTACCTTGTATCGTAAGGGTTCCAGATTCGAATCCGTTTTGTTTTGTGAAAAGAGATTGTGACATGAGTGTTCAAAGTTTGTATGGTTTTTTTTTTCTTTCTTTGGGTCACAAAATTTAACTATTTCTTATTCAGCCAGCCGCCTTACACAATTTACCTCTTGTTTGTTGTACAATAACTGACAGTTAAATTTTAGCCGTAGTTTGCGAAACTTGTAATTTTACACTTAAACTTAACTTAACGCTAAAGTTAGCGAGCTCAATATAAAACTATTAAAGTCTCTAGAAAAAATGCAATCCACTCTCTCTTTCTATCTCGCTATTTAACCTTTCTGCTAATAGTTCTGACCCATATTACAGTTAAATATTTGACATGCCGTTGTGATTTAGTATCGCCTGCTTATTAAACCAATGCAGCAAATTAGCAACGAACTAGAGATTTACAGTCTTCACTTATTTACCCCATGAGGGGGGGGGGGGTTAACTACTTAGAAACTGCAACAATATTCACAACTTAAAGCTATTACATAAAATATTGTATTTGTAGTGTATCGCGCTTTTCTTAAAAAAATAAAACTAAGTAGAGAACAATAATACTCGTAATAATAATAAAAAGAAAAAATATTACAAAATTTTGATGATCGAAAACTCAACGGATTGTCAACACACAAACTGTTGAGGGTACTTAGGGAGCTTTAATTGCGCACAACACGCCAAGCGCAACCAGTAAATGAGCGTTCTATAGAACGGAATACACGAATTCTAACAGCCGGATGGACAGTTGAACCTCATAGATAGACAGCCAGACAGACAGACAGACAGACAGTCGTATTTGTATAAAATTATTATTCCAGCATCTTAAAGGCAACGAAAGCAATAAACGATTGTCGTTGCGTGTGTTTTTTCGAAAATGTGAATCTTGTACTTTGTTAACGACATTTTTTTGTTTTTTGTTTAAAACGACGCAATATAAGATTGCCTCTTTGCTTTTTATTATACGCTACACAAATAATGTGTAAAGGAGTAATAACAGTTTGTTATAAACTTTGGAGAGCATGTAGCTGCGGTAGAAATTTGATCCGCTATATCAGTTACATCTGTTCCGCAGTAAGTGATGATTTTGACGCTGAACGCGAGTCCGAAGTGAGTGCAGTTTGAAGAAGCCTTTTTTATTGTACTTTGTTGCTTTATATTAGAGTTAAGAAAAATGTATAAAATTTTTTAAGATGATATTAAATTAAACTTTAACTAATTCTATAAATTTCTAGGGTATTCATAAAAAATACTTTAAAAATACATGAAACGAATACAAAATTAAAGGCTTGAGATTGCTCTGAACCTTTAGTGTGAAAATACCACGAATAGCCAAAAAAAAACTACTATCCATAGACTGACAGCTTTAGCAGCGACGTTATAAACTGCCTGTGAGTATACTTAACCAAAACATTAACAATAACTGGGCAAGAATTTTTCAAATTCTATGAACAATTAGCTTAAAACATAGCAGATTAGTGTAAATTTATGTAGCGACCTATATAATATATATGCTAAAACATGAAAGAATAGCTGGCTCAAGGTCATTCCACATTGAAAAATATGTTTTCTCAATGCGTGAGATAAAAATAAAAAGTTTTTGATACACAGAGAAATGTTTAGCCGCATATACACGTGTTTCGAACTTAGCTACAAACTCTCATCAGTATGCTGGCCGCGCATTGCATATTTTTTTGCTACTTATCTCATGCTTCTCTGGAAAAACGCGATGTGATATAAAATTGCTTCATACCGTCGGTGACTGATGATGAACTTGTTTGCGAAGTTCGAAACACGTGTCCAACCTGCAAATAAAATATTTTTTGCGAATAAAATATTGTCGTTATGGTTTCATTTCGCATTGAGAAAAACATTTATCTCAATATATTGACAGCCAGAAAAAGTTGGTCGGGCAATGTTCCTTTAAAAACTTTTTCGTATTTAATTCGAACCGCGAATAATTCGAAATTCTTAGATGATACGATTTTGAATGAGGACAAGACGAATCACTTGGTGTTCACTCATAGACAGACATCAATGCACCTTGCAAGGTCTGTGGGTAAGAAAAATTTCAACTTCAATGTTGTAGCAAACTGTGTCTATCTGAACTGGAACCGAAATTACCAATGACAACAACGTCAGCCTAGAGTTTAGACGAAGAATCAGGCTTGCTAACCGCTGCTACTTTGGGCCTAGCAGCAAGTCCTCTTTCGAAGTACGAAGATAAAAATCTTTAAGACTCTCCTGTTCCCGCTTTATGACGCTGAAGCATGGACCCTGACATCAACGGATACAACGTCTTTAAGAGTGTTCGAGATATAGATACTTCGTACGAATTTTGGTTCCCTTAGAGTTGGCGTCGAGTTTAGGACCCATATGAACCACGAGCTTTACGAGCTGTATGATGAGATTGACATAGTCCATCGCATAAAATTCCAACGGCTGCTCTGGTCTGGTCACCTCATCCGGACTGGTCACCTCATCAATGGAAACCTGTACTTGATTGGAGGACGGCGTCATAGAAGACGTCCGAGCTTAAGATGGCAAGATCAGGTCCATGGTGTTCTGAAAAAGCTCCGGATTGCCAGCGACTGGCGATGACGCGAACTAAACTACACCGAAAGGTGCGCTTTTTTACGAGCGGCCTTGACAGACAGACGGTTTGTAGTGCCACCTAAGTAAGTAACAACGATTTGTATTTTTCATTTTTATTCTTGGGATTGAATGTAATGCTCGTACGGCAGCCACACTGAGGTAGGCTTGCGTCACTTGCGTGGACTATCATCCACAGTTATATAAAAACTAGTTAGTGCGAGGAAGACACAAAGTGCTAGATGACAACCATGAATTTAACTAGAAGTGATAGTGATGTTAACGAAAATAAATAAAAGTTGAAAAAAAAATTAATGGCTCCCTCGTTCTAGAGGAACCATTAATCTAGTAATCTATATTCTATATATATCAATATAGCGACACCAAATTGTGATACTCTAGCAAATACTCATAGCATCTATAAAAACCATTGCAGTCAATTATAATCGGATAGTTTGGTTCTGAACTAATTCAAATGACTAGCTCTTTTAATTAAATTGATTTAACAAGATCATTACTATTAGTTCATTTAGTTTATTCCGTTGCGAATTATTCACTTCAAACTTGAGTGAGTTTGTCATGAACGTCGCTCAATGGTTCATTCTGACTTTTTAAGTTGCAGAAATCATACCTTCTGAACGAATAAAGATATCGATAGGAAGTTTGAAGTAGAAGATTCTTATAAAACCAAATATAAAGCCATGCCTATAGTAAGTAACTCCCATATAAAACAAGACTTATAATAAGAATTGGGTGATAGTTTTTAATAAAACCTGTACTCATACTGCAAAAGAGCTTATATAAATGTATGTAAAAGCCAAAAAGTTGGTGATATGCACTAATAGTATATATATTTTCGATCAGCATGTTTGTTTGTCTGTCTGTCTGTCTGTCTGTCTGTCTGTCTGTCTGTCTTCCCGCGTGTCTGTCTGTACGAATGTCAGGTTCTCAGAGACTAATCAAATTTAGATACATATTCTCACATATTTCATCTTCATATGAAGTGGATAAAATAAACGTGGCAACACACAGTCTATATTTATGTTTTTATGCTAAAAGCTTTGAAACTAAACGACATGTATTCTAAAACTCAACTCAAAGTTTGAAAAAGACCAAACTAGACGTACTAAATGGGTGGTAAACTATTTTAGATCAATACACTGAATAAGATCTGTGAACTATTTAAGATCAGTGGAATACTTACTTGTTGAACTTGTGAACTAGAAGAACACAATGACGACTGGAAAAATGTAACAGTGAATTTAATAAGCAATGTACTATACGAGTATAAGTAGTGTAGTGAATGAATGATTAGTTTACCGTTGAAAACTGAACTAATGAACTAATTGAACTAGAATTTTACACACTAATTTTAATTAGTTTGCTTCTCTTTTATTGAGTCACAAATTAACGTTTCTTTTATAAAGTACTTTGCAAAAGTACCTAAGTCAACGACTACTATTAAAATATTTCATTGTTAACTTAGAAAATATAACAAAAAACAAAAAAAAAAAATATAGATACACGAAAAAAATAGTGCAAATTAGTTTCGGTTTTACTAATAATAATATTATTCATATGCGATTTATATCTACACATGTCTGTTGATATTTATTTAATATTTTGGGAATAATTTTGTTTTTAGAAGTTCAAAGATTATTTTTAATATTAGAAAAATTTCGAATACTCTAAGATAAACCAAGCATTTAATAAAAAAAAAAAAAACAAAAAAACAAAAAAATGAAATGAAATGAAATGAAATATAAAAATAGTTTTCCAAATAATATCTATAATTCCCAATCAACTTCCGTGGATTTTTTTTTTCTCAAAATACTTTGCATATGCTACGCAAATTTCCATACACACTCGTACACGTACAGATACCCAATCGTCAGCGAGCTTAATTCTAAGAGAGCAGCGTTGTAGTTACGTATGTATGTATCTTATAGATACTTTAATGCTGCGCTTTGGAATTATTCGCTTAAAGCTATTGTTGTTGTAGTTGTTGTAGTGCTGAACGTTTAGAATATTTTTTCCTATAAATTGGCAGCTGCTTAATAATTTTCCATTCAGTTTGCTGTATTCATTCTCAAACTAACGTGAAACAACGCGCAAATACAAAGAAAGAAAAAAGAATTAATTAAGGAAATCGCTGCTAAACTCGTTTAATACTTAGTTTAATATAAAAAGTGACAAGTGAGTTCTTTTTGTTAAGTGCTAAGCAAAATTACTATTATCCTGCAGGACTATGCAAAACAAAATTTAGTAGAACATTTTATTAAATTAAAGTGAATTGACCAGTGGCAAAAAACAAAAAACTTAAAAAATCTGACTTAACTGATTATTCGAACTATTGAACAGAAAAATATTCTGCACAATTATTAAAAAAGAATCAGTTTTCCTACTCAAATGTTATAAAAAAAAACTTTGCACTCAACTTGAATTGATTATTGAAATCTGATTAGTGTTTCAAAATGGAATAAGTTTTGCAAAATAGAAAAGATGTTTCTTCGCAAGATTTTCGAAATAAAGTGTTCACATTGAAATAAGTAATTCAGCTAAATACTTTCATTTCAAAAAGCAAAGGAACACTTTTCATTTAAAGAATTGAGTAGTTTTAAATATAAATGCAATAGTTCGTCTACGATTTCGAATAGTGCTTTCATTTAATCAGCCATAAGATACAATTTTGCATGAGATACATTTGAAACCGATATAATTTATATAATAAGAAAACTAATTGTGCACCAACTTATAAAAATAGCTATAAAGGCAGACCTCACAGACCTGACAGACCTAGACTAGGGCGTGGCTAAGTATAGTAAAGTGGGGCCTATTATTAACCTAACCGAACCCAACCGAATTTTAAGTAGAGGCATTTTGCATGCATGACGTCAGGTTTTGCACCATTGCACTTTAATGCATTTGATTGTGAAAAAGTTTGGAACAGTTCATTCGAAAAGTGTTTTGAACGTTTGAATTTATCATGTTTAAATTTTAAGTGCAGCGAAAAGTTACACTTGACTAATTTACTAAATGAAATTTTTTCTTCTCGAAACTTACAGAAAGTTAACCAAAATAAAACAATGCAGTCGAGTGTATTTTTAGCAACGTTGATGCTGATGTGTAGCGTCGCTTGTGCTGCTGTAATGCGTAAGTATTGAAGATCCTCTCTTAAAATTTAACTAACTAATTTTAATCCAATATAGCCGAATATCTAAATATCTGTTCACGC
Organism: Leucophenga montana; assembly: GCA_035044765.1. Classification (NCBI taxonomy): domain Eukaryota; kingdom Metazoa; phylum Arthropoda; class Insecta; order Diptera; family Drosophilidae; genus Leucophenga; species Leucophenga montana. Next base: position 489,037 of record JAWNNQ010001285.1, on the reverse strand, counting down.
AATGATCCCAAATTGAGCGAATGTATTAAAAACAGCGTACACAATTTGCGTCCCTATTTGCGTGATGGCATCAAGGAGCTCAATGTACCAGCCATGGATCCGCTCTACATCGGTGATCTTAATATACTGGAGGGCGGTTCAGGTGGCATAAATGTGCGCGCTCGAAATCTGAATGTCTATGGTGCTGCAAATTTCGAAATCAAAAAGATACGCGCTTCGATGACCAATAAACGTTTTGATTTTGAGTTAAATTTGCCGCGTCTGCAGGGTGAGGGCAACTATGATCTAAATGGTCAGATACTTGCACTACCGCTCAAGGGCAGCGGTCCATTTGTTGGCAATTTCAGTAAGTCCTAAGCAGCTGCATTATTTTGAATTATTTAGCAACTAATTTTATAATATTTTCAATAGCAAATTTCTATGCTTATGTGAAAATCACCTACGATCTGAAGGAGGTCAACGGTCTCGAGTATATAAACATCAAGGAGTTATCTGTTAAGGTACGCACCGGTAAAGGTCGCATACGTTTGGATAATCTCTTCAATGGCGATAAGGTGCTCGGTGATGTTATTAATGACACTATTAATCAAAACTTTGAGGTCTTCACGAATGAGGTGATCGGTCCCATTGAACGTGCGCTAGAAAAGAAATTCCTCGCCATTGGCTCAAAGATTATGGACAACTTTACCTATAATGAACTCTTCCCAGATACATAGAGTCAATATTGTAGTTTACAGTACCGGTGAGAATCAGAGAGAAATGCAGTGTGAAGTACAGTGTTTGATAAAGCTCAGTAATTAGTTTTTAAAGTCTAACATAAACCTAAAATATTTGCTTGTAATGAGTGAAATACTTGTGATAAAATGTTGTATAATTGAACTAAATGTGTAATATAAAACCAGCTAGGAGTATTATATGCAAATGAAAACTTAAGTTATAGTGTACAAAACATAATGTTGCCGTAAAAAGAACAAAAATAAATAAAAACAAATGATCTTCATTAAAACAATAATCGATTTTAATTTGATTTGATATGAGTAGAAGAAACAATTCTGCAGTCTCATGTGCTTAACTTCAATGTACTTTATTTGAGCTATTGATTTATAAATAGTCTACATTTTTATAGTGATTCAATCTGGAACTATGTGATATATTTTATCAGGAGTGAAGTAAGTGAAGTAAGACTCTAAAAATGCTGAACACTTTAAATTTTATACAATCTAAATTACAGACCCCTACCGGCAGATGGGCTCGTTTACAAAAGTCAAAATTAATGATGAGACTTGTCAGCACAACAGACTGCCGAATTCTTTACAACCGCACTCTACCAACTGTTTCAGGAACTCTTTCCGCCATTTGAAGATATACTATGTAAGCAGTAGAGACATATCTCACATTCAATGAATACGGCTGCCAAGGAGGTCATTGGTTCCACCACACTTTTGAGGAACTCTTGGTATAACGGGGAGTATCGCCATGCCACTGCAGAAAAAGACGACGCCTGAGGAAGTTGAGGTTGAAGTTGAAGTTGAAGTTGTTACGTGATAGAAATGAAGCACAAAATTTTTATTAAAAGGTCAAGCTTCCATCTGAAGGTTTTGGGCCCGTACGTTTTATCTGTATGAAAACTGAGACTATGGAGAAGTCACTTCTCTAACCTACTTAAAGGCAATGCAGCGAACAGTAGCGTTGATAGAGAAATATTTCTAGATAGCTTCGGTTGTCCGGTGGTTGTATATGCACCGGACTGTAAGGATGTTAACACTATATTTAAAAATCTGGAGAGTAACAAAGCGACAGACTCCGACAGACTGCCAGCTGAGCTATTCACGCAATGTGGCGAAGAGTGGATAAGGCGTCTGCACCAACTCTTATGCCAAATATGAGTATGTTCCGATAAATGCATGCCCAACGTTTGATATCTCAGTATTCTCTCTCCTATCTTCAAAAATGGTAGAAGTATGATTACCAACAAAAAAAAAAATGTACAAGTAAACACATTTTCACTCAACCACAAATCCTAGAGAAGATTCGCTGAGTCCAACTTAACACATATTTGTTGTTTCTACGGTCGTTTTCGAAATGCCGATAACAAAGTATTTCAACGCCTTGCCTAAACTTGGTATCCCAGCGAAGATCTTTTGTCTTTGCTTGATGACGCCAGCACACATACAAAGCGTCGACAGAGCAGGGAAAATTTCTCCGAGCCTTTGATACCAAGTGAGGTTTTAGCCAGGGCGATGCTTTATAGTGCATTTTAATCTCATGATGGAATACATTCTACGATACGTAGAACGGTCGTGTAAGATCTTCCATAAGTAAGTCATGTAACTCGCGTATGCTAATGACATTGACATCATCGACACTAACGAGCGGATCACGCTTGCTAATTGATGCATCTTTTGGGCTCAGGCAACAAATCGGAAGTAGAACCCTCTGTCGAAGTGCGAAGATAAAAATCAGCTCCTACTGACAACATCGGATAAGCGTCTGTGGGAATGTTCGAGAAAAAGATTCTTCGTATGATTTTTGGCCCTATTGGAGTTTGACGACGAGCATAGTCCAGCGCATAAAATTTCGACGTCTGCACTGAGCTAGTCATCTTATCCAGATGAACAATAGAGCTCCAGCTCATGGGACACTCAAACTTAATTGGATAATAAGGTCCGTACGACCGATCGAGCATGGGCTGAAAAGAATTTGTAAGTGAAAGTTTAACTCTTCATCGATCGTTTTAACTGTCAAACGTCGATTTAAATGCACAATATACTGCATTCTCACCACATTTTCATCGGACTGTGAACATAAAGGCCAATCGCTGCAAGGTTCAGCTTCAATCGACTTTTCTTTGTGATAAGAAGTTTAAATTTATACTGTGGGTTAATCAAATGTACAAGTGATGCGACTTCCACGTCTCACGTCACCTGTCTAACGAAGCACTATCAGAAAAGAGAACGATATAAAAAGTGCATGTCTTTATACTCTGATGCAAATAAATAATATTTGTTTCTTTTTTATGTTTAAAAAATAACCAAAACTAATTATTTGCATTACAAAACAAATATACAAACAGTCGGTCGGAGGGACGAACATGGCTAGATCGACTCAGCTTACGATGCTGGCCAAGAATATATACTTGTACCATTGTACAAGCTTAGTATACCCTTGCAATCCAGGTTATAGTTATTATTGGTCGAATTTCAACCAATGAAAAAACTCTAGCATCAATAGAAAAAACTAGAAAAAGCCAAAAGTAAGTGTGCAGGGAAATAAAAACTTCATAATATAATAAATTCATCACCTTTTCGTATTGTATTTATCTATGCTTCTTTATTAAATTAACTTTGTCATCTTATGCTCCCAAAGGAGTTAAAGGTACTTACACATAAATATTTTCGTAATACACATAAACTTGTGTAAGGGATTGGTTTTGGAGATACGAACTAAGAACTGTTCAGAAAACGGGCGAAACCAGTCTTGGAGTCATCAATTCGACAACCAGGAAAAGCGTGTGTAGTCAGGAAGAACTGATTGTAACGGCGAGAAGAGCATGTTGCCGTATACCCGGTTCTATAATCGTCGGCAAAATATTTATTAATTCAAACATTTTTTTTAATATTAAAATTATTATTTTGTTCACATAGAGTGTGAATAGTATTAGTTACAATGTTTGCAGCACCTTAAAGAGAGCAACGAAGGCCCCACAAAACATATATGTAGTATGTATTCATGTATGGAGTATGACTTTATATAACCAAAAGAATCAAAATGGAAGATATAGCTCCCATACACTTAAACTTAATAGCACTTATATATTTTTAAACATAAATAATAACATTTCCATGCAAAAAGATCAAGTTTAAAGCTTCGGTTCCACATTTTTCGAAAAAAACGAGTTTAACTAGCCATGTCCGTCTGTCTGTCTGTCTGTCTGTCTGTCTGTCTATCTGTCTGTCCGTCTGTATGTTGTTGCGCATTTTGCAGGGACCAATTTTTATGCTATCCAGTTAAAATTTTGCGCATACACTTATTTTTATTGCAGTTTAATAGAGTATCAAGATTGGTCCGCCACGCCCACTTTTTGACGTAGCCTCCATACAAATCCACCGCCCACTTTTGACTTTTTGTATGAAAAACTTGTTTATTGTTGTCAATATCAACTCAATAATTGATATGGTAACTTCTAGTGGACGGATACTTGACATATACATTAATGGGTGGCACCCGCCCACACTGTTTGGGGTAGCCCCCATACATCTTTATTAAAATCAATACTAGGTTGAAATGCAATGTGGTACCTTTTTACGGTCAGCCGCTTAATATATATAGACTAATGGGCATGGATCGCCCACTTTTTGGGGTAGCCCTCATACAAACATACTGCCCAATTTTATGTTTTTGTATGAAAAACTTCCTTATTAAAGTCAATATTATGTTGAAAAGCATTATTATGCCTTTTTATATACTGCCGCTTAACATACATAGACTAATGGGCGTTGCCCGCCCACTTTTTTGGGTAGCCCCCATACAAACCCACCGTGCAATTTTGTGTTTTTTATGAAAAAATTCTTAATTAAATCAATATTAGCTTGAAATTTGATTTGGTGGATATTAGTGGTCACCCGTGCATATATATATATATATATATATATATATATACGAATGGGCATGTCCCGTTCACTTTTTGAGATAATCGCATGCAAACCAACAGTTCACTTTCATACATTTGTATGGAAAACGTCAATATCAACTTTAAAATCGATATGGTGGCATCTTATAGATGGTTTATATAGATGGCTTCATACACATCTACTAGTGGGCTTGAACCGCCCACTTTTTGGGTTGAACCCGCGTGATCTGGAATGATAGGCAGCACGCCAGACAAATGCTATAGAGTCCTCAAATATTTATTGATACAAATGTACAATATCAATATTATTAATTGGATTCATCTCTAGTATGTAGTTTAATGCAAAGAAAATAAATGCTTTTCGTATTTTAGCTATAACTTTTAATATGCTATTCACGAGGATCGTATTCAGTCAGTTCAAAAACAGATTCTTCTCTTTGATCCTTGCAGTCTAAATTGGGATCCCGAAATAAATCTTCCATCCTATCATGATGGGTTAACATTAATTAATCTTCCAACACGCTTATCACGCCGTTCTATGCTCTCTGTTTCTTTTCTTCATAAAACACTTTTTGGAGAGGTTGTTTCTCCCCACTTACTTCAGTCCATACTACTAAATGTCTCCATTCGGCCAACTCTTCACTTCGTGCCAATAATGTTGCCTTTTTGTACGACAAATTTTGCGCTCCATAATTCACACCGAGCTCTTTGTTCTATCTATAATAAGTGTTCTCTCTATTTTTCGTATAACTCTTCCTTACAATATGTAAAAAACTCTGTACTGACAAATTGCAATTCTATAAACTTGTAAATTTCATTTAGCAACCTATATTTTCTTTATTTTTGTAGTTGCGCCCGCTTGTATCACTGCCCAGGCTGTGAGTAGGGGAACAGTCGGTCAACCTGGCGTTCCAAACAAAAATTCCTCCAACGGGTCTGAGTGTCCGGAACTTCCTTCTTCTAGTTTTAAGTTAGTTTAGTAATTATGTAATTATTATTTATGTAATTGCAATTTTAAATAAAACAATAAATTTTTCATTCGATCTAAATTTAATCACCTTTCATTTTGATCGGGCCTATCGTTGACGCTGAACGCTGCTTCAACTAAACACAATCAAATAAACTACAGTTGATGTGTTTATAATGCAAATTCAAATTTCGCGCTCAAACGTTAAATATGAAGCGCAGTCGCACTTAAGTGTTGGTATTTTCTAGTGCTTTTTCAATATCAAACAGTTGCACATTGCACGAACAATAACAATAACAAAAAAAAAACAAAGAAATGAGCGATTGAGAAATCAGAATCAAAACAGCTGACAAAGTGGACGGAAGTCTTTTGCGCGAGTCAGGCATTCTAATTTTAAATGTAGCCAAAAAGTATATTATTAGGCGGAATAGAATCGCGTGCTAAAAAAAAGCAAAAATAAAAAAACGAAACGAGCAAGCAAACGCAACTTGTTATTGTAATAAAAATAAAAGTGCACAAAACACCAAAAAAGATACAAAATGCAACAACCGGAGCTAAAATCTTATGGATGCTGGGTGCTGAAGGGCCTACTGGGCAACGGTGGATTCGGCCAGGTTCACCATTGGCAAAATCGCAATACAAAACAGGAAATTGGTAATAAAATTGTTAGTTAAATTATAAATGAATTTAGTAACTTAACTTGAATTCGATTGTCCCTGTCTGATACATAAAACGAATATACGTATATATACATATGTATGTATGTATGTATACCGAAAATATTAACCAAATTTCTCAGAATCGCTTATCGGTGCTAAGTATACAATGTGAAAAGACATACTCGGCGTCTTGTCTTGTTGTTGAGAGTGCTATAAACGGCGCCGGACTTCTAGTACGTGTCTGTTGGATGGAAATAGTGTAGGGCGCACGGGATTGTGTGTACATACATATGTACATATGTATGTATTTGGTTGCATTCTAACTAGCGTACTTAATATGCAATGAATCATTGATAGAGATTATTCTTCTGTGCCGGGCGGGATTTAATACTATTTTCTTGTATGAATCAGCGTTACAAATTTACGTAAATGGTTTAGTATTAAGATATACGGCTATATACATACGAATGTATGTATGTACATAGAAACGTATCACTGTGGACGGTAGTCCATATATGTGACAAAAGCTCATCGCAGTGGGCTGCTGCACGCACACTCTATTATACGCGCAATAACGAAGTTTTTAATGATAAGTCCCATCGATACGTGATATATACCAATAAAAATTTATGTACATATGTAAAAAACACACCCTTAAGGGAAAAAGTGTAACGAAACAGAGACAACTATAAATGTATGCTGCGAGAGAAAGAGATAAAAGGCGTTTCTATATAGTTTCCCTATCCTTCGTCTCCTCTTTGTGGTATGGTTCGTGCATCCGCACTACTCTATCATCATATACGATCTTGTTGTTGTTGTTGCTGTACTGTATCGTCATATACGTTATTGTTGTTGTTGTACTTGTGGCTGCTGTTGCTGTAGCTGTTGTTGTCTTATTGATGCCGGCAACGCCAAGGAAGACAAAGAGAAAGCAGCTTAGTTAGTAGCAAACGCGCATGGCAGAATATACACATTTGAAAATATATGAATGAATGACGCGTTTGCTACTAACTAAGCTGCTTTCTCTTTGTCTTACTTGGCGTTGCCGGCATCAATAACACAATAACAACAACAGCTAAAGCCGTCTGTCTATCTGTCTGGATGTTGTTGCGGATTTTTTTGGCGCCAATTTTTAAGATATCCGGTTGTAAGTCGAGCCCTTTTTAAGGGTAGCCGACATACAAACCTCAACCGCTCAGTTGAGGGGCCCACTTTTAGTAGGGGTATGCTCCAAACAACTTACATTCCAAGTTTAAGTTGTTTTATAAATATTTTTTTTACACCTGCTTGAACTTCCAGTGAAAGGTAGTTAAATTTCGGTACCAGGGAACTGTCAATCAATCTCCTACACGAAGAAGCAGCTCATTTGAGTCTAGCGTTTTGTAAGGAATTTCAACGTTTTTTGATCTTGTCCGTTGACTTGCACCAGCAGAGAATATATTCTCTGCTTAATGAGCCAGATGCGTTGTCTGTGCGTACACGCAAAAACGGCAGCATTTAAAGTTCCCTGTTTTGTACCACCGAAGTTAACGTTTTTTCTTGTTTTATTTTTATTTCGAAGGTCCCAATCTCAAGAAAAGCGGACGACTCGTTCAAAAGTTATATTTTTCTAAAATATTGACAAGTTAATTGGCTTTTTTTTTCATATGCTCAAAGGAACAAGCGTATACGTTTATGTAACATGCAGAAGCAGGCGTGATAAAGTATATACATACATACATACATACATACATACATACATACATACATACATACATACATACATACATACATACATACATACATACATACATACATATGTATGTATGTATGTATGTATGTATATTCTTGACCAACTCGTTTATACACAAACATTTAACAACAATTTCTTTAATGTTCCTATGTTTTCAGTTAGCAGTTTCTCAATGTTAGAACAATGCACTGCTCTCAATGACGTCCTCCCGCCTGTACCCTTAAAACAAGATGGTGTATAAACATTCTTTTTCCGACGCCTTTCGACATTTTCTATTAATTTACTTCGTGAATTTATTTGGTTTTTAATTTATTTTTTTCATTGTCGGGCAAGTTCGACTGTTTCGATCTTGTTGTGTTTGTTTGAATCCTTTTGAAAACCTAGTTTTTGTACACAAAAAACTAAGAAAATGTTGTTCCACAACTTTCAAAATGGCGGATTTTGGCATTGGAAAGCTCTTTTAAATAACATTCAAACTATGTAGTGTTGAATTTTCAAGAATATGCTTTCAAACTCAGAAACGAATTTGATGTCCTAGTTGAAAAACTGTATTTTATAATATAAAATGTTTAACACACAACCTGACGAACGTTCAATTAATATGTAGAACAATCAATCCCAACAATACAAATGAAAATCAAAACTCTTTCGCCACATAATTGATATCAGAAGTTTTGTAAGTTGCAAGTATGCTTTCGTTACTTTGTTTTTTATCTTAGTAAGAGATTTTCTTACTTTATATAAATATCTACAATACTGAAATTATAAAGCTTAAAGTTCTGACTACTTTATTAATTTGTATATTTGTTCGTATCTCAAATTGGATCCAAACATTAACAAATTCGATTTTATCAATTCCCACACTTAAATGTCAATATAAAGTTTATTATTATTATTATTTGTTTAATTTTTTTTTATCAACAAATTTTGTTCTTGCTGCAAAAACGACTATGTATGTATATAAATAAATATGTGTTCAATAATAAGTTGGAATGTCTCCAATAGAAGTACATATATGTATACATAAATGCGCAGTCAGCAAATAACCCTTTTTTTCTTTTTCAATACGCTTCCAGACATTATACGCTTTATTGTTATACCCTGTATGCAAAGGTACAAGGGTATAATAAATTTATGGGCATGTCTGTAACATGCAGAAATAGGTGTACCAGACCCATTAAAGTATATACTACATTTTTGCTTTATACTATATTTTGCGTCCGCTTGTATGAAGAGCTATATAACAAATGTAGCTAACAAATTTAGATTTTTAGATTATATTTGTACATACGAGTTTATGAAATCGATGTCAAGCCTACTTTTTGGGGTAACCCTCATACAAAGCCACCGCGTATTTCGCACTTAGCGGGAAATTGGATCGACATTATTCACGAAACTTGTTGTCACGTCGACAGTTCTCAACGTACTGACCTCGAACCGGTCTCGTTGCAAAGGGGAGTAGTCAGGCTACACTGCAGTGTGCAACATGACGAAATTGAAAACACTCCGGCCGTGAGAGCCTCAGTACACTTACTTTCTGGATATGCCTCGTAGTTATACGATTTACAATATCTTTCTTTGTTTTTAGTTATTGGTATAGAGTATCTAACTGTCAAGCATGCACGCCTATAACGCTCTTACTTGCTCTTAGGTCTATACCTCTCACAATGTTGATTAGTAAGCTTTTATTCGTACCTTTAAAGAACGAAAACTGCATTTCGTCTATAAGTTATAATAAGTTTTTCATACAAAAACCCAAAAGTTTTTTTTTTTTTTTGGCTTTCTAATTGCAAACATATTCGTTCTCATTTATGAGCATTAAACATATCCTTTACAGCTATGCAAACAAGTTAAATATAATCTAGTAGGGGAAACAGCGCTAAAGTTGGATTCGCCCGAAAAACTACAAAAATGTTGCACAAAAATGAATATGAGCTGGTGTCTTAAAATCAAATTTCTTAAAGAAAAATTATAATTTTCTCTTTTTACAACATTGCTTAGATACTCCCCCGCAAATACCGACCCCCTCCGCATCCGTACATTCACCAATGTTATTATTTTTTACACAAAATAAAGAGACAAAGTATACACATACACGTATATTCTTGATCGAACAAGATGAATTGATCTGTCCATCTGTTCATACAACGATTTTGGAGATTATAAAGGATACAGCCTTCAAATTGAGATAGATATTCCTATTTCCTCTTCAGATAGAATGTATTAAACGAACTATGCAAACAAACCTGCCCCCTGACTCCCCCTTGAAAATTAAGTACCAAATTTGGTGTATCTTAATAATAATAAAATATCTCACGCAGGTCCAGATTAGATTCAAGTAGAAACCCCATATAAATCGCCGCACCCACTTTTAAGTTTTATAATATAACTACAACCGCTTGCCTCTCCTTCCCCTTGCCACTGCTTGCCCCTGTCCCACATTCCCAACGCCCCTTTATTCTACCTCCAATTCTCCCATCCCGTCCACCCCTTTTCCAATCCTCCCTTCCCCTACCACTCCTTTCTTTACCACCCCCTTCGTTCCCATTAACATGTATACATCATTTCAACCCCCTATCTTAAGAGGAAGCCGGCTGCCCTTTCCCCTACCTCTCCTTCCCCTGCCCTTTTCTCTACCACCTCTTCCCCCACCACCACGTCTCATACTACTTCTTCCCCTGCCCCTTCTCCCTACCTCCCTTCCTATGACTCCAACTTCTCCCTGCCCCTTTTCCCATGCGGGATAAAGCTAAGTTGTTTAAAACTTTGAAATGATTTAATTAAAACCATTGCTAATTATAAAACACCAACATCGCAGATCTTATAATGTATATATATTCTTGATCAGTACGTCACGGTGATTTAATCCAGCTATGCCCGTCTGTCTGTCTGTCTCGGCATATAGACTTATTTTCATTTCAATCAAATGAAGTATCCATGTTGAAGCTCACTGATTAGGGTACACCCACGCCCAAAAAAAAAAAATTTGTTTGTATGGTGGCTGCATATGGTCGGACGCTTCACATATAAGTATGTCCCCCAAACAAATGCACCACCCACTTTTGTAATTTTGTATGAACAACTTACTAACAAAATCAGCTTGTAATTTGGTGGCATCTTTAAATGCAACAAACTTACCATTTAGGTTGTTAGGTTTTACAAATATTATACAAATAATATTATTCGTGTGAATTGTTTACGTTAAACGTTTGCATTCTTAGTCTTTTTTGAAATGCATATGCAGTGTATTAAAGTTTCGGTTACACCGATGTTTCATAATTGTTTTCTTTTTTATGCTGAAATTCAAATCTTTTGTTTACATTTACGTGTTGTGTATATATTTGCTGACTGCATTTGTTTACATTATTTCTCATATTCAAAAATACATAAAAATACAATATATACCCATATACATATGTATATTCTTTTTTCTATATACTTCCTGCATGCAGCCACTAAACGCTTGTTGTTCAATCCAACACTAAGTGAAGATGAAGTAAAAAAATTAACATCACGCTGGCGAAATGAATACGAATGGACACGGAATATTGATACATCGAATATTGTGCGTGGCGTTGAATTGTCGGAGCCGGATGACAAAAATTTCATTGCGTATCTGAACGATAGTAATGCCTTTACCAATCTTCCGGTAATCATTATGGAGTACTGCAATGGTGGTGATGTACGTCAATTGCTGCAACAGCCGGAAAATGTTAATGGTGCCTATTATATTATATTATTTGTTTATTTTTTTATTGATATTTGATTTATTAATGCTTTAAAATATGTCTCTAGGACTGCCCGAGTGCGAGGTGCGTGCGATACTGCGTACGCTGCGTTACGCCATTGAATTTTTGCATAACAACTGCCGTATTTACCATCGTGATCTCAAGCCGGACAATGTGGTAATTGTCGTAGCGCCAAACGGACGTCGTAGCTATAAGCTAACCGATTTCGGCTTTGCACGACTCGATCCCGCCAAGACAGCCGCACAGAGCGTTGTCGGCACTAAACATTACTTTGCGCCAGAGATTTTGGATACGGCCATGTATAAAAAGAACGTTGATTACTGGTCTCTGGGCATTATTGCTTTTGAGTTATGCTGTGGCGTGCTGCCGTTCATACCACATGGTACGCTTTATGAAATTATTATAAATATACGTAAGAAGCCGGTTGATTGCATATGCATTACGGAGGATTTAAACGTACCGAAACGTTATAATTTTAGTAACGAGCTGCCTGCCGAGCAGCAATTGAGCAGCATATTTTGTGAAGAGATCACAAAATGGCTACCCATGGCACTCGACATTGATGCAAAACTACGTGGCATGCGTATACCCGGCTGTGCAGTTGCCGTTACGGATTCCGCTGATACTACAGAGTCGCCACCGATTTTCAAACAGCTTGACGCTATACTGCAGAAATGTGTACTCGCAGCATATTATGTGAATAGCTGCCAAATGCTCTACTATGACGTTGACAAAGAAATGTCATTGGGACAATTAATTGATAGGATTTTACGTGATACTGGTATTACATTAAATAATCTGTATTGCATGCTGCCCACGGGACATCCACATAAAAGGATTGGTCCACATACGCGTCCATATGATTTGTATGTTGCCGATTGTGAAGAACCATGCATGCTGTTCGTCATTAACTATCAGTGCGACTACAATCCGCCTAGCGAGCCAAAAGTGTCTCAGACAATAAAAGACATGCTTCCGTTAAATGCGGATTTTGTTCAAATCGAAGCATGGCAGTTGCGGCAATTTGTGCTACATACGCACTTTTTGCTCAGCCATGAGCAATTTCAACTTGCCATATTTCTGGCAGGTCTTAAAGAGTACGCGCTTAGTGTGGAGCATGAAATGATCCACTACGACTATGTACAAAAATTGAAATATGACATTCAAATGATCAGTGCAAAAATGACACAGTTCAAAACGATGCTTGATTGCGGAAAGCAGGCTGTGGCACAAGAGGTGAGTACATCGTTCGGTTTATTGAGAGAGAAAAAAAAAATATACATCTTGCGTACTTCTAGATATTTGACGGCTTCAATTTTTACGATAACTGGATAACTAAATTTCTTCACCTGGAAACTGAATTCAAAACCATATGGAGCTCAGTTGACAACATTAACAAACGCTTTGAATCCGCATTGGGACATATTAAATTTGAGGCAAAGAACACAATCTACGATGAACTCACCAAGAGTGACATATATGGACTGTAAGTCAGCAATTATATTTGATAAATTTGGAATGAAACTGTAAGCGGTATTCGAAATAATCGTTTGAATTTGAAAACCGTAACCGAATTGATCCGTTATAATTTTTCGGAAATAACCGTATATTGTATTTTAACCGGTTCAATTACGGGTTTTCAGATTTTTTTTTAAATCTTTTATGACGAAACATAGAGTACGAACAGTAGCTAAGAGCCAGTTTCTTGACGTTCGTTTAAAATTTAACAATTTCGGTTTTTACGGTTTACACCAAGGAAATAAGTTTGTAATATCATAATTTTGCCCTCTAGTTCTTTTCGCACTCGCACGTAGTCGATTTGAAGTCAACTACGATTGAGTATAATCAGCATTTTTCTCACAATGTAATTTTCACGCTAATGTGGACTGGACCAACAAATGCATACTTTTCTGAAATAACACACTAGGTACTTATTATAAATTATAGTCCCCATAGCTTCTGTCTATATATGTATATACATATATATTCAAACTAATTTCATAAACTGCTGTGGAGTTATCAGTAGTAAACTGATAGATTTAAGCGGAAGTTTTAGGTACATAATTTATGAATATTTTGTGCAAATTAGTAAACGTTATGGATGATATTTGTCCAAATTAAGCCGTAAAAGATAACTGCTTTTATACCTTTCGCTGCTATTGTTGTGCGCTATGTAGATATCGAATTCGTTATGCACATAGTGCAAAATTATATTAAAACGAAATTCTTGCTTCTTGTGCGCTATGTGCGCTTATCATAGCAAATTATTAGAATAGGAATATGAAAATTAAGCAAGTTTTTAAATGTCGGTCAACTTTTCCGTCATCAGTTTAGATTTTTGAAAATTCGTATATTGGTAGCATTACCATATTATTTTTAATTCACATTGTTTTAACCACAGCTACTTTTTTTACATTTCTTTGACAAAGATGTTTGGCATAATTTCGAAAAATTATGAGCTTTGAACTACTAGTAACGATGTTTCAAGAGCAACACATGTTCCCGGCAATGGAACCAAATTCATGACGCAAATACGATCTATTGCCTATTTTCGACACAAATTCCGTAGAAACTTTTCCAGTAACTTTTCAATTTGCTTACCAAAATTCACTACACGAAAATAGTGGCACAGATATACAAATCGGATATATAAATCATATATATAAAATGGGTGTCATTTTAGATCATCGTACGGAAATTCCTCGGTAAAGAAAAAGTGAAGAGAAGCAAATCATCGTAAAGATTATATATTCTTAAATATGAAATCGAATGTCTTTGTAAATCCATTTTTCTCCATGTTCAACTCAAGCGATGAGCAAGGGCGGCGAATTCATCAAAATTTACAGAGAATTAAGAACTATAACAAATTGTGTCAGGGGTATGCTTACCACGTATTTTTGATCTCTTATTCTTGAAACGGCCCCAAAATTATAAGACTAAAGTGAAGAGCAATACAAAAAAAGAAAAAAAAAAATAAAGAAACAAACAGTTTCAATGCAAAGAAATACTGACTTGAATGGTCCCCTAATGCCAAATTGAAAAAACAATTTTCAACAATTTCAAAAAAAAATTCAAATAAATGGTACTGAGGCCCTAATGAGGAGCGAAAAAAAGCCCACCAAAGACTAACAATTTCATATTCAGCAGCGAAAAAAACACAATACAAAAACAATTTCAGGACCCATTTACGCAGGGGCGGAAAGACCCCAATAAGTATTTATCTCAAAACCTAAACAGCTAGTATCAAACGGACTATTCGTAATCAATACTAAAAATTAGCTAAATTTACCTGGAACTTAAAAGTTAAACGAAATTCGTAAACCTGTGGTATTATTTGACCACTATCAATACTTAATTCATACATAGCTGTTTGTTATTTAAAATTGTGTAACGTCCACTCAATTATACGCTTTACACATAGTTTACAAAGGTTATTATCAGTTTGTCTGAAAGTTTCTAACGCATTAAAGGAGGCATCGTAAAGTATATATATTCTTGATCAGCTCGACGAGACAAGTATATCTAGCTATACCCGTCTGTATGTTCTTGCGCATTGTTTGGGACAAATTTTTATGCTATCAAATTGAACATTTTCACATACACTTCTTTTTATGGCACTATAATAGAGTATCAAGATTGTTCCGTCACGCCCGCTTTTTGGGTTAGCCCCCATACAAACCCACTGACCACTTTTGTGTTTTTGTGTGAAATATTTCTTTGTTAAAGTCAATATTAGGTTGAAATGCGATTTAGTGGTCAGCCATACATATACATATACAAATTGGCGTTTCTCGCCCACTTTTTGAGGTACTCCCATACAAACCCACAACGCACTTTTATGCATTTGTACGAAAAACGTCAATATCAACTAGAAATTCGATATGGTGGCATCTTATAGATGATCGCTTCATACACATCTACTGGTGGTGGGTTTAAATGGGGTAGCCCCTATTGATTTATCTTTAACAATACGATTTTAGATTTCGTGTGAATAGTATTAGAGCTTCGGTTCAACCGAAGTTACCGCTTTTCTTGTTTTTTTTTTTTTTTGTTTTATTTACTAATTTTTTACATATCTGGCTGAAAGCGGGTATTATTTAAGCTTCCTGTGGTCCCAAGTTTATAGAATACCCATATCAATATGCCGCGGCCACTTTTTGGGGTAGCCCCCATAACGCTCATTTCGATCGAGCATTGCCGTTCCCTCTGGAGGCTGGTTTAAGTAAAATCATAAATCGAAAAACACAAATATATCATTTTCGCAGAAAACTTACGTGATAGAATTTTTTGGTAAATTTTGTTACTTAATATCTACCGAAAAATTATTATTTAAATGTGAAATTAAAAGTTATATATGTATTTCGCAGGCGTATGTAATCAATATAAGTTTCGGTTTGATTTCCTGTTTATAAACTAAATTCTTCTAAAAATAAGATTCTGAATATAATAAACTTTTCTTGCAGGAATTCCTTTCGTAATATAATGCTTTCACGTACGCATGCACCACCGAATGCCAAACAACAGCTCGAAATTTGTCAGTCAGCCATCTACGAATGCACCATTAAGCGTAATAGCTTTCATAAGAACGTAAGCATCCGTAAATCTTACGATAACACCAGCACGTCAAATAAAATCTTTCGACATATACGTGAATGCGTAGTTAAAGCAACACAGGAGCTGACGCGCATTGATAAAAGTTTAACCGAGGCTACGACTATCTATCAAATAGAGCTAGTCACAGCCAGTCAAAGTCACGTCATGTCGATGGTAAAACTTAATAATTCAATGCAGGCCATGCATTTCGATGAGGTCACAAATGACGGCAACAGCAAAGATAATGCCACAAAGACGACTGTAAGTCTATTCAACGAAGCACCCGGCGGTCAAGAGCTCTCGATTTGCAACTCCTTCGAAAGTGCGATGCAAGTTTCAACGAAAAAATTAATAACTGACGCACAAGAAACTTGTAAACTGTGAGTAATAAGTAGATAAATCTATCTGTTCATCATAATTGAAATGTTTTTAATTCTTTTATTACAGCTTAACTATGGATATTGATGCAATTGTACCGGCCACCATAAACCAAGTAAACGGCAGCGTATGGCTGCCACGTGATTTACAAAACAACACATAAGTAGTATCTAGCTGCAATATATATAACTATATATACATAGTTATATATAACCTTAGTATAAAGCATATACATGAACAACATAGGCGCGTATATTAACGTTCGCGACAGATTTTGAATGCTTATCCAAATCGTAGAAGCGAATTTTACAGAGTGTTGATTATAAATTGAAGCTTGTACTATTACGTACACACGAGGTTGGAGTAGGACTCTTGGCATAATATCGTATAATATGTATTTGACAATCAAATAATACATAAACTTGAAAATACTTTCACTTGAAAAAGAACTGTTTCCAAATTTAAATCAAACGAAATGTTTGTTCTTATGTTGTCCTCCTATTCTCTAAGCCTTCATCAAGAACGAATATACATAGTTGCCACATACATTGCAGCCCTGTAAAATTATTATAAGTATTACAATATTTTTATCCAGAGTGATTTGTAGTATGCTAGTTCTACAGCAATGCAATGTATGAGACGTTTATATACGATCTTGACGGCTGGCTTAATTATTTGGTAGCAAATTATGTCAACGAAATTTCGAGTTAAGTTTGAAAACAGTTAATTTTCAACTGTAAGTTCGGAGTCCAAATCCAGTTTATTTTAAACCAAATCCATTCGAGAATATGAAAAAATAGCTCTACCGGTTCCGGTTTTCACTTTTCATACAATTTTTGCAAAACTGAATTTGTTTAAATGGTCTCTATTTCAATATCATATGAATTTCACAATGCTCAATAATGATATATGATATAGATCAAATCTCAAAAGCCTTCTTAAAAGTAAAAAAGGAATCATTTTAAAAAAATCTGCACAATTTTTTTGAAAGTGAAAATTTGAAAAAAATAGTAAAATGCCAAAGTTCATCCAATGGTTTCTAAAAATTTAATCAAAAGCAAAGAAAATTATTTGTTATACTCGTTCATGATTGGTTCGCTTTGAAACTAGTTCGCATTTGCTTGATTTTTTTAAAATAAGTTAGAGAAACCATTAGAGACACTATCGTATTTTACTGTTAGTCTATACTGTTTTATTACTGTTAATCTAGTGTGTTAGGTACAGAAAAGGATAAAATAATATACACAGTAGCGTAACAATGGTAGAGCCAGGGCGAAGAGTGATGCAATCCGCCCACCTCCTTCGGCTGAGAAGGGGCAGTCAATTGTCTTTTTGTTTTATTTTTCCTACTGACTATGTCATTGTTTGACGTTTGTGAGTTTTTCCTAACTTTGAACTCTTGGGGCACCCAGAACCATGTGCTTCTTTTCTTTAAAATTCTTAATTTTTTTCTCACTTTGGCCTTTAGGGCCCCCAGCGCCATGTGTTTCTCTTTTTTGAAATTATCAAATTTGTCCTCCCTCGTGCATCCATAGCCACGAAATTGTTCACATTATTTTTTTTTTTTTTTTTTACTTAGACGTTTGTGATTTTTTTTGTTGTGTTTTACTCTTCACTTTGACCTCCTGGAGCCCCCAGAACCATGTGCCTCGTTTTTGTAAACTTTTTCATATTTATATTTTTTGCTTAAAGACCCCAGACCCTGAAATTGGTCGATGTCTTTTTTTTTTTTTTTTTTGTTTACTTCAGCCTTAGGGGCTCCCAGAATATTATTCTTGTTTTCTCCGAAAGGTCTTGCTACGCTACTGAATAGTATACATATTTGTATACTTAATCAGCTTAACAAAACGAGTAGATTTACTAATGTCCGTCCATCTGTCTGTCGGAGCGAGTGTGTATACGGCTCCACAGTTTTATATATTTCTTTTTAAAAATCGGTATATGATACCGTGCTCAAATTTTTACTTATTTTTGCGTTTTGGAATTTCAGCAAAGGTTCACTCAGACTTTCTACATTTCTTAGTGGAAGTTTGTATTAAATTCAAGTAAGAAATCGCAAAACGTAAAAATAATAAAAATAATAAAAATTGAAAGTTTTTCTTTGAAATTTTTTGCTTCTCAGAGTGGCCTTAGGGGGGCCCCGTGTCTTTCTCTTTTTTGATATTATCGATGTTGTCCACCCTCGCGCCTCCAGAACCATGTGTTTGTACTCTTTGAAATTGTTCACATTTTTTTTTTACTGCTGAATTATTTTAGACGTTTGTGGTTTACTTCTCACTTTGGCCTCCTGGTGCCTGCATATACAAAGTTAACTTCTTTCTTTCGAATATGTTTGGTTTATATGATTCAATATAAAAACGGAATTGTATGCGTAATTTAAAATAAGACAAGCAAATCTGTTCGATCGTTTGTTTTTTTACGTGCCATGAATTTACTTTAGTTTTTGCACCATATACGCGTACTGAGTTTTTTATATCTATAATTTTCTATTATTTTTAATGTCAATGTAAGTTAACACTTTCAAGATGCGCAGACATAGCTTATTTTAAATCACTACAATACTTTTTTAAAAACGTATTTAAAAAGCATGGAATGATGAACTCTATGCTCTCTAAATTCAGCGCATCATATTTGAACTGAATTTAAAAGTTTGTTTTTTTCTTTTTTTTTTAATTTGGAGTGAGTGCCTTTGAACGCTATGCATTTTACGCACTTATTTGTATCTTATGTCCTTTTATAAATGTAATTCACAAGTGCCTTGTTGTATCGGTTGTGCTCTGTGTATAACACTAGCTCAGCGCTTAAGCTACACGCCCGACTTGTTCTTATTAAGTCAACACTTTGTTAGAGCACGCACAAATGTCTGGAGATTGTCTTGAATTCTGTGTATATGCAGCATATTTTCTGCTACAGTGACGTCACAGAAACCAATACAAACCCCATTTTTTTGTGCGCATTTGCTTTTTGTTGCTGTGATTGATTTTTTTGTTTTGTTGATAAACTTTTTTACATTGTTTTTCTTTTATAATTTAATACTTTGTTGAACATATGTACTCAATTATTGCAAATATGTTTCAAGTATCTTTTTTTTATGAAATAAAATATGCAAAAAAAAATATTTATTCTATATAATTAAGCTGTATATTCAAATGTGATATGTTAGCTAGCTGCACAGTTCAGAGAATTAAATAATCAACTGTGCCATATGTTATAAGGATAGTTTAGACTCCATGCAGACGTCGCCATACTTGTATTACCAAATCGCTTGTTGCAATTCTTTGAAAGATAAAAGTCAACACAAATACAGCTGTCGGCTAATTGAGATTGCATTGCAGCGAAAACAGTTTTGTTTAAGAATGTCAAATTAAAAAGCAGATTCGTCAATGACAACTCTAGCTGAATTGCAATTCAGCACTTTTTTCTTAACGTCGAGCTTATAAAAACTGCGAGCGCAATTAAAACGACGACAGAACAGAACAGAAGTTGTGGGCAAACGCACATAAAACGGCGCAGAGTTTGATAATGATGATGATGATGACAGCCATAAATACTTTCAAATGGCTGCTAGTTGTACTGGTTTTCTTTTGCCAGGATACACTGACCGCTGACTTGAAGCACGGAGCAAACAAACTGCGTAAGTATCTTCAAATCTTCTTTTTGAATTGTGAATAAAATCTAATTGCTTCAAAATTTTTTAACAGCTTCTTTTCTTAAACTCTGTCGCCGCAATGATCCAAAGCTGAACGAGTGTGCACGCAATGCGTTTGATAAACTGAAGGATCACCTGACCGTTGGCATACCGGATCTATTTATACCGCCCATTGAGCCGCTGATTATACCCGAAATCAAAATGCATCAGAACACCGGCGCTGTATACATGCATTCCACGTATAAGAATGTAAAATTCACTGGTCTATCCAATTTCACCATTAATGAGTTGAACATCGATCCGTCAAAGTTGAAATTGACAGTGTGCACTAGTTTTCCGTATTTAGAGATGCACGCACGCTACAGCATGAAGGGTAAAATTATGATGATGCCATTGGTGGGTGATGGCAATGCACATGTGAATTTCAGTGAGTATTTTTTTTTTTTAAATTAACAATTATTAAATCAACGCACGCTCTACTTGCACAGCAAATGCCATGCTGCATACGGAAATCGAGGGTGCACAATACAAGAAAAAGGATCGTCACTTTTTGAAGATTAAGAACATTCAAGTGAATTATAAATTGAGCAAGGTGAGCATTCATCTGGATAATCTGTTTAATGGCGACAAAGCTTTGGGCGATCGCATGAATCTCTTTCTAAATGAAAACTGGCAATCGCTTTCCGAGGAAATACGTCCACTAATGCAGAAGGCACTTATCGATGTTTTACGTGCATCGACTGATAAATTATTCGAAACCTACAGCTATGATGATCTACTGCCCATATGATAAGCGTTAAAGTTTTTTTTTTTTAATTGGAATACATATTTTTATTAATTGTCTGCCTGAGCAACAATAAATGGAATTCGCTTAAAATTAACAAAATAAATACGCATACAAATACATTAAAGAAAGTCTGACTTTCATATCAGATCAGCCACAATTTCGTCGGCATCTTTGAGAAAACATTGTTCCACAGTCCGTGAAAGATATCTGCCAAGCCTAGCTCCAGATCGGGACGCAGTTCGGTTATGACCTCTTTACCATTTTGATTTAAAAATGTATTAATCGAGGTGGCAAGTATTTCATTGCCATTGAAGAGATTGTTTAGCTGTATGCGCATCGAACCGACCTCGAAATTGACCTTCATTTCGTCAATATGTATGACCTCCTCGGTTGCATTGCGCAGCGATATTTTTGTATAAACTGCAGTGTTCACATTTTTTAGTAACATGGCAACATCACCGCTGCCAATCAGTGGCAGCAGCAATATGTTGCCCTTCAGATTGTACTTGGCGCGTATGCGTAGACGAGGTATCTCCAGTTCAAAATTTAATACACGTTTCTCAAGATCCAAGCTTTGTGTATAAAGAGAGAGAGAGAGAGAGAGAGAGAGAGTGGGAGAAGTATATTAGCCTATTTGTTCACAGCAGCGCTAATAATTTCACTTACTTTGCTCGGCGCACTGTTGCATTCGACGGACCACGTATGACTAGATTTTGAAAACCGCCGGAGAGTATTAGATTACCGCTGCCCTTTGACACTGAGACCTGATCAATGTGCAGTGGCTCAAAGCTTTTGACACCAATTTCCGGTACGCCTGCTGCCAACGCCGGAAAACAGCCTTCGAAGAGACGCCTAAAGCATTTATCCTCATTGGGGTTGCTGCGTTTGCACTGTTGCAGCCAGGGCGCTGCAAATTATTATGATTTATATTATTGCAAATTCAGTTGCGCTTTTCATAATTTAGTAGAAAATCTATACTATAGTTTCGAAAGGATATTAACTAATTACTCGCACACAGTAATTATTTTCACTATTCACCAACTATAAACTTCCGGTTCTTTAATTATTCTTCTTTGATATTGAACTATTCAGCACCACCATACAATCTGATATATAAAGAGACAATGGAATCATTTCTTCCCAGATACATTGAAACTCTGTCGCAATTCATGCTCAGTATGAATATTATAAAAATAGTGGAGAAGTTTGTAACTCCCAGAAAAGATGTCACCAACTTAATTTAATACAGAAGCGCATATATCTATGATATATGTACCTATATACTTATATAAAGATATGATTTAAACTTCTTAATACCAGAGCTGGAAGCCTTTTAAAATTTGTCATATGGTTCGATTCGTGGTCCGCACTTATGTATATTGATAGTTCGACAATCGGTTCGGAGTAGATTTTGAATACGGATTCAGGTTATTAAATGGTTCAAGAAGCTTTCACTGAACTTCTTACATAAACTTACGATAAATGTACTAAAGTAAAAATTATTGAATATTATTATTTCAATGATATTCACACGGACTTTAAAGCAGACAGCGTAGACCGCATAAAGTTTATATATTCTTGATCAGCTTGACGAGACGAGTCTATCCAGCCATGTCCGTCTGTATGTAACTGCGCATTTTTTGGGGAGTAATATTTTTGTTATCCAGTTGAAGATTTGCACATAGTACACTTATTTTTATTGCTATTTAATAGAGAATCAAGATTGACTAGCCACGTTCACTTTTTGGGGTAGCCCCCATACAAACCCACTGCCCACTTTTGAATTTTTATATGAAAAGCTTTTTTTTTGTAGTCAATATCAGCTTAATAATTGAAATGGTAGTGTCTAGTAGACGGACGCTTCACATATACATTAATTGATGGGACCCGCCCACATTTTGGAGTAGTCCCCATACAAACCCACTACCAACTTTGTTTTTGTATGAAAACCTTCTTTGTTAAAGTCAATATTGAATTGAAATGCGATTAAGTGGACAGTCCTACATATACATATACAAATGGGCGTTTCCCGCCCACTTTTTGAGGTTCTCCCATACAAACCCACAAATCACTTTTATGCATTTGTATGAAAAACGTCAATATAAACTTGAAATTCGATATGGCGACATCTTACACATCTACTACATCGCTTCGTACACATCTACTAGTGGGCGTGTATCGCCCACTTTTTGGGGTAGCCCCTATTTAAACCCCCCCACGTTTATGTTTTACAATACGATTTCGTGTGAATAGTATTAGAGCTTCTGTTTATCCGGAGTTAACGCTTTTCTTGTTGTATTTAATAATGTCATTGAAAACATAATTACACTCTCTTTTAATTATTTGACACCAACTATTGAATAGATTTTTCTCAACAAGGTATCATTCAATAACAAATGAATGTGTCTGTCAAGAAACTCCGAAATTTTCAAAGGCAGACTTATCGTTTTGCCCATCAGATCACTCCAAAAAACTTAACTTTTTATCACCCTACTTGCTATAGTATTTTGGAGATTGGTGCATCTACTCTAAAGGACCAAAGTTTTTTTTAGAGAAGTTACGACCACCCAATCTGACTATGTCCCAATGGTCGTCATTGTAATAAATGCTTTCGCGTACTGCCATCTTGCGAAAATAGTCGCATTCATTTTTTGCCGTTGACGACCATTGGGTCATATATGTACGTACCATTCGATTTGGGATTTTTCACATAAATTTTAAAAATAAATTATTTTTTGCAACACTATTCTTTAGTAATTAGGGGTCGGTGAACACGAATTATCGGATTATCGAATTTCTCAGCGGTTCAGGAACGGTTGTCAAAGGCTTAAAAGAGTTTCAAGCTCCAACTCAGCACCACATTTTGATGAAGGTGAATTGTTAATAATTGTAGATTTACCAATCAAACCCAAATCACGATTATAAATTCATAATTTGTGCTGATTCGCGTGTCACTTTTGATTTAAAAACGTATGAAAAGTCCTGCAACTTGACAGTTATAAAATATGTAATAAAAAACGAACGATTTGAAATGTCTTCAAGATTTTAATTTCGTTCGAAGGCATTTATAATGGAATACGAGTATAACAGAAACGTGGTTGGCCGTGGTGAATCTCGTCTTTTTGGCAAAATTTTCGATCACTTTTTAGCATAAATGCGGCCCTAAAGACCAATCTAAACCGAACAGTGTTTTTTGTAGCTGTGCATACTCATCAGCGCAGATGGATATTATATTATCGTTGTTGAATATATTATATCGTTGTTGAATATTATATCTTTCCACGATAAATAGGTGCAATATTCTTTCTGGCAACAATTGGAACTGTCAACTTGCTCATAAAAACCCATAAAGTTTTATATTTTGGACCTAATAAAGTAACCAAATTTGTTTCAAATTGATTTTTGAACGTATTAGCCCTGGCTGGCTTGTATTCATACACATCTTCCTTCAAATAGGCCTATAGAATATAATTGGGTACGGGCAAATCATATGTTGCCCAGTTTTAAGTTTTCTGTTTTATA
This sequence comes from Leucophenga montana, assembly GCA_035044765.1. Classification (NCBI taxonomy): domain Eukaryota; kingdom Metazoa; phylum Arthropoda; class Insecta; order Diptera; family Drosophilidae; genus Leucophenga; species Leucophenga montana. The sequence continues at coordinate 464,371 of JAWNNQ010001285.1, read as the reverse complement.
ATTCTGAAACTTTGGGAGGAGGGGAATTGTACCAAAAATTTTACAGAGAGATTTTTTTACTAAGTCAGCATCGTGGCTGAAAAACTTTTAGAAATACATTAAAACTATGCTCATTTGGCTAGAAAAGGTGCGAATTTGTTACAAAATGTTCTCCAAATTTTTCTTGGAAAAAAATAAAAGAAGTTAAAATCGCCACGCCTTCAAGAGTGCGAAGTCGGTGTTCATGCTACATACTTGTATATAGAAAATCATTCTTAGGGAACTACTTTTCGATTATGGTATATAAACTTTTATTTAGTTTGTATGTTTACTCCGAGCTTTGTAAGAATTTGAAACTATGAATCTTCAATGCAATATGATAAATATGTCACATTGTCTGTACAGAGCTTTATGAAACGCACTTGTTAAGAGTCTGTGCAGCTTCTTATATTTTGATGTTAATGTATTTTTACTGTTGTATTTTAGTTTTATATCTAGCTCCGATTCTAGCGAATTTAAAGTTTTCTTTGATTATCAAAACATGCCATCCCTTGCATAAATTTTGATCAATTTCTGATAATAATATAACTGCTTAAACTTGTTAAACTAATTGCACACATTATCCTTACGTCGTTCCTGCAGCTGTGGCGCATTGTTAATAATCTCACGCGTATATGCATCAAGAGCCGACAGACAAAATGTGCTCAGGACAAATAAAATAAGCTGCAACATTATGACTATGGTATGGTATATATATAAAAAAACCGATCCTCGATTAATTAAAGTAGTGAACGCAAACGAGTTATCCTTGAGCAAAACTGCGCGTTCCGTACAACACAACCGAATGCGACAACGTTCGAATGCGAAATGTTGCTGCTCTGTGGAAAAATGTGCCCAACAGGCAGCTTGAAAGAGGAACACAACAAATGAAGACAACATAAAATCCATGAGATTTCTTTTGTTTTGTATTTTGTATTTTGTATTTTTTTTTTTTTCTGATGTTGACTGGTTTTAATATTGCGTGCATACAAACCATGACATTAAATTCAGTGGTCAGGTTCCGTGCCCCAAACACAGCGCAACTAAAAAGTGCCGGCAACAATTTCGATGCATGCTACAAAATTTCCCAAAGAGTTACACAAACATAAACTTTCGAGAATACGCCTGCAGTTCCTGGTCTCACAATATAGCTTGTATTGTAGCACCATACATAGTATACAATTATTGCAAACCGTTTGTGCATTAATTTCAAATTCTGTAAAATAAATGTAAAAAAATGAAAGAGGTAAATCTTCATGTAATAAAATATTAGAAATTATTATAATAAATTAATTAATAGAGAGAAATAAGAGTGAGTGTATTAAGTATTTATGTAAGAATTCAAAATTTCGTGCAGAGTTAGCCTGGTCCTTCACGTATAAAGAGGTCTGTCTTGGTTAGATTCCAAACCATAAGCACTCATTGTCTTAGAGAAGTATTGCTTGAACAAAATAAATCTCTTAAATCTTCCAACATTCCAGAGTTATATTTTGTTATTATTTCGAATTAGATTTTATAAGATGATCCTAAAAAAAACGTGCCATATAAACACTGTGAAGTGTATAACAACTTCGAGGTTAATATTACATAAATCTTTCCATTGACTGGATTAATATTTGGATTTTTAGTTTGTTTTGTTTTTCACTTTCGTTCGATAGTTGTGTATGTGTTTATAATGTTAATGTTAATAATGATCATGATGATGTTGTTGTTGTGTTAAAAATATTTATAATGATAATCATGTTGTTAGCATGTTGTCGATGACTTGCTTACCTGTTTCTTGTATCTTTTGTTTAACATTACAATATTATGCAGCTCCATCTACTTCTGGTATTACGCAGTCACCATGCCGTTTCTCTTCGTACACTTTTTTCATCCGAACGATTCACTGCATTTTAGACACTGTCGTTCCGTTTAAGTTTTGAATTTGGCTTGTTCATGGGTCTCGGTCGTTTTGATCCATAGATCGATTTGTTTTGGCCGGCAGTTGTTGGTTGCAGGTTTTGTTTGTTATTGTTGCAACTCCACCAACGCCGCCTTTGCTGTTATGCCATAATGATGACGAGTCTAATTAGCATTTAATGGTTTTCTGCTTGACTTATCAGATTTTGTATTTTATATATACATACATTTATATATACATACATGTATTTTATATATACGCGTATTATAACTGGAGGCGTGTGTGTTCATATCGCTTCAACGGTTATTCAATCGCATTCGCAATGTTATGGTCGATCGATCTATAGAGGGCTTGTCTCGAAATCGACCAACAATATATAATGTTGCATATTTGTTTGTACATCATCGGTTCATGCAGATCGTTACAAGATATTGCGTAGCTGTCTAATTAGCGCGTTAATTAACTCTTGCGGTTTTATTGATTTCGATGCGGTTTATGAAAGATAAATTTGTTGTTTCTGTAATCGATTAATTTGCGGCGTTGAGCTTTCATGTACACAACATACATATATATTTCAAATTTTGCGTAATATTGCATAAAATTTTAATATATATTAAAAAAAAAACAAATTCTCCATAAGCCCAAAGCGTCAATACTTTTCGCAAACACATTGCAATATGTAATATTGCAATAATTCTTTGATAAATATGTATTGACGGCCGAAAGAAGCCTAATTTCAGAACTTTAGAAATATTGAACAAAATATTTTAAAACACAATGTGTCCCAACAAGTGTACACAATTCAAATTTGGCGCCATTTTTTTTTTTTTTGTTTTTCGTGCAAGTGGCAAATTTGAAATTTGACAGCTGGCATCTACGATTCTTCCGATTTTTAAAAATGAAGAGCTACAATATTGAACAACGTGTTATGAATGGAGCAAAATGAAGTGACTGCCGATTTTACGTTACAAATCAACAAACAAAATTGTCGAAATTGGATAAACCGCACGTGTTGCATGAGCTACAAATGCATCCACAACGAGCAACTATTCCGTGCGGATTTTGGTCGGGCGGCATGATTGGGCCTTATTTCTTTGAAAATGTGGTGACTGTAAATGGCATTCGTTAAGTTAAGTTCTTGTGGCCACAATGGACGATATGGATCTGAACGACATGTGGTCTCAGCAAGACGATGGCTCGCATGAAATAATCGATTTATTGGAACAGCGATTTCCAGATTGAATCATCTGCCGAAATTCCGATGTTAACTGGCCACAAAGATCGCGTGATTATGCCGTGCGATTTCTTTCTTTGTGGTTTTGTAAAATCCACAAACAATTCCTGAGCTCAAGGCCGAGTTCCAACGCGTCATCGGTGAGATAGAGCCACATATTTATCAAAATGCCATAGAAAATTTCATGAAAAGTGCAAGGATCAGTGTTCAGAGCTGCGGGAGCCTTTACAATACATATGTATACAAGGTTGATCTGATAATAATCGAACTTTTAATTTAAGTCATAGAACACGTAGCGCCAGCGAGTTTAAAAAGTCTATGGAAAAATTGGTTGAGCGTTTCAAAAGTAATATTGAGTTAAATGGATCGCATTTTGAACAAATATTAGCTTTGAAATATAATACCATGCTTGTTTTATTTTACAACTAAAAAGTTCGGTTATTTTTAGATCATGCCATGTATATGGCATATTCATGTTGTATATGCTGGATCATAGAGCAAAAATTCGAGGAATAAAAGCATTTTTTAATACTTAAAGTGTGTAAGGTACTACTGTTTCATAAATCCGTGATCCTAAAATACTATGTTCTTGGAAATCTTCCCTTCCTTGGTTGGTATTTGTATAAGTAAACACGTCATGAGGTAACAGAACAGTTGCATTCACTTACATATAGTAAAATATTAGAGTTATATTATACGAGTGTATTATACATATGTATATTGTTCCTTTTAGCCCAGTCATCTAGCCAAAAATAGGGGTCAATCTCGGAATGAGAGACAATAAGCTGTAAATTGGTATAAACCTTTGTTTTGGCGTTCTATATGTTGTCTCAAAAGTCTCATAGTATAATATCGTGTTCGCGTCTTAAGATATTCAAGGTCAAAGGTATATTTCCTTTATAAACTTTTACAACTAAAAAATATACTAAGAAATATACAATTTTGTAATACAGGGTGTGTCGCAAAAGAAACAGAACTTTTTAAAAATAGATGTTTTTAGTGACGCCACCTATTGGTAGGTACATGCGTTGGAAAGGTACATCCTTCACTGATATCTTGTAAACATTTTATGACACTACAAGCGAAGTTATCGCGCTCAAAGTGACAGTGTCTGTTGGACATCGATCGAAAAAGGAATCTTCCTCATAATCCTACCTCAATGTCCTCATGACGGTGTCCTTTCAACGTTTTCCAAATAGATAAAAGTCACACGAAGCCAAATCAGGCGAGTACGGTGAATGGTTGATGGCGAGAAAATCGGTGATAAGTGTCGACCGATGAGACGGCGCATCATCGCATTTTTGATCGTCAGTCAATTTGTGCGGAACAAACTGTGAACACACCTTCCGTAGACCCAATTTCTCCGTCAAAATGCGATGAATCGAATATTTAGGAAGGTTTAATTCCATTTCCATATAACGCAACGAAGATTTCGGCTCATTTTGTATGAATTCACGCTGGTACTATGCGTTTTATTCGCTCAGTTTTATAGATTTCGTACTAAAACTTGGTATGGAGACTTATTTTTATTGCAAGCGGATAGAGCATAAAATATTTCATGTCTCGTAGACTATGAATGCTATGCTACCATACAAATACACCAACTTTTTTTTTTGTGGTTTATTTTTACACGGTAAAGTTTTTAATTTCTTAAACTGCAAAGCTGTTCGCTGCTTATCTGATACATATGTCTCAAATATCTGGCCCATAATATAGTGAATACTTGCACACATTTGAACATAGAGCAGTGGTGCATAAAAGTTTCAAATGGAGGTGCACACATCAAAACATTTTTATTGCTTCCCTATTTTGTATACGCCGAAAGAACAAAGAAATTCTTTGTGTAAATTGCGCTGGTGTATACAAAGAGCTGCGTGTGTGTGTGTGTGTGCTATCAATACGTAGCAACAACGAAGCAACGTAGCATGCGAAACTGTTTTTGTATTGCACTTTGGTATAGGCTCTATTCTCTTTCCTATACACATAAAGATAATGAAGAACAATAAAATTGTTTGTGTAATTTATATGGTTAAGACAAAGAGCTATGAGTGTATGCGACAAATCTCAGCCTATACTATAGAGCATTACACAAACAAATGTACATGAAGAGCACACGGGTTGGGCTCCATATAGAATCCATATGAACTTATAATGCAGATAGCGGTTGTGGTATAAGCAACTTTACTTAAATTTAAAGCTTTCGATGGAGGTTATGAATAGGAATCACCATAAAATATGAAATATTGCTTTATATTGTAGCATATATGTATGTATGTAGATCCTAACCAGACCATAATTAGATACAGAGTTGTAGTTAAACTGGGTCTTCTACACTTAATTTCCTTTACAAAATTTGTATAAGAGATCGTGTATAGTGTATTAAAGCTTCGATTTCACTGAAGTTTGTATAGTATGTATTATTATTATAATTTTTGGTTTTTGCACTTTTAGGTTGTATTTTATTTTATTTGATTTAATAATTTTCTACTTCGTTTCTTTTTATATGTTTGGTCATTTCAATAAATTCCACAACTATTTTCAAATGCAACAACCTCTACAAATTGTTGTACGGATGTTTCTTGCAAAATTATTTTGTTGTTGCCATTTTGTGTCTGTATGTGTAAATTTGATTTTAGTTTTTCCCCGGCAATTTATTTTTTTGATTAGGTACAAAGTTGATTTAAGCAGCAAATGTGCATGGAAGACACGTTTTCGATTATATCTACATACATACATATGTATATTGATTATTTGAACAATCGAGGAGTTATTGCACTTGTTACAACTGTTGTTTTAACTATTTTGCTTTTGTTTAGCCGTTGGACGACATTGACCGATTAACACTTTTTCGTTTTGGCAGCGCGAACGAATTCCAATTGTGAAAATCTTGGCTCGCATTTAAATCGATTGATTAATTTAGAAATTTGCACATATTACTTTGAAAAATCCAATTTATATTAAATAATTTACGCATGAGATAGTATTTAATTTTGGTAACACCTATTATCGCAAGGTCACACCGACATCCAGCTGCCATAAGGTCACTTAGAACACTACACCGCTCTGATGTTCGGAGAGCAGAAATGCATAAATAATTTTATATAGCAAGCTTCAAACAGTCAAGCATGTTGGCCAGCATGTCTGAGTACAATTTATAAATTCAGTGTGCATGGAAGACGCCAAATGAAATGCTGTAAAATTGTACTTAGATAAAAAAAGTATATATCAATATTTGTACTTATTGTTTGGCGTAAAAAGCGAAGTTGATAAAGTTCAATAATATCACACTATATCCTAATTTACAATGTCACGACTGTTATTAAGCCTATAAATGTATTTCCTAGTTCGACCAGCCAATATATATATTTCAAAGAGAGCTGCCACTTGACTTCACAATTTCGATAACAAAACAAAGCAAAACCAAAATGAAAACAAGCTCAACGGAAATTTTTTATTAAAATTTGGAATGCAAACGTGCATATTATATTCATGGAATATCTCGATTTTTTTACTACTGCGGTGCTCACTCTCATCCAATTTCACCTAATTTATATTGTACTTTCTATGTGTTTACATTCAAAATGAATGACCTGTCCACCTCTTCACCATTTGTCAGCTGACCAATGAATTATACATAAGTAACCGATTTTCAACGATAACATACCAAAAAAGTGATCGATTTTCAACGATAACTGACAAAAATTCGATTTACACTGCAGAGCTACACGAAATCGATTTATTAGAATCGTGAAGTCGTGAAATACACTACTTAATATTATTCCCCCAATAGCATATCTTGGAAACTCGTATTGTCTAATGAATTTAAGTTGTAAAAATAACCTTTAGGCCGTTCTCATGACTTAGAAATACATTAGAAAATACGAATTGGCAAGATATGCTATTGGGGAAATAATATTGAGTAGTGTATGTCACGACTTCACAATTGTAATAAATCCATTTTGAGTACCCCTGGAGTATATTCCGATTTTTTTGTTATTGTTCAAAAATCGGTCCCTTTTTGTCTGTTATCTTAAAAATTCGATTATTTTCGTCTAAAATCGATTATTTTGCTCTTATTTATCGGCCAGGTTCTACATGCTCAACGGGTGGACAGTCCATGCATTTGCAGAAATGTAAAAGCATAAAATCTATAAATAAGGAAAAAAATGGGATGAGAGTGAGCGTCACCGCTATAGAAAATCCATGAATATATTATGCACGTTTGCATTCCAAATTTTAATATGTACAAAATTTCAATTTTGTTTGTTTTCACTTTGCTTTTGCTTTGGTTTTTGATCGATCGAGTTGGCAGGTATCTTTGAAATAAATTTTTAATAAGTTGATTGGCTCGCCGAGCTCGGCAATACGGTTATAGGCTTAATAAAAGTCGTGACATTGAAAACTAGGATATCGCGAGAAAAATATGAACTATAAAGCTATAGGCAAGTCATGAGAACGACCCTTAGTCAGTTAAAGGACTTCAAAGTAATTAACAAACCAAATTTCCTCCCATCCTTCTCTTCGAATTTTTGTATGAACATTTTTAGTTTGTTAATTCCAATATCTCACATATGTATGTCACAGTCGGATCCCAACGGAATATAGCCCTCTTATGAAGGTATGGTCAAATAGTCAGACTTGCAAAAAGGCAATCGAAAAGTCAAATACGGCATTTAAACATTTGCATTTTTGCGATTTCGTATGTTTTGTTTGACCAAACTAACCAAAACAAGTAATGAACGCATATATATAACAAAAAAATTAAGCTTGCTTAGAGATAAACTTATAAATATAACTTAAAAATGAAAATTAATGAGAGTAAACGAGCATTATATTGTACTCGAGTATACGCTTACGTAGTTTTCTTTCCCCTCTTGGTACTTCTACATACGCTCTATTCGTTTTGCTCATTTGCAGTTTCTTTTCATTCGGTTTGCTTGCTTCTTGTAACAAACCAAATTCGCCGCAACTTATAACTTGTTGAAACATTTCGCTTTTGTTTGCAATATTTTTGCAGTACCAAACGACTAAAAGAATAGAGATTTTTGTTAGTATGTGTCAAAGGCGAATGTCTTATTTTGATACTCGTTCAAGTCTAGCATGTTGACAAACTTTGAAAAATTACCACTTGGTGATTGCTTAATTAGATTACTTAATTAGCAAATAGTTTGTAGTTGTATTTAACTAAATCCTATAAAATTTCCACCATACACCCACAAAAGCAATGAATTTTTCAAATTATGAAGAAACATATACATGATCAAAAAAGGTTCTTAACCAGTTTCCACAAATGAAATAGAGACATCTGTGCCCATCACTAGACGCGATCAGTGATGCAAGCGCCATCTATCATGTACACATTGTACGCATGTTCATGCGTTCGCGTTGATCAGATGTTGGTAATGCAGATTAATTTTTATCGGTCTGGTTGATTACATCTATAGCGATAGCACAGTCGAAACCGGTCTGCTGAGTACGATTTATCGGTCGGTTAAATTTAGTAGGTATGTTCTGAATTTAGTTTATGCGATATTTGGCGTTTTCTTTTAAACAAAAAAATGTGATTTTGTTCGTAACTCGGTCACTCAAATGAGTGGGTATTAATATGTACAGGCTTCAAAACAATCAAGATACAAAACCTCGCACAGTGCTGCTAATGAAGTTCCTAGCGAGGATAAAGCTGTTAGCTGTCAAACTTAACATATGTGTAAGCTAACGCAGCATATCAGTTCTCGTCTTTTTGAAGCATTCAATATAAATTCATTATAAAATTCATTTATTAAATTATATTGTGATCTTAGTGTTTTAAATAAAAGTTTAAGGTATGTATTAAACAAAAATATGTGTTTGTGCCCTGTTCTTATTTGTGTTAGTGGTATTCACTAGATTAAAAACTGCTTGCGATTCATGTAATGTATTTCCTTGTGTACACCAAAATTTCGTGGAGAAAAAGTTATATTTATTCGGGTGTATTCGGGCTGCTTTTGCTTTTGTTTGTGAGAATCGTCCATCATGAATGTAATCCGCTAAGAATGAGCTGCAGTCATTTGCAGATGATAGCCTCAGGATCAGAGGATGCTTCAAAAATGCTTAAAACTGCGAAGATAGAGGCTAAAAATACAATTTCATACACTCCTGAGGAAGCTCTAGCTCTATTTGTAGATGCTTGTCTTACTACAAGTACATACGAGTTGATTCGCGATGGAGCCAAGGAACATAATTCGAATCTTTATCCGAGCTATAGAAGTTAGCTTGGTGCCAAAAGACAATGCTATCCTAACGGAAGTGAAGTAATTGAATCTTCTGCCAAAGTCGATTTGCAAAATCTCGTCGACCACACTGTTGCTCGAATAATAAAGGCGTCTTCTTCAGCATTTGACGGGCTTACAAGCGGTGACATTAAAGCCATTTATAAATGGGGATGCGATGGTAGCAGTGGCCACTCCACTTACAGGCAAAGCTTCAATGATTCAGAAACTGGAACTTGATGAGCACTTATTTGCCGTATGAATTGTGCCTTTACGGTCCCCTCGTTGTTCATTTTTTGCACTAGCACAGTGTTATTTATTGATTTTTATTAGATTGTATTAATGTCAGTCGAACCGAAGCTTTAATAATCTTCATCACACTTGCCCAATGCTGGTGTTTACTCCAGTTTTTACATTTTTGAAATAATAAAATTTATTCATAAATGAATTATTTATTATGGCATGAATTTCGCCTTATTGACTGTTGTGGATGGCAAATAGGGTTGTGGATAAATTTTTTGGCCATGAAGTAAAAGAAATTTTAGATCGGGCGGGGGTTGAACTGGACGGACGTCTAGAATATTAAGCACTACGCTAGACATTCTCATATATTTGCTAATATAAGTATTATTAAGTAATATTAATTGGATTCACCTTTTGTATGTAAATAGAAGACCAATTTCAAAAAAATATTATACTGGGTGTGCAAATTAGTTCGAGTCTTAATTTTTTGAGTTCAAAAATGAATTTATTTCAGAAAAAAAATTAATGAGAAGATTCTCCATCGCTGGTTACTACTTTTTCCCACCTCTCTCTCGAATTCCATTTCGAAAAATGTCTCGTCTTTAGAGTGGATCCAAGTTCTGCTAAGGAAATGCACCCATGTTCTGCCAAATCGTGCTGCTTTCGTCGGAATAGTTAGTAATCAGAAGGAACAATGTCATTTGAATCAGATGCTTACAACTGAAAAATCGAATTTCAAAATCTCTCGGTTTCAGTTCATAAGGCAACCTATTGCCTTGCTTTTGAAGAATTCTCATAGATTTCAATCGTACAGAAACTACTTATTGGCTCACTCCCAATGATTCGGCAAACTACTCCTGCGTTGGACTCGGATCTTCATCGAGTAATGCCTCAAATGATTTGTCTTCGAATTTTTTCAGCTGTCAGACATGTCTTCAATGCTAAAATCAACGTTCTTGAAACATCGAAACCATTTCCTACATGAATTATCAGTTGAAACAGAATCATCATAAACTTCCAGAAGCAATCGATGCGCTTCAACAGCACTTTTCTTCCAATTAAAGCATAAAACTACAATCTCCCCCAAATGCTGCTGAGTCAACACACAATTTTACATATTCAACACAATAACAAACAAATCTTTTTTTTCTAAAACTTAAGGCGATATAAACTGAAAATTATTGACAAATATCTACCCTCTCTGAAACTACCAAAATCAGCTGTTACTATGAAACAATCACAACAGCCAGTGCTATCTTGAAAAACGGACCGAACTAATTTGTCCATCCCATATTAAAAACAAGAAAAAACATTAACTTCGTTTGAACCGAAGCTCTAATACTTTTAACACGAAATTTTAAAAACGTACTGTAAAATACGAGCATCTCCAACGGGCGGTACACGCCCACTAGTCGATGCGTATGAAGCGACAATATATAAGATGGCACCATATCGAATTTCAAGTTGATTTTGACGTTTTTCATACAAATGCATAAAAGAGAGCTGTGGGTTTGTATGGGACTACCTCAAAAAGTGGTCGGGATACGCCCATTTGTATATGATTATGATGCGGCTGTCCAAATCCTCCTAAATCGATTTTCAAGCTAATATTGATTTGAATAAAGAATTTTTTCATACAAAAACACAAAAAGTGGGCAGTAGGTTTGTATGGGGGCTACCCCAAAAAGTGAGCGGGTCACACCCATTAATGTATATGTGAAGTGTCCGTCCACTAGAAGTTACCATATCAATTATTAAGTTGACATTGACTAAAATAAAAAAGTTTTTCATACAAAGAGTCAAAAGTGGGCTGTGGGTTTGTATGTGGGCTGCCCAAAAAACAAGCCGTGGCGGGTCAATCTTAAACTGCAATAAAAAGAAGTGTATGTGCCAATTTTCAACTGGATAACATAAAAATTGGTCCCGGCGCAACAACATACAGACGGATATGGCTAGATCGACTCGTCGCGTCGAGCTGATCAAGAATATATGTATATACTTTATGGGGTCTACGATGTATCGATAATACCATTAAACACTGTGTGTGAATGGTATAATAATTGCTTTAATTCAAATATGTTCGATATGTTCTATGTGGGAGCTATACATTCTAGTGGGTGAATCGCGGTCATTTTGATACTTAGGTTGATTATAGTTACAAAAAGTCTCTATATCAACTTTTAAACCTATATTTTAAAGATCCGGCATTGACATAGACATGACTCATAGACAGACAGACAGACGGATATGGAAAGATATGTATACTTTATGTTTTGTCCGATGCTTCCTTTAATGCCTTCAAATCATTGTGACTAAATTATAATACTAATCACAGTCCGTGTGAAGAGTACAAACATCGAAAACTTCACTTTAATAATGGAGAAGAAATGCTAATCAAATTTTTAATGGTACTCAGTTCAAAAGATTGTAGTTATCATGTGTGTGGATTTTGTGTAACAGCTGTTGGATTGTATTCTGTAAGCAGAAAAAGACTTCCGTATCATTTGTATTGAGTTCGGTAATCGCAATGAGTACCAGTATTGACTTTATCAATTTTTGTGTAATGTTTAGTATAGATGGTGTTAATTTTTTGGTACATTCCCTAGTGGTAACCTAGGTCACAGTTTATAATACACAAGCAGAAGAAACAATTGGTAAACTGGCAAGAAATTTTCTTTTGAAGTGAGTACTGTACGCTATCTATAAAATTTTATAAACGAATCATGTTAAATAGTTTCCATACACTTTGTACTCTCTCTCTCTCTCTCTCTCTCTCTCTCTCTTGCGAAGATTTCGAGCCAATAAACTTATATAATTTTTAGTTATTTATTTTGCAATAGATTTTCATTTCGAACAAATAGATTATTTTCATAGTTTTAGTTTTCATTGGCTTACAACTAAATTACAGATTGTGTAATCTACACAAATAAGTGCCTACAGTACATAACTACAAAATCGCTTAAAACTAATTAGAAACTAATTAGACTAACGCAAACTAATTAGAAATGAGAGTGCAATTACGATATAAGTATGTATGTATATAATAGGTAAGGCAACAATTGGTGATTTTGCATATTACAGACTAACTAATTAAGTTTTACACACGGAAGAAAAATTGTTAGCTAAACAAATTTGTACAGCAAAAAATTACAAAAAAAACATAAATCTAAATTTTCTATTTACACACGTACAGAAATAGATACTGAAACAAAAACTTTTGTGAATAAATCACACAAATTCGATACTTTAAAAAGAATCTTGAGGGATCTTGAGGGAAACTAACTATACAATAATAAGTCTTTTTGAATACAATATTTCGAATAATGAATTTGAACTTGATAGATTTTTTCCTTTTTTTAATATTTAAAAAACGCGCTCATCAAGTTATAGCGCCAAATTGAATTCCAATTGGTATTTCGGAGATCCTATGGCCTATTTAAGAGGTGGCCATTAGCTTTGCCGAGTGTATAACATTGTGCTGATGATGATAGCCGGCCAGCTCACTTGCAGCGCCATGTACACCCGCTGCTCCCGAGGAGCCACCCAGCGCACCGAATGAGGCACCAAAATAACAATTGTTGGCGTAGTCATAATTTGTGGAATTTATCTCGGATTTAACACCATAAGCGGCAGCGCCACCACCAGCGCTATGCATAGCCGCATGATGTGCCACATGATGATGATGGTGATGGTGTGCTGCAGCGGCTGCTGCATGATGCGGATGCAGATGCATTGCTGGCGAATGATGATGATAGTTGGGACTGGGTGTACCATTGCTCAGCGAAGTTGCAGCAGTGCCGACAGTATTACCGCTGGATATGCTTGAGGCAGCGCTGCTGGAGAGCAAATGTTCATATTTAGTGGGCGTATAGCCACCAGCACCGCCGCCGGAGGTGTTACCGCTCATACTCTGACTCTGACTGCTGTTCAGCGCAGCGCTTGTATAGAGTTGTGAATTCATGCTGGCGGAGAGTGTCGAAACAGCGGATGGAGATGAAGTGCTGCTGCTGCTGCCGGCACCGGCACCGGCCGCTGTCAAGGTGCTATGCAGATTTGCTGTGCTGCTATTGTTCTGCACACTCATGAGCGAATGCCGTGCGGCAGCGCTTTGTTGCATGTGAGTTTGCTGTGCGTGTGCATTTAAGTGCGAGTGCGGATGATGATGATGATGTGCATGATGGCTAGCACCCAGTGTACTGTGCAGCGCTGTTGTTGAAGCGCTTAAACCACTCTTTAGTTCAGATTGCAGCTTGGCAGTTAATGCTGCAGATGCGCTTAGACTGCTCGGCAGACTGTGTCGATCCAGTGAGAGTGTCGGTTTGAGATCTGCAAATAAAAAATAATATGAAAATTTTTGTTTTTTCTTATAAGTTTCAAGCAAACATACCTTCATCCTTGCGCTCCTTATCCGCTTCACCGCCTGCACCGCCCGGCACCGTTGTGCTGCCCGTTTTCTTGGGCTTACGTTTGCGCGTCTGTATGCCATCTTTACGCATGGCCAGCGGTCGATTGACACCATGTAGCTTAAAGTATAAACCGCATGCATTGCATACCGGTTCGCCTTCGTTATTGCGTCGCCACAGCGTTGTGGTGCGCGTACCGCAATTGGTGCAGCACAGACCCAAACGTCTTGTGGCAGTCTGTAAATAAAAATGCAATTATTTTCAATATATTCCATTAAACTTCACAGCGCTACTACTCACTGCACTCACCAATCGCTTGCTCGGTTTGATCAGCGGCCGATTCATGCCGTTCATCTTGTGATACAATCCGCAAGCGTTGCACAAATAATGACCCGTTCCATCTCTGCGCCAGAGTGGCGTACTAATTGCACCACAATTAACACATTCGCGTCCCTCACCGAATTGAAAATCCATTGCACTGTCGTATGGTGATGAACGTTGAAAACCCGTCGGATCGTATGCACTACGCCAGGGCCCCATCATTACGGCTGCATTTTGTGTATAGAACTGCGCATGCGCACTACCAAAGCTGTCCGTAGTCCAGGCGTTTTGCGCGGCGGCAGTGCCAAAATGTGCTGCCACATGATTGTATTGGCTGGAGCTCAACGCGCGACTCGACGGCACATAGACCGGTGTCTGTTGATGATGATAGGCGGTCGCGCCTGTTGCAGCGGCGGCTGCATTACCCGCTGCTGCAGCAGCAACTGCTGCCGCGGATGAGAGATCGGCATAACCGGCAGTTGAGTGATACATCTTAACGGCAGAGGGTGTTGCTGGCGCGTAGGTGGAGGACGGCGAACTGGTATGATAACTATTACTGCTTGTCGAAGAACCGCTGTTAGCTTGTCTATAGTATGCCGCGTGTAATGCGAATTCCTGTTGCATCTGCTGGGGAAAGTCGCGCGTCGACTGCTGATCCGATGCAGACTGCAAGGAAATGAAACAAATAAGAAAATTAATAATATATCTTATCCTTATATTGTATAGATATACTCTTGACGAGGTAATTAGCTAATGATGAAAGACTACCTGCAACTCACAAAACCTCGAATATTATTCGATTGACTACATTTTTTAATTTTACATTTGTATTGTTGCGATTCAGTGTAACCTCTAATTGAGAGTTTGGCATTCTATGGATTTCTATTGTTCAATATATGTACTATGCCATATAACGAATTTGTTTCAGTACACAAAAGACCTACACTATTCCCAACATGACGAACACTAAATAAATATAAATAAAATAAATAATTCGCCAAAATGTGTCTTTCGAAATGTCAAAATATCAACATTTTTAATTGGATCATCGGATTTGCTTGATCTGGCTCTTGTGGGACTCGACTCAACGGAAAATATTTTATATAAATAAAGTTAGCAGACCAAGTTTGTAAACCAATTATCAATGTAAAACTTCAGCTTGGTCTGCTAACTTTAGAAAAACTTAGCAAAACAAAATTAAATATAAGTTTTGTGCTCTAAATAAATCAGTGGTTATATTATATTGCTTCAGAATAGTGGCTTATGCTACATCTATTTCTATAGTGTCAGCAACGTCGCGTGAAGGACCTCCTGGTTTAATTAGAGCACAAAATAATAGTATAAATTAAATTATATTTAAATGTTGATCTGCTAACATTATGTTAAAGTTAGCAGCCCAAGCTGTTTTTATAACGTTCACACACAGTGTGAAAGTGGTATTAACAGTTTGTCTGTAAGTGTCTAACACCTTGAAGGAGTTATCGCATACTCCACAAAGTGTACTCCGCTCGATGTGACGTCTATCTGGATGTTGTTGTGTAATTTGTTTCAATTATTGAGATATCTATTGTAGCAGAAACAGGTTGTGGAAGTTTACGGGCTCGTTTTTGGGACAACTGACCGCATACTTTCAGGTTTTTGTATGAAAAACTATTTATTACAGTAAATAACAACATGAAAATCGAAAATGTGGCTTCATATGGATGGACTTCTTATTAAAAAGCAATACCCACTTCTATGTTTTCGATTTTTACTAATTATTTTTTTTCCACGGTTTGAATATATACATGATTTGAAATTTTTTGGAAAGCTGGTTTAAAGCTTCGGTTTTACTGTAAAGAACGTTTTTTAAATTGTTTTTTTTTTATGTATCACCAATGACAAATTTTTTAAATAGAGCTTCAAATAATTTGGTTTTCTCAACTTTGCTTGCTAACTTTATTTGTGCTAAAAGTGTTAGGGCTAAAGTTTTGCAAGAGCCCTAATTTTATACCTTAAGGATGTGCATATTTTCAACCCCTTATACTTTAAACTGGAATAGTTCGTTTCTATGCATGAATCTATGTTTTGACATCTTTTGAACGGTACAAAACATGTCTTGATCGGACTCTTTTACCACTGCGGATTTAATTCTCTAATTTGAATTAAATTTATATTCACTCGGAAACTAGTACTGATTTGATTTTGCTCAAACTAAAAAAGTAGTTAAGTTTTTTGACTAGACGCTGTTTTTTGGAAATATGGCTAACAAGTGGTGAAAAAAAATGGTTAAAAATTGTATGAGAGAATATTTTTCCACTGACTTTGGAAAGAATGAAATTCGGTTTACATACTCTATACGAGAATATATTTTTTCTGTCTGCTTAACTACCGAACCGAAATATTGACTTGAATAGGCATCACTAAATTTTGGATTTTTTAGTTGCATGGATTTAGCCACTAGGTAGGTGGCAGTATACCCTGTCTTAAAGAGCACAAAGTATATTAAGTTTGTGCAAATACTTGTAACAGCCAAAAGAAAGCCCTGTAAAGTATATTCTTGTTCAGCATCAAAAGTTAAGTCGATATAGCTACATATGTCCATCTGTCCGTAGGTCCCCTCTTATTACGTTTAAGCAACGAGATCTCGAGAACTATAGAATATAAGTTCGTTTGATACATACGCTGGTCAAGTTTTGAAAAAAATGTCGATGCTGTGTCTAACACGCCTACGACACGCCTATTTGTCTCCTATATGCATACATTACAATGTGGATTTTATCTGAATGGTTATGTTCTACAACGACCAAAAGATGGCGCTTCCTTCTACTAAAAGTCAGCGCGATCTATTGGCCGTTAAAAGGCGCAATAAAGTTATCTAGCGCTATTTGCGCCTTAAGATTTTAGTTAATATTTAAGGGTCTGTTTTTGAGCCGATTAACACAGTTTCCTTTCTGTACATTATGCAATAACTGACAGTTAAATTTTAACCAGGCAATTCGTTTAGAAGTGCCTACAAAATTTTAATGAACGCGTCATGTGCTTATTATGAAGTAAATCTATCTTTTTTTTCAAGTATTACCTACATTTAATCTGATCTATTATAATTATACACATTTATTTTAAATCCTTGCATGCAAAAATCACCAGAGTCAAGTCAAATCCTTTTAAATTCTGCTATGCTTATCGTTTGCCATCGCTTGGCTGTCCTTGCTGCTTTCTGATTGGTGGTTATTGCGACAACGCACCCTGTAAGGAGCCATTTTGATTTGAAGGCGGACACCGCTGCTTCGGCTTCTGCTTGAATTACTACTTCTTATTTCATTTTATTATTCTTTTGCCGTAGTTTTCTTTATTTTTTCTCTCTCTCTCTTTCTTTCTCTCTCTCTCTCTCCCTCTCTCGCAAGCGAACTGGTTTTTCCTGCCTGCTGAGCTCTTAAGCGCCTCTTCTCTCTCTTCCTCAGTTACATATCTCATCTTATATTTTTTCTACTTTTACTACTACTTCTTTGTCTGCACAACTCGTCCCTTTTTGTTAGTTCCCCTCTCACAACGTTTTTTCTTTATGCCATATCTCATCCACGCCTTGCATTGCACACTACACTAAATTAATGGCGCTCATTCGTTGCGCTGTCAGTCCCCTTTTTATCCTCGCCACGCCACGCCACGCCACGCCACGCCACGCTCTGCCACGTCTGCGTATCTTTGTATCTTTAGCGCAATGCCTGCAGCACTTATGTATCTTATGGATATCATTCATGTACTTGATGCCCGCTCACTCTACACACTCGCTCTACACTTTATGATTTCGGGTTTGTTTCTGTTGCTGCTACAGCTGCACATTTTGCGTGCTTTTTTATTTTTGTTTTTATTATTTTCTTCTTTTACTGCAGCACGTTGCTGTCGTTAAATGCAAATGTACGTATCTACGTATGCACGATTGCAGCAAAATGTATCTCATAGATACATATGTAAATCGACTTATGCAGACAAGTCGACAAGTTGTAATGCCATAAATGCAGCAGTGACGTCGTCGTCGTCGTCGTCTATGTTTGTTATGAATATGCAAACGTTGACAAAGCTGGCAGCAGCAGAGAAAAAGTATCTATGCTTTGAGATACTTTGTGTGAAAATATTTAAGAGTGAAGTATCTATTGAAATCTATATAAAATATGCAATATTATCAAATGGAGTAAAATGCTCAGAGCAGATTATTTAATTTTTTAAAGTTTTTCCTTAAAAATATTTGCATCTATAAATACTTTTTTTTTACCTATTTAATCTAGCAGCCAGCCTTTGCCAATCAAAATCAATTAACGCGCCAAATTCCGTAGATACATTTCTTTACCAGATACATTTTATTATTATTTTTTTTCTTTTCAGCAGCAACATTTTTACTTTCAGTTACAAGTTTTTTTCATTGCTTGCAGAAAAATTATAAAACAAAAAAAGAAAAAAAATATTTTTATATTTGACGTTTTTATCTTATCCAGAAATTATAATGCGATGATGTATGAAATATTTTCTATATGGTTTCCATATTTTTTTTTTTTTTTTGTTTTTCATTTAGCAGTGGTTTTTAACCATCGACAGATCTTAAAACAGATGCCTTGCTTTTGACTTTGCACATGTAAGCATTTGAGTTGCGAGTACGTGTATTATGAATTGTGCTAAGATGTTTTTGGAAGATGGAAATCGGTGATATATCACTTGGAGATAATGGATTCACAATGATATCAAAATGAAGCAATTAAAAGTTGCTGAAGGCTTTTAATATTCATGATTAGTTTTGAACGACTGAAAAACTATAAATTTAACAAAATACAATGTAGGAATATATTTTTAATGTCCAAACTCCAATATTTGAAGAAATTGAAATGCATTGTAAGTATGTCAGTATTGTGATACACAATTTTTTGAACAAATTTATGATATCTGGTTTAACTATGAACATGAGAATTATTATTGTTTACATTGAAGCTTTTAAAACAGCACAGAATTAGATGGAAAGATGGCCAGGGAAGACAGATCGTTAAATAACCAACCAACAGCAATTAGGATCAATTCAAAGCTTAGATTATGAGAGATATCGTTAGAAAGAGAAGAAAACAGTATGTGAATGTATGGGTGTGCACGAAGTTTTAAGTCAGCCGTTACCATATCAACTTCATATCGCGCTTTTCAATTTAAGAGTAATCATTCTTACAGTGTGTCGATTTGCAATGACAAAGTGTTCTCTTTTCAGCGCTGAGCAGCCACTAATTAAAATTTGTTTCTCACAAACAGAGAGCAACAGACTTTGACAAGCATTCGGATTGTGTCTTTTGTTAGTACCAGATTTCGAATGTAATCCATGAAGGTCTAGATTAAAGTACACAAAGTAATAGGTTACAGTAATAGTTTAAAGTGATAGGTTAAAACGCCATGTTAATTAGCCTCTTAATCTATACAGAAATTTTAAAGAGTTTTGGAACTAACCGAAATGATAATTTATTAAAGTGCTAAATTTCATATGTCTGAAATATCTAAGTGCAATTGATATGACTGGCGAACACACGCGAAAGAAATGAGTTGTTAGTTTTTCTCCTTGTACAATCTAGTTTAATTTCCTATAACTCTTCAGATTTTGCTATCTTTTTGATTCTTTAGTAATAAGGCGACCCTGGCTCACATCAGAATTTCCTTTAAACCTTGACTGATAGTATGTTAGTTGACTCTGTTTAGTAGATTTTAATAACGGGCAAGCAAATAGTTTGGACAATAGAATACCTCAGCAACTGTCAAATATATTTATGACATCCAGCATAAATCTGTCAAAACATTCGGTATAGTTTGCCATTTCAAAAATGTTTGGAAATATTTAAAAAAATATTAATGTAGTTCCGGCTAAGTTGTAGCAGTTCATCGCGAATCCTAGCTTCACTGAGCGGGCAATTCTTTGCACCGTAGTGTGGGTACCTTAAGTCGCCAATCAGATAAAAATGTTCGAAGTGAGGTACACACATAGCCGCCGTAGTGGCCAGCGTCGGAGAAGACACTGAAATGAAGGTTGGATATCGATCGGCCGAAGCGTGCATCGCCAGAGTGACAACCCGACGTGTTATTCGTTTAATTTTGGTCTTTCATCAGTATAACATTGCGCTCACTCAAGAGTAATAGCCTAAAAGACCACAGAATGCGCCGTGTGACCTTGCTGATTGAGCTCGAGGCTAATATTCGTGAAGCCATTGCCGGAATAACGTCGCAACCATTGAATCGAATTATTAAAATTTGGATCCAACGTATCCAGCATTGAAAACGTATCCGAGGTAGTCATTTGAATGATGTCCTATTCCAAACATAGTGGCTCATTGTTGCATACAAATAAAGCAAGAATCATTTTGATATCTCACACCGTTGGTGTTTTATTTAATTTTTTTACTAGCATTCTTATTTGGACACCGGTTAGTTCCTGAAAAAACTTTGATTTAATGATGTGTAATCCCATCGTTTTGGCTCTCTTACAAAATTAATACAGTACGCTCAACACTAGCGTTCCGATTTAGCAGTTTCCAATTTTTCTATATTCACTGCTTCAGAGTATATGATAGACACTACTTCACAGTCCAACTTTGATCCATTGGTATTGAGGGTCAAGCCATGCTGAACCTTTAAGAAATTAAAGGTCTCTAAAAATGATGCCATAGTAATTACAGTCATGATTGTACTAGATATTCTTGCGAATGAAGCAAAAGAACTAAAAGATGCTAGACGGAAACCAGATCAAGTAGTACCAGACAGAGCCATTAAAGCTGATAACCGTTTCAAGAGAAAGTTGGATTCGTCGGATATAAACCATTGGACACAGTGTCTCATCACAGACATCATCACATATGTGGCTTATAAGGAAACATGGTGAGCTAAATTTCTACATAATGCATCTAATGAGTGGTCATGGCTGTTTCAAGAGTTATCTCTAAAGCTTTCGACAACCAAAAGACTCAACTTGTGCTTAACAACGGTGTAATAGAGAATGTCGAGCACATTCTGTTCCAGTGTCCAAAGTTCAGAGAGCCGCTTCGAAAACAAGAGCAAGCATCAAGTGTAGTGCTCTGAGCACAGTACACCATCTTGGTCTTAGTACTTTTAGTTATATAGTATATTCTATATATTAGGTTAAGTTACGAAGTAAATAAAGGAGCTGTCCGTCTTTCTAGAAAAAATACCAAAGTAACTGCACGAATATTCGACTGCAATGCGAAAGTGTTTGATTATTTCGAAGTATTTTCAGAAATACAAAACCAATAAGGGCCGATAATTTCTTGGGGATCTTTAACAATATGGCAAAGTGTGCGATTAAAGATACTCATCTGGGAACTTGAGCCAAAAACACACAAAATCACTTAAGCTCCATACAAATCTATGACAAAACGGTGCACTTTAAAGGGTGTTTTTTTTTTAAATTTAATTCACACGAAGCATCATTTTCAAAACTTCGTCCAAAGAGCACCAAAATCGCTGAACCTAAGAAACTGAAATGTTTAAGTAATATTAATTAATGTAAAAAAAATAGGAAACGGTTTAACACGTACTCAAAACTATCTACACACGAACTCTTCTGCATCTGCTAGCGAAGTCTATCAATATCGATTTCGCATTTTAGTTCATCTTCTTTGCTTTTTAAAAAAAATATTTGAATTTTTGATACATTTTTTGAATACTTGTATTGTATCTGCTCAAAACTCGATCATCTCAATGCAGCATACGAAAACAACTAAATTAAATGCAGTCTAAATAAGTTTTTTTTTTTTTAATATAATTAGCAATTTCTACAACAAACTCTAATGAACACATAAATCTCAAGCGCCGCCGGCAATATTGTACTTTTTATAAGAATTAAAAGCAAAAACAATTAAAATAATCGACATACTAGAATAGAATTCAGAATTCATAATTAAAAACTGAAACCAGTTCATTCGGTTTATTCTAGATACAAACGCGTATCTAGATACACTTGAATCTACGCATACATATAGAGTACAACGCTATCTTTTCTACATTCTATGCTCTCTGAAACAACTTCATCGGCAGCGTATCAGACCAGATCAGATCAGATCAACTTAAGCGGCAAATTTACTTTGAAGTTAGACGAGTTAAAACTTTTATTTTGGCATAAATCGTGTGAATTATGAGAGCAACATTTATTAATTATGTAATTACTGAAGTCGAAGCCGAAGAAGTGAACGATCGATAGAAATATGTGCATATGCCAAAGCATCGATCGATGAAATATTGCATATAATGTTTGCTATACCGAGTTGTCCACGCGTGCATAATGATGAAGGTGCTCCTTTTGTCCGCCACTCCACTCCACTCAACTCAACTCACTCCTTTTTCCCACTCCTTTTGCGAGTATCACACGATCAAAAGACAGCGCCGTACAGCGCCGCCACTGATCGACGTTTCAGTTCGATTCGGGCAACTTCAAAGTGCCACACGAAAAATTGTCAACATGTTTTTCTTAATTTTTTTTTTTTTTTGTTTTGCTTTGTTTTAATTTTTAATTTTCTTTTTTTATTTTATTTTGGAAGTTCGAAAAACAAAAAGAAGAGCGAGACCCACAAAAAGGAGTCTTAGGTTGTGACTAAAGTGCGATCTTCTTAGTGGCGGCGGTGCGATGAGCGTTGAACGTTGAACGTTATTAAAATGCGACGAGGCGAGGAATTAAAATACACAACAAACAGCAATAAAAAATCAATTTAATAAAAAGCAACGAATCTGATTCCAAAAGTATCTACAATATACGTAAGATACGATACGATACACATAGTGTGAAGAAGAGTATGCAAAGAAATGAGAGATCGTGAAAGATCGCTGATCGGTTCTGATGCGATCGTTAATAATTTGTCAAGTCAAAGCAAATGAAGGTATAAAAACAAACAGTGAAATCCACTTGACTGCCAAGCGAGTATCTACAATAAGAGTATCACTGCAAGACGCCGCCGCCGCACAGTGGTCTGAGCGCTAAATTTAGGCGGAAAAATATTCTTTACATTTTTTGAACAGTACATGACGTATGTACATTTCAGGTTTTTGATGATGCTGGATTCATTCATGACATCAATTAACCTCAAGAAGGGAATTCGTGAATTTTCATTCGTTGCGTTTCGAATTAATTCCTTAATTTATTTTTTCCGCACTCTATCACGCTATCTCTAAGTATAAGGACAAGATATACAATTCGTTTCTTTTTTAACTAGTTATTTTTATGAGTGTAGCTTTGCATGGAATTACTCCTTAAAATGGTACAATGTGGATATGTAAGGATATATTTTGTTAAGATTGAAGTAAGACACGCCAATTATGGCATTTCTAGCATTTTAAACATAAAAATAGAGGGTTCTAGAGTAAATAACTAAAAAAACAAACCAGAATTTCCTTTAGAATTTAAAAATGGCACCAGATTTGTATGTGCGCTACCCCTAAAGTGTAGTTGGCATGTTAACATTTTTTATCAATCAGTTTCTTCATAGTTTTCTGATTTGACCAACAACATGTTTTATAAAAGTAACATTAGTATTCAAATGTGATAGTTTTCTGGAACGGTTACCTATGCATTTCTTGTAATCCTTATTTATTGCCTCCTGTGCTTCCGAAACGATATATGAAGTGCAATTGAGACAATACTTGAATCAGAGGTGTAGTACCAAGGATACAATGACACATGTAATGGAAAAGTATCTCTTGTATATGAACGAAAAGCATCTCTATTGATGTCGTCACCACTTGCGATGGTTTTCAATATGGTACCAATTCTGGTAATTATCAGCGCCCCCAATTTCTACACTTTTCAACGAATTACTGGAGAAATGCCTCGCAGTAATTCCATTATTGGTTGTGCCATAACCTGGAAAATAACGATTCACATTCCAATTTTCTTTTTTTTTTTTGAAGTGAAACTTCTTTTGGCACGTTGTGAATTGGATTTTATGAAACGAAAAAGTGTAACGAAAAAGAGACAACTATAAATGTAAGCTGCGAGAGAAAGAGATAAAACGCGTTTCTATATAGTTTCCCTATCCTTCGTCTACTCTTTGTGCTATGATTCGTGCGTCCACATTACTCTATCATCATATACGATCTTGTTGTTGTTGTTGCTGTACTGTATCGTCATATACGTTCTTGTTGTTGTTGTACTTGTGTCTGCTGTTGCTGTAGCTATTGTTGTTATTGTGTTATTGATGCCGGTAACGCCAAGGAAGATAAAGAGTAAGCAGCTTAGTTAGTATCAAACGCGCATGGTAGAATATACCCATATGTACATATGTATACGAAAATAACATTAGCGCCTTGCGTTGTCTTTTTGTTTGACTGCACGCTAAGCGACAAGCGTATAATAAGTTTGTGCGAATGTATGTGACAGACAGAATAAATATATATTACAATATTCGACTTTCATATATAATATGTACATATATATATGTATATGGACATATACATATATGTATATATATATATATATATATATATATATATATATATATATATATATATATATATATATATATATATATATATATATATATATATATATATATATATATATATATATATATATATATATATATATATATATATATATATATATATATATATATATATATATATATATATACGTATATATATACATATTTTTTTTTTTGCATAGTTTTTCTGTGGGCACATAAAGGCAGATGAATGTAGGTGAATACAATAGGTGGCTAGGTCTACGTCAGTGTAAATTTTTAGTTGCCGTCTATTTAAGATATGAAAATACCAAAAATTGAAAATTAGTTGGTTACGATAAATAATTCAAAAAATATATTCTCAAGAAGTATATGTATCTTTATCTGTATTATACATATTATACACTGGTTACCACAATTACATTCACGGAATACTTTTTCTAACACGGAAATACCATGGTTCGAATGAAAAAAACCAATTTTTGTCATTTTTTTCATGCATTGTATGTGCAGCAAATTCTACTAAGCACTTCAAAATTTTAGTTATGTTTAGAATGCTAGAGATTCATCAAAATATGTTTTTGAAAGTGTTTAAAAATAATTTTTCCAACATAAATTGAACTTCTAAGACCACTGTGCGCCGTCGAATTCAGCTGAGATTTTAAGCTGAGTGGCGGATTCTGTGGGATTCCAAAGCAAACAAACAAACAAACAAATACACAATGATGAAAAAGTGGCTGGTTGTGCTGACTCTAAGTGCTGCATAGTACTGAGCGCTGCCTTTCCTTTCAGACTAGTTCCTGCACACTTGACTCATAAGCGACGCCACCGTTTTAAGATCATTTCAAGATCGGTGTCTCTCTTTCTCTCTCTCTCTCTCTCTCTCAAGTGTCTTCAAGTGGTAGCGCCTTTTAAGCCACAATTGGCGCTTCGCAAAAGGAAGTGCTGCGTCTTCCTTTTCGAACTTGCATCACTCACCACTTATATGAAGTGCGCTTAAGTGCTCATTCCAATTGTCGTTCTACAAATTGTGCATGCAACTGGTTCCAATTGGCATTATATTGTAATAAGCTGCGAGATCGTGATTAGTTAAGTATTGAGCATAGCTTATAATTACAATTATCTCCATCTCTCTCTCTCTTTCTTTCTTTCTTTCTTTCTTCCCTTATCAGTTTGTTTTTCATTAGTGTTCTGCCTCATAGTTGATCTTTCCGTGTTCTGTGTCGGGAATCTCGCTACTTCGCTTTGATAATGTTGCATTTTAATGCATTTTCGAGTGGTTCAATTTGTTTACGCGTTTCATTCGTTGCCCCGCTAATACTTCTTGCTGTCTCAACTGCCGCGAAGGCAATTCCTGCAATTAGCTTCGAATTCAACACTTGGCCGCTATCCTTTTTCATTTTTTTTTTGCGCTTGGAGTCTTTTGCTGAATGATATTTAAATGTGCGGCAAAGTACAAAGAATTGGGAGAATAATTTTTTGCATATATTATTGAATATCTTTCGAAGTTTTGCTTTTGCGAAGTAAAGAAAAGCATTTGAAAACTTTAAAAAGTGAGCTTCATTTTACACCTAGAGTTCGTAAAATTATAAAAATATTTACTGGCTTACAAAACTCAACGGTTGGAATATTAAAATTTGTAAGACATTTAGTTGTAGTCGATTCAATTGTTGACTCTAGAACTTCATATTTAATAAAGCGCTACGACAGTCTAACTGAACTAACCATTTAGACTGTTTAATGGCTGAGATGAACCACAGAAAGTTTGAACGTTTTGACCTGAAGTCAGTAACTTCGTAGTCTTTTAACCCCTCGAGTATGTAGATCCATTACTAGAATTTGGTTGCCCAGTTCGTTGAGTTGTTGGAGTTACTTTTTGGTGAATATCTGCCAAAGAAATTAAAGTAATTAAGTCTGTCCGGTGAACATTTAATCAATCTTCTAGACATTTTAGCTCGATAATTTCAATGGCGTGTATATATTTTTGAAGACGGAAGATGGTTTTTGGGCAGCTTTTCCATGGAAATGTTCACATACGTATACTTCAGTAAAAGTGTCTCCATAATCTGTCTTTCATCCAACTCCGAACCATATTTAAGATCATAATTTTAGTTCGTCTATTTCTGTGCCTGTCCGACGTGGTTGACTATATTTCTGACACTGTATAAATAGGAGCCACCCTGCTATTTTGCTCCCTTTTACTTCTTTTCGCTGTGCAACTGTAATATACAAGGTGCACTCCAAAATAAACATAACTTGTGGAATAGTTAATGTCAGTCCTTCATTATGTCTGTACAAGCCTTTTGGATGGCTTCAACATCAACAAAACAGGCTTCTGTAAAAGTTGCTCAGTGCCAAATCAGACAACTTGCTTTTGCGTGCACACACTTTTCGATACCCCAAAATGCTCGGTCATAAATTGATGTTTTGCCACTTCTCCATTCCAATTTCATGAATTTCAATGAAGATTTTGACTGATTTTAGATGATTTCACGCACAGTTTTCATGGAATCTGCGGCTATCATTGTTTTCAGTTGATCAACATTTTGGTCATCATTTATGTCTTTAGGACTGTTTTTAAACCGGGATAAACAGTCATCAACGTTCCGGTAAAAGTTTTACAAAGTTTAAAACGAAACTTCGTGGCTCATTTTTGTACCGTTAACACAAACATCTGTTACTGCAAACGCAATAACTCCGCTTCCAGTTAACCAAATGTCATTAAATTTGACTGGAAGTTGCGAAAAGCATTTACCTTTCCAATTAACTTAATATTGCAAAAGGCCTGTTTACTTTAAAACGCACCTTGTTTTTAGTAAATTTTCCTAGAGAGACATTTTTTTGAAAATCAGCTATCTAGTGTTTCTATACATTACATTTAATGTCATTTAGTAGAAGATTGAAGTAAATTTTGTATATATGTGTTAAACTTCCAGCGTGTATGTAATACTCGTATTGTGTAATAGTGGTCAATGATGAGACGAATTGATCACCGTGAACGTCCATCTAGCTGGCTGTTTTAATGTCTAGAACTCAGAGACTATAAAATCTGTTGAACCACACATATATATAAAGGGCTACATTTTTTTTTTGTCTCGCGTTTACGGTAATTATGGTATTAGACCACTTTTGTTTAATGATATATCAATCGAAAGCAATTTTGCTGCTGACTTTACGAAAATGAACGAAAATTGGAATTTGTTACATACAATGCAGGAATAGTGACTTGATTTCACGCGTACAAGAATCCACACTCACACTATTACACTTTTATTTTTTGTGAAGAAGGTAGAAAAAAAGAAGCAACCAACAAGGAAACAAGCGACACGCTCTGCTCAAATTATTATAACCAAAAAACAATGATTTTGCTATAATGCTTTATTTGCCTTAATTGTTTTGTCTATTGGTTCTGTTTTTTTTTTTTGCATATTTCGTGCAAAATGCTTCACTTTTACTAGGCCAACCACTTTGCATTTGACTTGCTGTACAGAAGTGTCAACTTAATCTTTACATTTAATAAGTAATAAAAATGCAAAAAGTAGTTTAATTTAATTTTTTATTAAAAAAACTCTCTTTTATATATCTTTTTGCTATCTGTAGTTACTACGGCTAAGTATTTCATGGGCTGTTATAAGTGATTCATAAATATCGAATGCCGTTTTTGCTTGTTTACTCTTAGTTAACTAATCTGTGTGAATCCAATCAAGATTGTATTACAATATTTCACTTTTAACATTATTATACTTTTGAAAAATCATTAACTAAACTTTCCTCCATAGATTAAAATTTTGTATGTAAATTTTATTTAGCGACCTATTTATTTTGTTTTATAATAAATAAACGTTTTATCATTCAATCAGTTTATCTGAAAACAGTGAAATTAATCATATTTCGATTAATTATAAACTTCATATCTAGCACAAAGTTTTAAAGTTTATTTTTTTTTTCCTGAAATTTTAAACCAAGATTTAATAAGTTGTTTCTTTAACATAGTAGATGCTCGTATATTGTATAGTGTATATTTCCGTGCAAAACATTATATGTGCAGTAAATGAAAGCTAACCATTGTGTTAACCGACGGTAACTGATATTTTTTAACTCACTGAAATGTATCTAACAATTATTTAGATCTCTACATGTCAAGCAGCTTTAGAGCATCTATCATTTCAAATAGATTATGCACAGTGTATATTTTTTAAGCAATTCAACTTACTTCGCCGTCACTTAATAAAACTCCCATATTCCAATATTAATTCAAGTTCAAATCAAATAGTATCTAGTTCAATGCAAACAAAAAATATAAAGAATTTCTTTTTAGCGATATTTCACTTTCCTATGCAGCGCGTAAATCACTTATTGTATTTTTACACTTTATTGTTTGTAATAAAATTTTATTAATGAGTTTATAAGGCCATAAATTGCATATTGTTTCATTTACGAGCACAATTAACGCAAAAGATATGAGATACAAAAGATCCGGCGAAGTGAATTCCTTGCGCGGTGCAAACAAACTAAAAAATGCGTCAAAGCAAACAAAAACTTAATCCAAAAAACGGCAAAAATCCATGAACTGAAAAATCCAGTCAAGAGCCGATGAGGACGGCGACGGTGACGGTGACGGTGACGGCGACGTTGACAGCGGCAGTACAGCAAAAGCGGATGAAGCAGCAGTGAGCAGAGTGAGAGACAAACATACAGACGGATGGACGGACGGATGGATGGACTGAACCGCATCGAAGAAAGAAGTCAACATAAAAAGTCAATTTCATCAATGGATTTGTGTCCGTCCGTCCGTCTCTCCGTCCGTCTGTATGTTCGTCCGTTTTTCCTCTTTCGAGTGTCACTTGCTGGCATCGCCTGTGCTATAAGTTAGAGCAGGATAGTTTACAACCAGGTAAGTGGCTTTCTTTCTCTTTCTAACTCTATGACTGGCAAAAGGAAATGACAGTCGCCACTGCCGCTGTCAACGTCGCTGCCACTTATGCATCCAGAAATTAGTCAATCTCATGTAAGACTTTACTTTGGAAAAAGAATTGTCTTTCTTGAAAGTATGCTCGAAATTGAAACAGGTTCCTGCGGCTATACTATTCAACAACAACAACAACTCAAAATAGACGCCAAAGTGAAACAGCACGTACAGAATATGTGTAGGCGTGTGTTGAAGCAAGATAGCCGCTTTCAAGTTCGTTTCGATTTTGAGAAAGTATCTTTTTGTAGTAGGCTTATATTGTGTGTTAGGAGCATGAAAGTAGGTTGATCCTCACCAATAAACAAACACTCAGACACGAAATCGGGTGCGGCAGCATTCAAGGCGTTTGCTGTTGCGGCCTTTTGTTGCCAGCTCATTAAATGTTTAAGGATCGATTGCACTGGTGTAAATATTGTTAGATCGTTTTAATTGACTTTCTTGAGGCGTGAGTCTTTAATTGACAGCAATTTAGAGAAAAGTGTGTATGAGAAAACAGTAATATTTATGATTGAAATGAGTTGATATGTGAGTTTATTAAATGGAGATTGATACTAGCGATTGAAGAAGTTATTGACTGGAGATTATTTGACTATTGAACTTTTAAATAAATATATTTACTTTTTAAAAATGATTTAGATTGGTTTTACTTTTAAGAAAAATCTAATGAAATACTTGTATCTTAAACAAGATTCTAGTATACCTCCATTCGACACTCACACTAACTGAATTGATACAGCAGTAAATTAACTGGAGCTTCCAGTTTTTGTTCCGTTTCATGAATGTGCATAAAATATGAACCCTTTGCAGCAAATCAGCGATCAAGCTGTAGATGAAACAGTGGCTTTCTTTGGTCGGATAGGCGCAGTAAACTTCTGATTTCTGTGTATCTTTGTATGCCTTTCATATTTGCTTTTAAAACACATACTTAATGATGCAGATAGCTTAAAATTTGATAGTATTTAAAGTTAGTATGCTGGAAATTCAAAAAGTCACTGATAGTAGAATATAATGGCGAGAGCTGTACCAAAATTACTAGATTATGTAGCTTATGATAAAGTGTGGCTGATTAATGTAGTTTGATAGTCATCAACAGTGTACGCAATCGTTGAAAAAAATATATATTTGCGAGAGTTTATTGTGCAAAATTGCACTAATTTCTTTGTCGCTCTATCTCTCTATTTGTTTTCCCTATATCCCTATATTTTCCTCATATCGCTTAAGTAATATATTAGTCTCTTTTACTCCCTCCATTTCCGCTTCCGAAGTGATTTCTTCTCTTGTTTTAATATTAAATTCCTTGTTTTTCCTACACTAAAAGAATCCACAATCGCTTAGAACAAGTTTTCAGTACTCAACTTTGAAAAACAATGGTTTCCTGGTTTTTTCTTCGATTGCATTTAAACCAAGAATTTAATCTGAATTTCGCTGAAGAAAACCTTAAGTAATCTAGAAAATGATTTTAGACGAACTGGCAAATACATATTATATTTATAAACTGTCATGCTTTTGTTCTGAAACAACACAAAAATCATTCGGATCTTGGGTGAATAACGCCAAACAGCACTTTAAAATTGACTGTCTGTACCAACGTCTGTCTTTCCTTTTCAATTGCTATCAAACACAATCTTAATGATGCAGATGGCTCAAAATTTGTTATTAGCCTATTGAGAGAATTAAAAAAACTTAATTTTTCAGTAATTTAATTTTTTATTGTAAACAAAAAGCGTATACGACCAAATTTAGTATTTGCTCTAGAAACGATGGAAAAGCGCTAAGCTTCGGCGAAAATATCCTGTGCCGCTCCACGTCTCTGGTGAAAACTTTTAAGTCGATTGACAAAATTTGTGCGAAAAAATGTGAATGTTTAAATCGGTTTAATTTCATATTTTGGCAACGTTCAAAAATTTTGTTTCATTATAAACTGAGATTAGACAACCTTTGGAATAAATCAAAAATATATTGGAAATGCCATATTTTGAATTTGGGATTTGCGTTTTCACTACACACAACTTAATACAAAAAAGGGTGGTAGTTTCTTCTAAGTATTATTGTGTAGAAAATATGATTTTTAGCTGGCTCTAGGTCATTTTTGCATCGAGAAATATTTTTCAATGCGAAGAGCGAACAATAATAACAACTTTTTATTACAAAGAATGTTTTTGCCGCGGAGACACGTGTTTTGAACACAGCTACGAGTTCTCATCAGTCCGCTAGCCGCATATTGCATTGTATATTTTGCTACTCATAGTAACATGCTTCGCAGGAAAAGCGCACTGTGTACCGTATGCATTAAAGCGTAATCGAACAATTAATCATTACAAATCTAAAGCTCTTAACTGGAAATCTCTTGATATCATTTTAATCTCTTCCGCACGCTTTTTTCCTTTTCTCCGATGACACTTCTCGCTCACATGAAATGCAACTACATAACCGGCAAACGACTAAACGAACTCATAATTACATATAAAACGAAATAAACATACAAATTTAAATAAAATCGAAATTATGCATATATGTAGATATATTGTAGGTACTACATACATACTTAGATTGCAGACGACTTCGTCGATGATGACGATGATGATGATGATGACGTTATCGGCTGGCGATGCACTTTGCAATAAGCGGCATTCGAGCCACAAATCCACTTAAAATCACCACAAAAACCAATAAATATGACTTTGAACTTGCCGCCGCGGACGATGCCGCTTCACAACATGAAAGAGTTATATACAAATTAAAGCAGTGCGACAGAGACCACACGATAAACAGCTTAAAGACGCGGTAAAGTTTTACATGAAGAGAAAAGTGCTATGCAGATCAACATCAATCGTGAATAGATCTAAAAAGAAACAATCCGATCGAATAGATCGATTCAACGTCTTGTAATGAATGCTAAGCGCATTAGCCACCTACTTAAGAGAAATTGTATGCAATTGATGATGCACTGATGATGCTCTGATGATGATGGTGATATGGCTATGGCGACAACATCGGTGGCGTTGAAAGTAAAACGATCATTGAGAAAGGAACAGCATAAAAGGCTTAGGCACTGGCGACAATAGTTTTAAGATAAACCTGGCGACAGTTTCATTTCATTCTTTGATGCTTTCTTTTTCAAAATACAACAGCTGCAAAAGGGTTTTGCAGCTAGGAAAACTGGAGCCATAGCAATTATCATTTGTCTATGCATTATTATCGAAAGTCAATGAATCAGCAGGAGTCAGTATTCAAAGTAACTAGTAATACTTTGCTTATGTTGGATGTTTTGCTATCGAACTAGTTATACATACTACATATCGATTTGTATATATTTACTTGTATAGGTTTATGCAATGACGTCTATTGTCGAGCATCAAATCCAAAACCATTTCTAATGCATTCATTTACTAACGTATTTACTTCCGCATGCTGATTTCCGTAGAATTGCACTTGACTTCTTATCGTGTTATCAGTGTTAGCGCAAGATTTCCAGGAAAGCGCGTGCGCAACTTGCTACCGATCGAGTAAGGCGATTCATTGATCTTTAGTTTAGTGGTTTTTTTTCCCATTTCATCTTTCTTTCATGCCTTCTGCCTTCTTTGTTCACTTGATTGGCATCAGATACATTGTCAACGCAACAGCATCGATTATAGCTATACTTGAAGCACTCATCTTACCATGAAAATACAAAAAAATCAGGTTATCAACGCTCGATCATCACATCACGTTTCTGTTGATGATCACATTAACGTTCCACAAGAATAAATGATGCACACACACAGGCAACACAGGTTAGGTATTCATATAAAACAGTCATGAAATGATATATAAAGCTGTTCACAAATTAAGGTCCATTAGCGCAGCAGGATGTGTCACCGATCACCGATCTTGAGTTCACTTGATATATAGGCGAACTTTGCCATCTCTTCTCTTTTATTTCACTTCCTCTGCATACTGGATTCATATTGATTGTGTTTTG
The DNA here is from genome assembly GCA_035044765.1 of Leucophenga montana. NCBI lineage: Eukaryota > Metazoa > Arthropoda > Insecta > Diptera > Drosophilidae > Leucophenga > Leucophenga montana. The sequence continues at coordinate 430,608 of JAWNNQ010001285.1, read as the reverse complement.
ACATTTCTGTTGCCAATTTTTGTCGTTTTAATGGACAGACAGGCAGACAGACGGACAAAATGTGGAATTTGTCAGCGCCTGCATGAATGACAGGATGTGCGGATGTGTTCACCATTTGTTGTGACTTATGGGCGGTTTGCTGTGTGAGTAGTAAGTCAGTCTCCGTGATTAATGTTTTATTTGGTCTGTGTATATTAGTTTTGCATGTCTTTAGCCAAATTGGCAAATCGAATTAAAACGATTTGAATCATTTTACATTTTTATACATTTCACATATAGTGTGAAACGGGTATTATCTGTTTGTAGACAAATTTGTAATGCTTTACGTACGTTCGAATTTAGATTTTTGTGTTTGTTTTATTATATTGGTACACATGCTCCCAAAATATGTTGACAAGGATTAACCATTTTACATTTTTAGTTTGTTTTTTTTGGTAGATATAAAGGTTAGACGTGTTTTGGTGTGGTTGGCGATTTTTTGTAATCGAAAAAGGAGGATCAAAGAATCTGTATTCAATTTTGTGAGAAAAATAAAATTAAGTGGACCCAGCAGCAAGGCATAAAACTTGTTTCAGCGATGTTTGTTCCGAAATTGTAAAATTTTGACCATGCTCGTTTGTATTGGTTATGCCACAGATTTCGTGTTCACCGGACACCTGACCCCTTTTTCCCGTTTCCAAACTGAAAAGATCCATGAATGGATGGCGTTTCGCCACGTTTGTGGAGATAAAGACTGCATCGCTGAAAAAGCTCAAGGCCATACCAAAAATCACATATCAGAAGTGCTTCGAGGATTGGAAAAAGCGCTGCCACAAGTGTATTATATCTGGGTGAGGTTAATTTAAAAGAAACAAAATAGATATAGAGCAATAAAAACAATAATTTTCAGACAAATATACATATAAATCCTAGCAAATTAAGGATAACACAGTTCGTCTCCTTAAGCACAAATAATATATTCCGATATTATAAAATAAAGTTCGTCAGTTTCCAACAGAATGTTTAAATTAGACTTGAAATGTTCGCAAAGAATCAATATGTTGAATAACGATGAGACATTTAACACTCAAGCGACGCTGAGACATCAACTATCCTCAGTTCAAATGACAAAGAAGTCTTAGCCATGAACATTTTTTATTCAGTGTAATAAGTAAGCTTAATGCAATTATTTTCAAAAGTCTGAGCAATAAGCAAATGGTTTATAATTTCTGCTATAGCTACTGGCTCTTCTTCCTTATAAAAGGCATACGAGTGTACAATACTAGACTGGATAACTCATTACGCTCTTCAATTGTTTTAGGAAATATATTTGGAAATAATTACCACTCTTTTTCTATAGTCTGAAAGGATGGACATGTTTAAATCGACTCGCCTTAACGAGCTATCAAGAATATATTGTATAAAATACTTTTTTGTAGTATCCGATGTCTTCTTAACCTTTTGTCTTACACGTTAAAATATATAAAAATCTAAAATACCTCATCAGATGTTCACATCTGTGTGCAGGACGTAAAAGCGAACACCACGTGTATACGAGGTGTGTACAAAAGTAAGATGACTTTTCAAATTTCGCGGGCAACGTACATTCGATTATCGATTTTTTTGTTGTATTCGTACACTCGTCACGAACATATGTTTACTGTTTCAGCTATGTAGCATGTCTAGTTTGTTTGTGAGAGGCATAACGGTGAGAAGTGTTTTGCGTGCTCGGCGATTTTCTGTTATCGAACTCAGCAGCTAATGAATGACGTCAACAACGATTCAGATTTGTACAAAAGGATCATAACTGGTGTCGAAACATGGGTATATGGTTATGACGTCGAAACCAAAGCCTAAAAATACAAAGTCACCTTACTTTTTGAACATACCTCGTACACCTAGTTTATACCATAGTACATTTTTTTAGGCGGAGAGGAGCTTGGAACTAAGATTCTAGACATTCCTAAAAGTGCCCAATAATACAAATGTGAATAATACAGGAGTGTCACGGAAAATGCTTTCGCTTCTAAATAAACACTGTTCAGCCGTGACCCCAGGAGGACGAACACCTTCGTGTTTCCACACATCTACGACCGAACGCATGCCGAAAGCGACTCTTTCGCTTTTTTGTTTTAAATATTTGTTTGATTCCTCTTCTTTTAAAATTTTTCCAACATAAACACTATCAAAAACACACTCAACTGATGCTCGCAAACATGTTTGCTAGTGCGTCCACAACAATTTCGAGCATAACGTCGAGCAGCTCGACCGACAATTATCCTTTAGGAAACGACAGAGATAGACAATATTTATTTCTCTACTCTTCCAATTAAAAGCAAGCTAACCGAAAGAAACAAAAAAGAGAGCAGCTATTAAATTATTCTACCGTTAAAGTTCATCCAAAGATGTAAATAGGCACAAAAGGCAAATTAAATTTCTAGTTTTCGTTGTGTATAAACAGCGGCGCCAAACTAAAACCTCACTTTTTCGTCAGTTACTTCTTCCTAAGCCGTCGCCCACTTTGACTTTTTTGTTGTTACTTTTTAGCAAATTGAGATAGCTGAGAAAGAAAAAGAGTACAGGTCTTTGTGATTAGCAGAGTACATTGGCTGGTTCGTAATTCTTTTAGACGAAATTTTTCCAACAAAACAACAACAACAACAAAATCAAGGGAATATGCTGTGTTTAAGGAAGCTAGACAGAGTGTGAACGTTTTGCACTTGCTTATTTATATATAGATTCTCAAGTTATCATTTTACGCAATGGTAACACGATATAAAAATATTGATATATCGTTTTTATTGGAATACCAATAATCCTACCTGGAGCACAAGCAATTTGAAGGGCGAATAATATAAAGTCGCTTCAAATCCCAGTCACAAAACCCTCATATAAGAAGAAGATATATGTATTGGTATAAAAAATCCATTAGTAATATGACTATAAAGAATGCATTAGTTACTGTTCTATTCTGTTAGGTTGCCGGTGCCCACTATGTATACTCGTACATCTATAAAAGCCAATATTCTTCCATATAGACCTTATCTGCGATAATTTTAAACAGTACATAAAACAATTGTTGATTATATTGTCGTTAATATTAAACAAATAAATAAAATGCGGGCGCTTCCAAGGGCCCAAGGCACTCAAGCGGCACTTAGTATCTTCTATGTATGATATGCAATGTAAATATAAGAGCTACAAGCAATTGTCACTTACTCATTTGTTGTACATACTCGTATAAGTAGCGCATTAAGTTTCAGTACAAGTATCTACAAATGTATTCAACTTGAAGTAGCTCTAGAATACAAGAACTACATATGAGCATACATAGATATTTATTCAACAATTGAAGCAAACAAAGTACTTAGATATACCAAAAAAAAAAAGAAAAAACTGAACGCAATTTGAATACGTCAAAGAGCTGATAAGACAGACAGACAGACAGCCAGACGGACATCTGTACACTTGAGCATTAACTGATTGTTCCAATCACTGAATCCAAATGCAATAAGAATGCCGGGGCGTATTCCGCTGATAGTGCCGACGTTGACTTCGATGATGATGATGATGTTGGTGATGGTGTTGGAAGGCGGAAGGCGGAAGGCGGAAATGGTGCGATATTCAAATATTGTTACTAAGCAATTGATAAAATTTAATTTAAAATTAGTTTGCGCATAGTTTTAAGCTGAAAGATACTGAGATATGCAGGTGTACTTATCTGGCAAAAGCGTGTGAAATGCATATCAACTTAGAAAATAAAAATGAGAACGAAAGACTTGAGCTACAAACTTCATCTACTACGAGTTCTAGCAATACGCGTTTATTAATTCATGCGCTGAAAATGCAACACGTCCCTTTCTTGGATACCATAACTCTGCCGCAGCGCCAACTGGCGTCTAAATTAAGCAAGCCAAAACGCATTTGATCTTCACCGCTTCACCATGCCAAAGAACACCAAGAAGAAAGATCATTACTAAAGTCCATTCCAGTGATTTCTTTTTCGGCTTTTCTTACTGCGACAGATCGCTGACCACCGGTGACAAGTTTTCGGCACGCGGGCAGACAAATTCCAAGCAGCGACAGCGGCGGCAGACAAGGGCAGCAGCAAGACATGTTATTCAAATATCTTGGAACCCTTTTTTTTTGTTATTTTTTTTTTCTTTTTTTCGTCTCCCTGGATTTGAGTATTCTTGCCACTCTTCGATGCGATGTATCTGTCTGACTGCTCCAGCGTGTCTGACCGAGTGCTGCAAAGCTTTTAAGTGGCTTGGCGTCAGTGCGACTTATTTGAATGCTTGCATACAAATTTTACATTTGTATCTTTGACAATTAATAGCGTTATTCTTTTATTTTATTTTTAGAGTGTAGAAAATATTTTAGCGTTTAAAGGTTTTACTAATTTTTCTGTTGGCTTTTAATTAATTATTTATAATGTTCGTTTTCGAATGGAGCAACAGAAAAGACAAAGTTCTTCATTGGATTGAAGTAGCAGAACTTGTTCTACATAAATATAGAGTAGCTGAAGTTAGTTGTTTCATTCAAATTTCGAGAATTTGAAAACGAATCTACATCAGGAGCTTATGTTCTTCTTATTTTGTAACAGTATTATACTAAATGTAAGGTCTCCGAAGTACGGAAGATGCAATAACGATTTTATAGAAAAAAAGTAGAGATGTCACGAGTCACCAGAATTTAGCGTAGCAATAAACGCACTTATCAAGCAGCAATGTATGCTGCAGGCCTCTTAATCCCTGTAATCTCAAAACAGGGCTGCCAGGATCATTTCCAACGCTCACCTGTTCCCCACCAACAATGTGATCCAAGAGGAACTCGGGGTACCTAGCGTTCATCAGGAAAATGATATACTAAGCAGCTCTTACCAAAATCGGCACAACAGGCACACCAACAACCTCGCCATTACCCTGCTCGACAATAGCTCCATTATAAGAAGTATTATTGCCTCCCTCTTGGGAGGCAATAATACATTTACACACTTTTATTTTCTCTATCCCATTCGCATTCCGACTCCCCTCCCCCATCTCCCCAACACTTTCTTATTCCTATTTCACAAAGGCTCCGCCAACGATTTGCCACTTGTTTCCCTTACCCACGTCTGATGAGCGCTCTCTTTTCCTTTCTCTACGCACCAAGGTTTTTAAAAGCTTTTATTTAGCTTTACTTCGTATATTTATTTGTTCAAATTGCTGGGGTTTGCAAGCTTTCACTTAAAACTTAACAGCACTTATAATTCACAAATAGTCTTTACATATTCCTGCATTAATTTAATCTGTCGTTTGATAATAGTTTTCGTATTTACTGCTCAAGGCTCACACAAATAGCTACACTTCAGAAAGTGGAATGTTTAAGCATTCTAATAAACTGAGAATATACGCTTTAAGCTATTTATTTAACAAAGAACACTGAAATACTTAAGTAATGCTTTCATTGTTGATTGTTGCCAAAAATCAGATTGTCGTAGTAGCCAGCGAACGGAGTGTGACCATCACAGTGGACCAGGATAGAGACAAGCATTGGTGCTGATCGGCCTTAGAGATCTGTGAGACACAGTCGGGACGTAGTTCCTCAACAGTCTTCTTGCATGTAAAGTCACAGATCTTGATAGATGGATATTTGGCGAGAAGCACAAGGTATTGATGATATCGTTGTGCTCAAGAGTGTACAAGTTCTTGCCGTCAATAAGATCCCATAGCAAAGCCTTGGAATCCTTGCTCCCGGATGTGTACAGTGAACCATCGCGTGAAACGGTTACGGTGTTAAGGTAATCATTGTGGCCGTGATGGTTGTTCTTCAACTTGCAATTGGTCAGGTAAAACCTTAACCGTGCGATCCTAGCCGGAGGAGACGCGTTTGAGTGGCTTGATGAGAAACGTGCAACCCAATCGGTGTGACCATCTTCCTGGACGGTGAACTTGCCAGAGTGTTCCACAGCTTAATGGTCTTGTCGCGGTAACCGGAAACAATTTGGCGATAGTCAGCGGAGAAGGTGACTGCCAAATCACACAGGCGCAGAGTTTGATCTCATGAACCGGAGAGGGCATAGTTGCTATCGGAAGAAATTGTCCTCATCACGGGTCAACTTCAGACTATCAATGTCTTATCACGCTATGCGGATATAATGGTGTCCGGATCCTTGAGGTTGGTTGCGATTTGGTTCACCCAACCATTGTGGCCAACAAATGTGCCACGCAATTGCAGAGACTGCGACATATTCAAAAATTAATTATCAGATAGTCTGCGAAGAGAAAACTTGCTGACCTTCGAGCCCGATCGGAAGCGATGTGCAACATTAGTAGACTCAACGTTGCAAACTATAACTGCCATTCTAAAAGAGTCCAACAGAGATTTATATGGAATAAAATCTAGAAAAAAATTAAAGTGCAACGAGAAAGCTGATAAAGAACCCAGAAAACATGACACATACACAGTTTCTCCAACCTAGATTAAAACAATGCAGCAATGAACTGGCTAAATAAGGCTACTGAAGCATATTTTTGAACAAAAAATGTGCACAGAGGCAAAGAAGCCTTAAAAATGAACAAATGCGAGCTCTGAACTATACAAAATTGATTTTATATCGTAAGATCTATTCAGATTTGGTTATGAAGAACAATAAACCATGAAACAAGAAATAATCTCCCGCCAAGATATTACGCAAATTAGATTAGCTGTTCTAGGAAAGCTTCAAATAGAAGAAACAGAATACGGGAACATAAGCGTTTGTCAAGGACCCGTAGGTCGGCATGCACAATAGATCAACTTCTGCTCGCAGTGTAAAGCGTGATCAACTTTGTATCCAATACTCGACTCGTCTTATTTTATCTTTTGTACAGAAAGCTTACATCCTCCAATGGTTCAGTAGAGACACCTATCCATATATTAGTTTATGCTTCAACATCTATTTTTAATCAATCGGACAAATGCTTAGTAGGGCCGTTCTACCCGCCGATATTATTCATATTCTCAACATACTTGTTGGCTGTTACGAATGTAAAGAAGCTGTTGCATGCACTTTTTTCCATAAGAATCAACTTTCTTTACGTTCTCAATATTCTCGAACAATGTTGCAATTCTCACGAATGACGTGTTTTTTGATGAAATTACCGGTTTATTATCGATATCATAGTATATTTATTATTATCAACACAAATAGCTGATATTTAAAAAAAGCGAGCGTCAATTTGCCACTCACTTGTTAACGACAGCGAACTTTTTCCAGTGGAAACTGGGAAAATTAAATTACGTTGAAATATATTAATCTACTGTAAAAGAGAAAAAAAGCTTAGTTGAAAATTTATATTTCACAAGATCATATCACTTCATATTCAGGAATTATATTCAAACTGATATATAGCGAAAATTCGACACAGCTTTGAGAAATCATTCTCAAATTATGTTTGCCCACAGTTGTTCCAAAAAAAAATTGTTTAAATTCAAGCATGTTTTTATTTATTCATACGTATAAGGTTCAGGACCTCATTTTTAAACAGTTTTATCTTCAATTCTATATTATTGTACAATAATTTATATAAAGTTCTTAAGATAAAAAAAAAAATGAATAACAACATTTTGCATATTTAATCCACACACATCGAAAAAAAATAAGAAATATTTGATAAATCCAATACAACTTACTATACAAAAAAAATATGATTGAATGCTCGCTAGAGATCTCGTCAAAGCTAAAAAAAAAAACCACTTCCTCTCTCGATAGGCATAACTTATCTAATAATATATATATATATATATATATATATATATATATATATATATATATATATATATATATATATATATATATATATATATATATAAACATTATTTTACATATATATACTATAAAGGTTATAGTGATTCCCAGAGTGCCTCTGGAACGATTCAAAGCAGTTGCGATAAGCTTATAAAAAAACCACACACACAAAGCGATGTCGATTACGACGATTCATTGAGTATCAAAACATAACATAAATAAAAGAAAATCTCTTATCAATTTTATAAAAAATACTCGCACATAAATAAATTCAACATCAGCACATTCAGCTTAGGTATATTTTTTTTAATTTCTTTGAATTTCTCTAAGAATTTTCAGTAGTGGCAGCCAATTTGACCCGTCACTAACCCCCCGGGGAACAATTCAAGTCTGTCACCTTAGCATGCAATTGCCTTGTAATGCACGGCGTGACTTCGAATGTGGTCAGGAATGATCTAAGACTGTGCATTAAGGAGTCAGCATAGTTGGAACGAGGTCGAATTGAGTTTCGTTTCACTTGGTTGCATTCCATTGGGCTCGTGACCTGCACGAAAATTTATTACCTCAGTGCAATTGTTTTTGTACTTCCTGGTTAACTTTAACTTCGCATGTCTGGAAGAATGTGTTAGTCTAGCAACTACCTGCATAGTTTTTACGCTGAGTGAGTGAGTGTCAAATATTGCATAATTAGAACTAGTTTGTAGCAAAGAAAGATGTAGAGTTGCCAACGTTTTGGTTAACATGTGTGGTATATGAGTTGGGTAAAGTTGATAACTATAAAAATTATACGAGTTATTGCCAAAATCTATTTACAGTGGGTATTCTAATCGACATTTGTAATTTAATTAAATTTAATAAATTAACAAATAATTTAACATTTTGTGATAGTTAATGTCTTCAAAAGTCAAAATTCAAAAATACAATTTATAGTCGAATGATAGTAACTTATTCTTTGCTTAAATAACTTCCTTTAGGGTTCGACAACACACCTATTAAACAATATACAGTGGTCGGCACTCGAATTTTATCAACTTCTCAGTGCTGTAGCAATCAAACGGCTAATGACAGCGCGCTCTTCTTTTGCCAGGCGTCAGCCTGTTGTTTTTTACAAGCATACGTCTTACGTCGCAGCTATAATAGTTATGGAAATGGAATTCTAATTATTACTACTAATAATTATTGCTTTATATTTGGCTGGCAAATCGCAACCAAACATTGTTCATGAGCTACGTCATTTACGTTTGAACAAAATGTTTGTGTTTCGGACCATTACACATTGCACCATGATACTGGTAGCATGAAAAAACGCCATGAAGGTGAACATCCAAAAACAGCAACACCGGCAGAAATGGTTAAAAATGTGTAGGCCAGAATTCAATGTAATCCACGACAAAACGCAGTTCAATTGGCGAAAAACTCAATGTGTCTGCTCGTAGCAAAAGGCACATATTAAAAAATGAACTACGATTGAAGCCCTACAAACACACAAAAAATACAAGATTGAACACCTGCACAAAAGTCAGTTCGCAGCTAGCAAGAGTAAAGGTTAAAACACTTGCAGCAATAAGTAAACAAATAAAAAGATCGTGTATGATTAAAGTTCAAATCAGAAGACAATTCAGACCAGCGAATTGCTCTTGCTTCCGCAGAGCATCAGTGATGGTTTGGGCCGCGATAACTGTCACAGGACGCTCACCACTCGTTGTCGGGCAAATCAATAATTCTACCGTAAAAAGATTTAATACGATTCTTTGTTACCTTGGGAACGTAAACAATTGGAAACCATTGGATGTATTAAGAAGATCCGGCACCAACACACAAAGCCAGTGAAACCCAACGTTTTTTACAAGATTCTTCACAAAAATGACCACCATACTCTCCAGACTTAAGTAAAATAGATTTTTCCATATGGTCCATTCTGGAGGATATCCTTAAGTTTTTAAATAAGAAATTAAAAACTGTCAAAATTACAGCATTTTTAATTGGTAACACTGCGAGCGCCGACCCCTGTATCAATTCCGATCCATTTGGTAAGTCCTACCCAAAGAAAACAAGTTGAAGTGTTAACTTCTGTGGAAACGAAGCTTTAATACGCTTGTTCTTTGCTCGGCAACGATGGAGTTTACTTCAGTTTTTAAATATTTGAAAAGATGCTTAGATTCCATAATTTGTACAATAAAATTTATTCATATACTGTTATGTATGTTTTCGACATGAATTTAGTGGATTGAGGATTATATTGTTGCGTATGAAATAATTAAAAATATTAGTTAATCAAATTCAAAGTTGAAGAAAATTTCTATTACTATTCACACTCTATGCGAAAGAAATAAAGTTAACTTTAGTTGAACCGAAGCATAAAACCCTTTAATAACGTATAACAGATATAGTACTAATGTATATAAGTTTCCGTCCATGAAAAGCAACCATATCAAGTTTTAAGTTGATATTGACTTGTAAACAAAGTTTTGTATACATCATTGTAAAACGGGCGGAATCTCTTTTTGGCGGGCTATCTTTAAAACACGCTCATTAATAAAAATAATAAAAATTCGATAGAAATTAAAATTCGATAGAAATAAAAATTCGATAGAAATTAAAATGGGCGGATTGTTTAATAGGCTGGTTACACCCGAATGTGCGCGTGTGATATGTTTTGGACATAAATACGTCGCTATACCCATATATCTCAAAAACATATAGAAAGAAAATGCGCAACAACACCCTGACAGAACGACAATCAAACGAAACTAAATAAATAGATCGACTCGTTTTATCGAGCTGATGAAGAATATTTATACTTTACGGGATCTACGATACTTCTGCAATGAACACATGAATAAATAATCCTTCATTTCCATTCGGTAAGTGAATGCGGGATTTTGCAATTAAAATTTAGCGAATGTGGATTTTTCATCATTATACACTGCTGTCATAAAGCTACTCTTCATGTTCATGTTTTTGTATGAAATAAGCTGGAGAAAGAAGCATCGGAGATCCTAGAAAATATATATAAACCCTGTTTCAAAATATTAACGAATCCCGCTTCGCCAAATCTTCACAAAAGTCAAAACCGGAACAGGCATGGTGATCTTGATTAGTTTGAAAATTTGTCCATGTCCATCTGTCAATCTTTCAGAATGTTGTTAACTTGCAAGGTAAGCTTTAAATTTTTTGCAATTAGGTACGTTCAGCAGTTGGAAAGTTAGTATACAGATTTTTTTGTAACCAAAAGCAACTCATTTCTCACCACTAAAAAATACAGCTCCCATACAAAAATCTTTTGCATTTAATTAAAGCCATTTTCAGCAGACGAAAGATCCAATTCATCCGTTCAAACAATATATTTTCGGGTATCAATTTGTGTTCTATAAATAATACAAAATTCTGATGGTAGACTGTAATGTTGTGCGAAATATTTTGGCCTAATAAAGGCAAGACAAAACAATTCTCGTCTCAGTTTTGCTTCATTTAATGAGCCAGAGTATATATTTAAGTAGAACACATATAAAATCACATATCGATTCAGGTTTTCTTGATTCGATCATAGCTGGGGATGGAAGATGGTGTTTTAAATATGATCCTGAAACTAAACGATAATCTGTATAATGGAATTCAAATGGCAAACCAATACCTATTAAATTGCGTTTTCAGAAGTCAAAAATAAAGAGAATGTTAATAACTTCATTTGATTCCAAGGGTATTGTTCATTTGTTCCAGAAGAACAAGCTGTCAAATGAGAATATTATTTACAAGTTTTACATCATTTGTGGTCGACAGTTCTACGTGTTAGGCCCGAATATTCCAAAGGAAAGCAGCTGTTTTTATTGCATGATGATGCAGCACCTCACAAGACCAAAAAAGTCAATGAGTAAACACTCATTTGTCTCATCGACCACCCTCCGTATTCGTCTGATCTATCACCGTGCGATTATTTTCTCTTCCCAAAAATGAAAACTGCAATGAAAGGCGCTTTTTACCATGACATTCCAGCCATACAAGCAGCCGTGACACAGGTGCTAAAGAGCATCCCACAAAGCAAGTTTAAAAAGTCAATGAATAAATTGGTTGAGCTTTCAAAACTTCTAGTTATTAAGTTAAATGAAACGTATTTTGAATAAATATTAGCTTTGAAACATAATACTACAATGCTTGTTTTATTTTCTAACTAAAAAGTTCGGTTATTTTTAGATCCACCGTGTATTTTGTTTCACTACAAAGTTTGGACCTTAACATTATGTGCTAAACACTATATCATGTAAATGTTCGTAAACTTTCGACCACATTTTATTGGAATTTCGAGCGGTATCTGGGCCATATCTTGACGAATGCTGGATTTTAAGTGCTCTAAAGTTTGTTGGTAATTCATATAAAAAGTAATCTAATTATCTCGGCAGCAAATTAATATCGAAAAAATATGAAATTGGTTGACAACGTCAGAGAACGACTGAGCTTACGTTGGTAAGACTAGGCCTGTAATGACCTCAAGAAGCTTGGTATTGCTAAAGACTGGCGCCTGGTGCGCCTTCCTACTCGACGCCATGACCAAATATACGGTTTTAGTGCCATAAATGAAAGTAAGTAAACTTCTTGCGTAATAAAGCCAAAATCAGTCGTGTTGTGTGATTCATCTTGTTGAAACCACATAACATGCAATTCAAAATCTTCAAGTGCGGACCAAAAAATATCGTTATCGGTAACCGACTTTCCAGCGTTCCAGCTCATAGTGAGTTTTTTGTGTGTAACGTCTTCTCTTCAATTATTTAATGAATTTGAGTACACATCGAGAATATAATTTTTATCTTCCAGTTTAACCATTTGAACATGTTTCTTCTTCTGCATAACATTCGGAAGTTCCTCTACCTATAAAAAAAAAAAATGAAGCAACAGTCAACGATAATAGCTACGCGACAACCCTATTACTGCCAATTTCAGTAAACAAAAAAAAAAAATCAAAACGACCTTGCCTTCAAGTAGTAAGTCCATATAAACGTCTAACAATTTATCAATCGATCATTTGATTTGGGCAAGTGCTGCAAGATTTATGATATAATAGAGCCAAGGAGAACGGAAAAAAGGCAAATGCTATTTAGTTTTTTTTTTTTTTCTAAAAAAATGACCGATTTCAAATTGATTTTGTTGGGATTTCTTGTGCGTCATAAAATAAAATGAAACTAAAATAAAATAAAATGTCATAAATTAAAAGGCGCTTGTACACAACCACGAACGTTTTTCCCTACTGTCCCTACTCCTCTTGCAACACATAGACACACGCTGCGTTTTTGAGCAGCACGCCAGGAGCGTTTTTATAGGCCAAAACATATTTAAGCTAATGACTTTATTGCACTGCGACTCTATATACAACAATATATATCCAATGTGCCACATTTATATATCAGAGTATATGTAACTGAACAGTGCGTCAAGTTGTGTCATTGTTTCGTACATAAAACTGAGGCTGATTCGGGTCGAAGGTACATTACCGTCTGGCACAACAATTGTTTTGACTGTGCGTAGGGCTGAATGGTGGCGCCAGCAGTTAATTACACAATTTTCAAAAAGTATCTGTAGTTAATAGTGTTGCAATTTTCAGTAGGTAGCTAGAGATTTGAGAGCAACAGAAAAAGTGAAAGTGTATAATTTGGAAAGGGTTGAAGCTGAAGTTCGACTATGGCGAATTTGGCTATTTGTATGAAGGTTAGACTGCTGGCCTTTGAGATGCTTATGTATCTACACAAATACTACCTCATATAATTATACATGCTTGGGTTTCTTGTTGAAATGCAACTTGTTAATAAATTTAACGCATTTGGCATTCGAACAACGTTAATTGCGTGTCGGCATGACACCTGCGCCAAAGCGTTAAAATATATATGTATCTTCTGTATAACTCAGCATTCCAACCAGCGAACTTAATAAAATTCAAAAATACAAAAAAAAAAAAAAAGAATGTAACAACTTCTTTACGTGTAATTTATAAATTATGCAATTCATAATCCACACTCTGTGCTCTCCACTCTCCACACTGCCACAGAATACAATAATCCAATTGCAATTCCTTACAGTGGCAAGTTTGTGTCTTAAGTCTTTTGTTTGCAACGCTGCACTTGAATTCCAGCTTTCAGTTTCAATTCGCACATGTTCAACTTTCAACGCGACGACAGGCGGGAAATTGTGCGCGTTAAATGCGCCAAGGGAAATGCATTGAAAAATGAAAATGCATGAGCTACTTAGTCTATTTACATGTAGTAATACCGCAGCTATGCGCACTTTTAATCTTTATGCTTCGTTTGCGTTTTGAAGAAGATTCACGTTGGCGAAAGAAGTTTTTACAATCAAATAAATTATAAAATAATTAGGTTCAAATGTAGTTTAAATCATTATGTGTATTTGTTTAGAAATTATTCTATTACATACATTTTATAATAAATATCTATGCGATTTGGTATATAAACAAAAAAAAAAGTGTAATAAAGGTCATGCGGCTGTGATAACAAATTGAAGATTTCATTAGAAACACAAAGCAAGAACCAAGTAGTGTATCATATATCGTTCATTTAAAATAGTTCAACTGTTCGACTTCGAGATACCCTGTAGCTTATTTAAGGCTACTACTATAAACACCATAGTTTATATTCTTTAGTGGTCTGAACTGGAGATATGCGGAGATATTGGAATTAATCTAATATGAGAATTAATTAGAAATAAAAACAAAAATTCATACAAAACTCAAAAATGGAGAGCAGGTTTGCAGGGCGCGACCCTTTGAAGTGGTCCGATTTGGGCCTATTTTTTGTATTTTGTAAGATTGGATGTAAGATTCACCAAATTTGGCGTTTCTAGCTTAATTAAGAACAAAAACTATAAAGTTTCAAACAAAAACTTAAAAATGAAGGTGAAGTTTATATAGGGGCTACCCCTTCTAGTGTTCCGAACTGGACCTTTGCAATATTTTTTTTTTTTTTGGAATTTACGTTAGATTAAGTTTCTAGCATAATAAACAACAAAACCAAACTAATTTTCTAAGAAGAGCTAAAAATTGGGCAGATTTGTATGGCAGCTATCCCTTAAAGTAGCGTTGGCATGTTCATTTAATACTAGTTATCTGAAGAGGGAGAAGAAGAGTCTAAATATTTTAAGTCGCTATCTCTTATAGTTTCCAAAATATGTTCGTTCAAACAGACGGCCAGACGGACAGTCGGCCATGCTTATGTATATCGACTCGTCTTCCGATGCTGATCAAGAATATATGAGTATATTCTGCCACGCCTACTTATGCTTGTTACATACATTTGCACAAACTTAATATACCTTTTTACAATGTAAAAGAATATGTTATTTATATTCTATTCATATTAATATGTGATCTCGATTTTACTGCTCTACTTACAGTGCGAAAAACAATGAAAATTGGAAACGGTTACATAAAACGCATGGCAAGCTCTTTAAAATGGATGAAAAAAAAACACAATACATGCTCATCTATAAGAAGTCGCACTTTTTTCGGGTTTGCCACCATACAAGTAAACGTGCATGAAGCCAACAGTTTAAACATAAATAAGAAAGAAACAAATAAGTAAACAGCAACCAACAAGGAAACAAATGTCACGCTCTATTCAAAATAATACATTAAAAAAACGTTAGGTTGATTCCGTTATACTATATTTGTATTTTTACCTTCTTATTCTGCATTCGCCCAATTTCGTGGAAAAGGCTTTACTTAGAACAATTTGCATTTGACTTGCAGTAGTAGGAGAAGTGTCGACTTAATCTTTACAAAAATTTAAGTTTTTCAATGCACCTTTTAGTTATTGCATATTAGTTTGACAATATTATGTTCAGATATCCTGTATCCTTTTCAATCATTTCTAATTGATGAGCTATGTACATGTTTTACCGGTGCTAGTAAGCTGCTTAAGAGTTTCAGTTTGACTGCAACTTAAGTTTTATTTAAGTTATCGCGAGTGTCTAATGGAAGTAGCGCACATTTCTCCATAAAATTCCTGAAAACACGACCTTCGTATTCATTCCAGTAGTCTGATGTTCCATTTGTTTTGTCTATTGCTGCTCAACACACAATCGATGCATGGTTCAGGATTGGTTTGGCAACGCTTATTGAGGGAGGCTGTATACGGAAACTTTGTACTTCATGGTGAAAAGCCAGATCCCACAAAAAATTATATAACCTGTAATCAAACCGCGGCCAAAAAAATAACATACACTGTTAAAATTTCAAATAAATCGGTCAAGAGTTTGAGGAACTGTGCGAGTTCAAGTTGTTCGTTTTTGTTTGTGGTTTTTTTTACCAATACACAAAAATCACATTGCCCGTACAAAATTTTTAGTTGTTTACTGTCTAAGCGTGTCGGATTTTCTAAAAACGTATGTTCCAGCAGAAGATGAAGTAAAAAGGGCTTCAAATTTACAGACATTTTACGAGTGCCAAAGTTTGCAAAGAAAAACTAAAAAGGAAAACAAAAATTAAATTAAGTAGACAAAAGAGCAGGCGCCATTGGAGTAATAGCTATTTGGCTTTTGCGGCGTGATTTTGCGACAACACGTGAATGTTGATTTTTTCTTTTGCGAACACATGCGCATGATAATCAATGGAATAGAACACGTTCTGTTTGGAGAGAAATACTCGACACACTTCCACCGATGTATTCTTAAACTTGTCGCGAGTGAAAACCAAAAGAGGTCCGAATATAATTTTAATTAAAGCATATTTTAAATTCTAAAGTTCCAAATTTTCGATGGGTTTCGAAAAAATTTAGCTATCAGATGTAGTACTCTCATTAATTACCATATGTTAATAGATAACTTTTCACATTTTAAGCAGACTGCATCACTAAAATAGACTGGCAGAAAGCAGACCAGGTTCCACGATCTGTTGACTGCTGCCTATACTTGTATATAGCAGGTTATTTATTGTAAACTGATACCACTAGTCTGCGAAATTGTATTGTACTGCTGTTTGCGCCCTGGAGTGTTATGGATGTAATGATAATAGATGATAATCCACAATTATGAAACTGCTTAAAATCTTGGCTACTATTGATTTGGGTTTAATTGATAGCACCCATTTGTTTTTTGTATGTCTGTCTATCTGTATATTTCTCTTTTATGCCACATTTTATTGGCTTCCAAACACAAACTTAATGATGCAGATTGCTCAAAATTTTATAGTAATCTATTAACAAAATGTAATGTTGCATTTAAAATTACAAAGCGTAAAAATTGAATAGTACTGACTTCATCTTCTTACAATGTCAAAGTACTGATGCGCCTTTCAAAACACCCTGTTTAAAGCTCGAAAGCTGCTCAGTTTACGGCATACTTATTGATTCTCATATGGCATAAACAAAATTACGACATGAAAATTCCAGTTTTATGATTTTTATAGACTGTATACATAGTGTCAAAGGGTATATAACTTTTGTGCAAATGTATCTAACAGCCAAATAGAGGCATTTCAGACTCTATAAAGTATTCTCGAGATTTCGGATAGATCCTTTAAGTTTACATTTTTAGACTTTACTTATCCATAAGTAGATAAAGCCTATAAAATGAGCATGATAACCCAAAACATAAAGCCATCATACAAACCTGCTACCCATTTTGAAATTGGTTTATGAAAAAATTTAGACTAAACACAAGTTGCAGGGTAACTCAAAGCCGAGCACACTTGACTGCAGCGTACATTCTTGTTTTATGTATCTTATCGATTTTAAAAGTGCTGATAATATGCAAAGAAGTAAACACAACAGTTCGCTTCGTGCTTGGGTTAAAAATAAAAGGCTGTGCGATAAATGGTAATAAGCATCGATATATGTAGCGGATAATTCAATTTAATGTTTCAAGCAGATGATACTATTGCGCATACTTCCAGAACAAGTAAATATTATCATGCTACATAATTTGACCTAGCATTTAGCCAGAAGAACACATATGTGAATAGAAATTCAGAGAGCAAACTTATTCTTATTTTTAACGCTGCGCAAATTTCGCATAGTCTCCTAACTATCTTCACGACAAACTTTTTCTACTGCAGATTGAAGTTGAAGTTGCATTTTTAATTGTAGTATCGCTTCAGAAATTTATATTATTAATATATTAGATTGGAACTTAATAATGCGCGAGGGATTTTTCCTTTCGAAATTTATGGATTTATTGTGCAAAAATGGTTACACATATAGTATTCAAAGTGTTATCCATCGCTGGCCACAATTTTTCCCCATCTTTCTGGCAATTTTCGGGTACCAGCTCGGAAGAACGACTCGTCTTTTGAGGCAATCGACCCAGTATTTGCATTGTTCATATGAAGTGAACTTCTGCTGGGACAGGCCATGTGTCATCGACCGGAACAAGTAGTAGTCGAAAGGAGCAATGTCTAGAGAATACGGCGGGTGGGGTAGGACTTGCCATTTCAGCGTTTCCAAGTAGATCTTGACCGGTTTTGCAACATGTGGCCGAGCGTTGCCATGCTGCAAAATCAGTTTGTCGTGCCTTTCTTTGTATTCCGATGTGTCGTGCCGACACGATTGTTCAGATATAGCATGCTCGCCGTAAACTTCCACTAACTTTCGATGACCCTCGGCCGCACTTTTCTTCATATTAAAGTAATGAAGAAGAACTCCCCGCAAAAACACTTTATCTGGTACGAAATTCAACATGTTCGAGGCAATATTTAGTACTCGTATTGTTGTTTACGTTTCAAACAAATGACACAAGTTGCAAAAGACGCTCATTGACAATAGGTTTTAGCAGCAAGCAATTGGAAACTTGAATATTGGTTCATATACTAGTGGAGGCCTCTTGTGTGAAACGCTCATTATTAATTCAAGATCCCAATATTTTATTAAGCGACTTATATTATGAAAATTAGATATGAATCTTAGCTGACTCAAGGTTATTTTTACATTGACAAATATTTTCTAGTACACAAAGCATGCTCAGCCACGGAGACAATTGTTTCGGACTCAGCTACGAGAGATCATCATTCAAATATTTGATGGCTAAGAACTGTGGAACTAGCACTGAGTTCAAATTCTTCTCTGAAAATGAATAGTTTCACAATAAAACATAAAGCATGTGCAGCACAAGCAGCAAATCTATCTGCGCTTGTCTATTGATTTAAAGTATCTCCACTTATAATGCCCAATAACGAAGCGCATAAAAACTTCGCAGTCTTCGAGCATAAGCTGTCTAAATGTTAAAAAAAAAAAAATGAAATTAATATTTAATTGATTTGAAATTTATTGGCTTTGCTCGCGTATTTTTGCATCAATTTATACATTTTATGTCATTTTATTGACTAAATCTCTTTTATTGATGCAAAACAAACTCAATTTATTTTTTATGGCTGCATTAAATGCGTGTAAAATAAATTTTTACACGCTCGTAAACAATTTTTGTTTATTTAATTTAGTTAAAAAGTTGCTTAACACGACGCGAGTTACTTTTAGATGCATTTATTTGTCGTATGAAGCAAGTGGTATTTTAATGTGCTACTTTTGTGGTTTTTAAGTCGAATTTAATACACATTTTATTATAGAATAAATATAGCTTGAATAAAATTACAATACAACTGCTTTATGCTTACCTTTTAGTGCGTAAATATTAACAAATATTTCCTAATTGTTGCTTCGATTGTGATTTTAGGACACACTTCAACTATTAATTGCAGCTGTAGATACTTTGATATGTAAATTACTTTGCAGCAGCGGCAGCTTATTATTTTTTGTGTATGCAATTTATCTCTTTTAAACTTTATTTGCAACTTTATCAGGCCTTTAACAAAACTCTTGCGATTAAATCAGCACATAAATTTAAACACTTGCCAAGACTGATATACAAACACACAGCGAATACATGCGAATAGATACACAAACGCTTAATATTTATAGATACTTTGATTTGCATTTGTCTCTATTGATGTCGTTTAGAAAACACATAAGGTAAAATAAAATTTGCATATGAAATCACTATAAACTTTAAATATGTGTCTCTGCATACAACAACAACAACAACAGCAACAACAACAACCACAAAAAATCACACACAAAATCACAAATGCAACAATAAAACACACAATTAAATACGAGTATCTACAAGATACTACATTTAATGTATGTATGGTGTGCGGCGTTTAATGAAAAAAATGCCACCGTCTGCGCGAGTTACTGCTAATTAATCAAAATGGCGTACGACGAGACACGACACGAGAAGAAAATATGCAAAGTTAGGCAAATTTTCATTAGATGACTTGATGAAGATTAATGCGTTTTTTTGTATTTTTAAATTTATTTTTTAAGTTTTACTTTGCGACGGCTTTTTTATTTAATGCTGTGTTTATATTACAATTTTATAAACTCGCGCACTCATTTAAAAACACCCTGTATGCACACGCTAACCGTTCGCAATTTCCGCGCTACACGTTCAAATACCAACTGGACGCCAGATACATTTTTCTGATTGGAACAGCAACGAAATTCCAAGATGGAGCGCGTTCTTGTTTTCCTTTCTTTTTTTTTTTTTTTTTTTAGAGTTGCCACCGTCGGCGGCGCAACACTTCACTTCTTGTTCCTATTAGCTTCCGTACTGTTCAGTTCAGCGTACAAAGCCAAACAAAGTCAAAGCAAAAACAAACAAACTCGTTTTGCTCCACCGTAAGTTTTCAGCGCAGTTCTCATAGGAAGTGGGTGTCGCCATTTGCTTTTCATTTGCTCTCGCTCATTCACACTAACACACAGGCACAGGCCCATGCACATACACGTGTAACGGATAACGTATCACTCATACGTACACATATACATATATGCATACGTATATGTTGTTATTGTTGTTGTTGCACATATTAAACTTGATATTTGTTAAGATAGAAATGCGCGCTCTTTTTAATCAGCATGCCTTGTTGTTGTTGTTGCTGCGTTGGCGTTTAGCACTGCCCACTTTTTGTACTCTCTTGCATTATCAAACTTTCGCTCTCGCACTTTTTGTGTTCTCTGTGTGTATTTTGTTGTTGTTTGACGCTGTGCCAATACAATTTAATTACTCTCTGAACTTAATAATGATTGCAAATTATATAGTTAATTATCATTTAACATTATTTATTAACGTAATTAAGCTAAGAAATAATTTTTATACATAAAAAAGACTTGTTTATTTTGTTATAAATGCAATCAAAATGTTTATACCCTACATTGTGTGTTACAGTAAACTATCATTATTTTGTCACAAGCTTTATAGTAGGGGAGCCCAAGCGGGGATTTTGCGCCTTACTCGAGCGCGTCAGAAAATCATATGGGGAGAAACCTTGTACCCTTGTAAAGTACCACTACCATATATGAACCCTTAATATAGGGGCGTGCGTTGAGGGCAGCCCGTCAGATTAGAAAAAAAATCGATCCTCAGAAAAACTCGAGCGCGTCAGATTAAGACAACGTATGTTAAGTACATGCAGAAAAGTGTATATTTCAATAATCTGACAATTTAAGCGTGACAGAAAGAAATGGGCGAGTCACAAAGTTGTAAAAAAAAAAATCGTCACCTCGAAATACTCGTGCGCGATTGAATTTTTTTTATTTTGAAAGAAATCCTTTGAGGATTACGAAAAACATATAATCTGACGTTTATCTTGGGGCGATGTAGCTAAAAACATCAATAAAAGATGAAGCGTACAGATGCTCCGCACCCCTCTTTCATGCTCACTCTTTCTCTATCTCTATCTCTCACTCTCACGCACCGTCCACACACTAGAGCTAGAAAACTATCGATAGTTTTCCAGCTCTACCACACCTCCGCGGAGCACCACTTTGAGTATAGCTGCTTTAGTGAATTTAATGCAATCAGTTTCATATGCATTGCAATAATGTGTGATGTAAGTGTGAAATGTGTATTTTGTGAAAAAGAAACTTGTGGAAAAATCAAAAAGTTTACACCAGAAACATTAAACAACTGTATGACTATTTTGGAATTTTTTTTTTTTTTCAAATTGTGAGATCCCTCCATATAATTGTTAGATTATCATTTAGGACGACTAGGACATCAAGTTGAAACGTCTGTATAAAAATCTGATGCGCTCGAGTATGTCAAGGTCGCATTTTTTTTACATTATCAAAAATTGGTCATGACTTTTGGTCACGTCCAAATCGTCAGCCATTTGAATAGGACACTTTTTTGAGTTCACTTAACATTCCCTCTGAATATCTGACACGCTCGAAAAACTTTTTTTTTCTACCCCTTTTTACGGCCACCCCCACTAGTTAATCGTGAGATTAATATCTCTCGGTTATCAGAAAGACAAAGCGCGTATAAACTATGAATGTCTGACGCGCTCGAGTATTGCCATGTGACTGTTTTTTTTTACATTTTTTGAAATTTTGGACACGCTCTTCCCCCAACTAAAATGGAAAACTTAACATAAAGTTTTTTACGTTTTAGAACCTAATCTTCACAATCCAATGGATCCACATGACGATTTAGTAACTGCAAATTTAGCATCCCGGGCTCCCCTACTATTATAAAAATTCAATTTAAACAATGGAAGATCCTATAAAGCAGAAATAATTTTAATTAGCAAGGCGAATTGATTGGAATAAGCTACATATTGGAATAAGTCGCATATGCATGTATTGCTCCGTCTGGCTTTCTAGCGGTCAGTCCGGATGAATTTATGCTTTAGTTTTTAAGATGTTATTGTTTAAACTTTTTTAATATTTATCTGTACACATTTATATATATATATATACTTTAAACATATATAATCAAGCTTGTGTTCTGGTGGGTGATACCTGGATTATATCTAAGAGAGCTATCAAGTATCTTGTTATTATGCTAGATACTCGTCTCTGCTACAAAGATCATCTTCTCTATATGAACGAAAAGGCTCGGGTAGCATGTAGATCGCTTGCAAGAATCATGATAAACACCCGAGGACCCAAGCTAGGTCGTAGACTTCTGCTAAATGGTATTATCAATTATACTGTACGGAGCACCTATCTGGGCTATGCACCTAATGCTATAAACGTAAAGAGTTGTCGCAAGGGCCTAGAATCCACATACCGATTGGGGGCTATCAGAGCTTGCAGTGCATTTCGCATAGTGTCAGAGGACGCCGCACTAGTAGTATCAGGCATGCTCACAATCGATATATTAGCTATCGAAGCGAAAGTTATATATGATAATAGGCAGCAGATGGGCTCGGAAGGCAGGCAAAGTTGCAGAGCATAGCCAGGTGGCAGACACGCTGGGACAACGCAGAGACAGGTCGATGGATACACCGTCTTATACGCAATTTAAATGTGTGGCTTGGCAGACCACACAGAGAAGTAAACTTCTATTTGACACCGGTTACTAACTGGACATGGTTGCTACAGAAAGTACCTGCATCGATTTAAATACGAGGGCTCCCCCCTATGCATTTTGCAGACATTTTTTAAATTTATTTTATTAAGTGTAACGGGTGCTGCGGAACGAGATCTGCTCCTCAAATACCACCAGTTGCAGGTCCAAAGTACCAAGCTTCGCATTTCACGTGTACTTGGTCTCATGAACATTGGTCTCATAGCATAATTTTGTAAAACTTACACCTTCTTGAATTTGGCATATATGAGACCATGCCCCACATCTGCATGTATATATACACGTAAAAAATAATATTGGATTTATAACACGAATAGAAGTGGCCCAAATCATCTGACATTACCTTACTCACTTGACTTCTTACAATTAATTAAGTGATTTAATGAAGATCAGAACCTACTAAGATATTTGGCATATAGTCGGAAGTTGGCAATATGAACCGTTTATAAAATAATTAATTTTGGACATATATACAAGGTGCGGCAGCAAAACTTTCTTTTTTTTTAAGTGCGCGCCATTCAGGCTGTAGGGATCATAGCATGGGGGATTAATACCAGACGACAGGCGTAGTTCTAAAGTTTGAATTTCTGATTTCAGACCGACTTGATAAATTGGACTCAGGAGACATTTGGTACCAACAGGACGGATCAACGACTCACACTTCAAGAGCTTCCATAGCTGTTTTGAAAGGACACTCCCCGGAGCGCCTCATATCAATAAAAAGCGATTTGGAGTAGTCAGCTCCCTAGTAGTAGTAGTATCTCGCCCGATTTGGCCCCGTGTTATTCTTTTGTGGGGTTTTTTGAAATTTCGTGTTTACATCATCCGCCCAAGGAACCTTAAGCTCAACATTCGGTCAGAAATTGCCAACATACACGCTGATATGCTGGTAATGGTAATGATAAACGCCAGAAATCGGCTTTCTCAGTGTATGGAGGATGGGGCACCTCCTACCTGACCGACGAACTGTGTAAAACAAAACTTAAGATATTGAAAATAAATTATAAAAACAAAAAATAAAAGAAAATATGATTCATAAAATGGGTAGATTTGCATTTTGAAAAATGGGAGCTATGCTGCCGCATCCTGTACATACTAATAAGCATTCTCTCTCAAAAGTAGTGATTTACGCAATCAAATTCATATCGTATATAGATATGTACATATGTACACATTTTAACATTCACTTCCAATATTTAAAATGTTTTTAATAGAGTCGATATGGCTACTTTTTTGAAAATGATGTAACCCAAAAATCTGATGAACTCTCTGAAAATGGACTTCAAAAGGAAGCGTCAAAGACCCCATAAAGTATATACGAGTATATTCTGAATTAACTCGACGAGACGATCTAGTCGATCTAGTGATGCCCGCCTTTCTCTGCGTGTTTGAATACGGAAAATTGTTCCTCACTTTTCATCCAATCTTACAATAAATCAGTATGGAAATTGTCTTTGGCCGGCATTCGATCAGGAGCTCCAAATCTGAATGCAATACTCTCATTTCGAGGCAGCCCCCATACAAACTTAACTACCATTTTTGGTTTTAAATACTAAAAACGTTTTAAAACAGTCAACATTTACTTGAAATACACGATGGAGGCTTCTATGGAAATATACATAAATGGGCGTGGTTGTATTGAGAAGCCCCGCTGCCCATTTTAAAGTTTTGTAGATTTTGTAAGTAAAACTTTTTTTTTTTTGTTGAGTAGATCACTTAAGATGACCACAAGATATGAAATTTTTTAGGAGCGTGTGAACATTATTGTAGCTGTGTGGGTACCAAAATTAAAGTTTTGTCATGTTTTTTTAATTGAGTCTGTTTGGCCAATGGAAGCAACATATGAGAGAAACGAATTACCATCGCATTGTGTGCACTGAACAATTAGATGACTGGAATCTTTAAAACCAATGCATATTTCATTACCTTTTTTACTGAGGCACTAATCTCTTCAGTTCAATTTCAGTTATAGTTTAATTTTAAGGTGGATTATGATCGATCTAGCGATGAAGAACCTCCAAAAATTACTAGTTTATTGAATTCAATCATGGTCTTGCTTCACTCCCAGTCTAATTTAAAGAAGACTGTCCAATAACGGCTTGTGTGCCAGATATCAAAAATGTTGATGCTATTGATATTAGAGAAATGTATGGA
This sequence comes from Leucophenga montana, assembly GCA_035044765.1. Classification (NCBI taxonomy): domain Eukaryota; kingdom Metazoa; phylum Arthropoda; class Insecta; order Diptera; family Drosophilidae; genus Leucophenga; species Leucophenga montana. The sequence continues at coordinate 405,341 of JAWNNQ010001285.1, read as the reverse complement.
CAAATTATTTTCATGAGTGATGAATGACAATTTGACAATCGTTATAAAAGCTTATTAAAATTGCTAAAAAAAATCGGAAAGACGGATGCGGATGCGGATGTCAACATCCGCAAATGCAAAGTAGGTCTAGGATATTTTTGGAAACCTGGTTTTTTCTCAATTTACTTTATTAAACGTTAAATTGTACAGTCACCCCATAACATAATACATAATGAATCATAATAATAATGTGCAGGAAATTTGGTTTTTTATATAGTTTGGATCACGGAGAATATCGTAAATTTCGAAGTTTATCGAATAGTTTTATTAGCATGTCTGGGATCAAAATTACCAGTTAGTTTGTTTTTGTATGAAGATCGCTGGATACCTTAGTGGTCTCTGAGCTACTGTGACAATTCTTCAATGGTCTAAATTTGTACTCTTTTCTTTATCTCGAGTTCTGTTAAGTTTTTAAGAAAACAAGACTGTTAAGTGTCAAATCAACTCTCTACACAATTTGATACATATTTATTATTGTATTTCATTTAATGTTGTGATTTCATTTTAATGATTGTATTTTTTGTTTGTTTTAATTATTTGCTTATTCATTAATTTGTATTAAACTGTCTAATTGATAATTATTATAGATAATTAGCTCACGAACTGCACAAAACATGTGTAAATTAAATTGCTTCATATGCATATTAAAGTAATAATTAAAAGCAAACGTTTGACAGTTCCCAATTGTTTGTTTGAATGAGATTCGGAATAATTAAATTGAAAGTTAAGGTTAGGTTAGGTTAGGTTAGATTCGCTTCATGGGATCGATGAACTGATTTTACAATAGCATAAATAACGAAAATGCTTTATACAATAAGTAATAAGAAAGAATGCTGCAGTCGAGTGTGCTTGACTTCAGAATACCCTTTACCTTTTTTACTTGAACTTTATTTGAACTATAGATTTGTGTGGGGGCTTTATACTGTAGTGGTCCGATCTGAACCTATGTGGGATTGACGGAAGATACAACAAATTTTACGTTTCTAGCTTAGTTAACTACAAAAACAAAATTGTATACAAAAACATAAATGAGGGAAGTTTTGTATGAAGACGACCACTTATAGTGAGGTTGGAAAGTTATTTTGATACACTTTATACGAAGAGTGAATAGAAAAGTCTAAATATGGAAAGTGGAAGTCGTTGTTTAAATAGGCGGACGGACAGAAGGATAGACTGACATGTCTATATCGACTCGATTTTGATGCTGATCAAGAATATACATACTTCTGCAACGTTTCCTGTTACATAAATTTGCTCAAATTTAATATACCCTTCTGAGCCACTGTCATCATCATTAAAAAGAGCAACATCAGTTTTAAACTAATTTTACTGCTCAGCCGACCATCGTACGTTGTAGAATTTTAAATAATATAAAATCTATTACATTTTAAAGGTGAGTGATGTATCGTGCTGTATTTTGCTGTAATTTTTCACAGCATTGCGTAACATCAGCAAAGTTCTAGGTTGAACACTTTTTGGGATTCTAGGTTGAACACTGCTTGCGTTTGTTTTTTTTTTTTTTGCCTTTACACCGCGGTGATAGGACTCGGATTTGACACCAACTTTCAAACCAATTTTTTTTTTAGTTTTGCGTTTTTATGCCCAGGGCTCCCACAATTTGGGGGCCCAACCACCAGATTTTGAAAAAAAAAATAATTATTTGTACCTATAAACTATTTGAAAAGCCATGATATCTCCTTTATTTTGTAGCATATGATATGAACTCTTGACTGAACGTGAACTACAAGGTTCCAATGAACACATCAAATCACTAAATAATTCAATTATGTCGGAGTATGATGCTAAAAGTACTAACCTTGAACACAAAAACTGAAGTCGAACAGTTTGAGTTCAACACGTTGGTCATGTAACTACTTATGAAGCAGTCAAAACACATGTTCACGGTCAGCATCAGCATTAACGAAGGACCAAAGGCTTTTGAACTTCTTAAAAAATGATACATATGGAAACTTCATTTTGCACAGTTCTCGGGCATATTTCCTCAGCTCCGTGACTAGTTTTGATTCATACAGACAGGGGCTTATAGATCAGTTAATCTCGACGAGCTATATATATATACATACTTCATATCCAGTTCACTATCCCAAAATTTTCCTGAAAGTTAAAAACCGAAACAGGGCTTTATATATTCGTAATCCACATGGCAAGACGAGTCGATCTAACTATATCCGAAAGTCCGTCCGTCAGTATGTCTGTTTGATGGAAAAGTTCTCTGACTAGAGAGGAGAAATTTGACTCGGGATATTGATTTAAATCGCTAAAAACTCAAAAATCGTTTGTTGAATCGAATAGAAATCCTTTCAAAATCTATGAAAATAAGGAAACAAAATTAGCTGTAACTGATGAGCACGACACATGTTAGAGAAATCGAAAATCCTACCTTTGGTTTTCGAATTCTCTAACTTGTTTATTGAAAATCCCCTGCTGTTAAGCTGAAAATTGAAGATAAATTGAGCATTCAAGCTTTTCTCCCAGTTGTGGGCTCCATAATCACGTTGCTATCACAAAAAATATCAGCAAATGTAGTTGTTTTCGAAAAATTTGGATTTGTGTGTGAACTTACGACAAATGATACCAGAAGAGTTCCATGCAAAAACGAAAAATTTCGTCCATTCTTACCCAAACGATTTGGAATCGACTCTTGGTAACAAATTGTTACAACTTACCGCATTATTGACGTTCTATGAACTGCTTGGTGAAGAAGCAATGGAGACATTTCCTTATCGCATAATCCCAGAAAACAATTTGTGTTCAACTTTTCTCAATAAGGAAAATACGGAAATACGTCAGTGAAGAAAGTTTATTCTCAAAAATGCAACTCATCAAAAATAGAGTTCAGCACAGTGTCATCTTTACAATCTGATGGTTTTAAGCTTATTGCTGTATACACTTCAAAAACTTGCAGAAGGTTTCCTTATCTTGATTTCAAAGGTAATATAAACCAAATAGAATCATTATTACTCTTTGTTGAATGACCTCACATTTGAAAAGGGGCCCACACAAATGTAAATCCAGCCCTTAAGCTGTCCATATAAAATGAATTAAATTAATAGCAATTTATAATTGTAAAATTATTGTGGACCTAGAAATTTTCAAACCATGTTCAACTAATTTAAACCATATTCCAACTAATTTAAAGAAGAATCTAGATCATAATTTAATTTAATATGTTACGACTTATAGCATACATTACATTACATTAAAAGAGGAATCGGCACCTGAAATCTTCGAGAAAAAAAATCTATAATTAAATTCAAAATTATTCGATAACAAATTTTACAATTCTCTATGATTCTAAGAGTATAATAATCTAGAATTGAAACTCCTAATTTATCATTTACATGCCTGAACCATCACAAACCGCACAGCTTCCGTATCATATTCGTTCCGTTCCGTTCACACGCAGCTCGCTTCACGCTTTCAACGTCAGATACAGACGTTGAAAAAATGGCAATTAAAATTTATAACGACTGCCTACATCATAAATAAGGTAAACCACAAATAGAAATCAATGTGTCTGAGCCAACAGCAATTACCACAAATTAAATTTATTAAATGAAAAGCCACAGCGATAAAAACAAATTATTTACGCGAGTTGTCAGCTCCGCTGGAAAATGGAACAAAAATCTATTAAATAAGGAAACAAAATTGAAATAGACAAACAAAAAAAAAACACACACACACACAAAATAATTTTAAACCACATAAAACCATAAAAAAAGAAGTATTATTGAAGTGGGCGCTGAGCTTAACTGGGTAGCGAGCCAAATGAATTGAATTTTCCGAGTACGTATGTGAGTTTTTGAACAGGGTGTGTTTTTCTTAGAGGTTCCATTTTCCGACAGGGATTAAACTGACGCAAAATGGTTAGATCTGGCAACGCTGTTGCTCAGTTTGGTTTGCCATTTTCTCATGAATATCGAAAAAAAAAACCTTAAAATCAAAATCAAATTTACTCCCTCAACTGCTCCAATTTCTTTGCACCGACAATAAATGGGAAAAACAATGCGTTGTGATTCGGCTACTCCATATATCGGGTGCCTGTTAGCCGAGGTAGCTACGACGATGGCACTTCTCAGCACCGTTCGTATGTGTCAGGGTTCGTTACCAATTTCACCCACCAAAAAACATATTTTATAAACCGTGTAAGTACAACAAAATTAAATTAGAAATTTAAAAATTGCAGCACCTTTCTAGCACCAAAAAATTGTACTTGATTAAGAAAGTCCGCACTTAACATACTATTGCTACCGTTATGGATCAATTCAATCACGGTAATACTGGTGTTTTTTTATCAGTGTAGTATTGAGAAGGTTCCAAATGAGTTGTTCCGCCATCGCGCGTTGAAATTAGAGCTGTATGTATCCACTTTATTGAAGATTTTACGTAAAGATCTCGGCGGACGACCTTATTAGATCCAGCTGGTGCTAGAATTAAAGCCGTATGGCCATATCACAAAAAAAAAAACATTGGCAAAAAAAACACTGGCTGGTGCGCTTTATGGGCCGATGGAATCATTGGTACATACTTCTTAAAAAAATGAGGCTGGCGGGAACCTTACCGTTCATTTTTACCGCTCTATAATCCATGGATAGGGTTTTATTTCGTGTCACAATTGAATGGGTGGTTTATTGAAGAAGTGTTTGCACAACAGCGCATCAAACAATCGCCTTATTGAAGAAAACATTTGGCGAACGCGTTTTTTCTCGAAAGGGACCATTTAGTTGATTTCCGAGATAGTGCGATTTAACGCCAATGGATTAATTTGACTGGGGTTACGTAAAGTCATTGGTTTATGCGAACAAACGAGCAACTTTGGCCGATTTTGGAAGGAAACATTGTGCGAACCGTTGCCGAGATACGACTTCATGGTTTGAAAAAGTGACTCTGAATGTTGCGAATGTTTCATATAGGGTGATTTTTTTAGATGGCAACACTGTTTGCGGCAACTGTTTTTTTGGCAGCTGTCACTTGATTTATGTTCAGTTTGGTTTGCTATTTCATAATGAATAGACTTACTCCGGAACAACGTTTGCAAATCGTGCAAATCGTGCGTTTATTACCAAAAGGAGATGGCCACCGTTCCCGATTTTCACAAGAAAATTTTGTTCAGCGATGAAGCTCACTTTTTGTTGGATGGGTACGTTAATAAACAAAATTGTCGCATTTGGAGTAATGATAATCCACAAGCCATTGTTGAGACGCCGTTACATCCTCAAAAAGTTACTGTTTGGTGTGCTCTATGGGCAGAGGGAATCATTGGTCCATATTTCTTCAAAAAATGAAGTCGGCCATAATGTTACAGTCAATGGGGAACGCTATAGAGCCATGTTTAATGACTTTTTCGTGCCTGAATTGGAAAATGTTAATGTGGACGACCTTTGGTTCCAACAAGACGTCGCTACATGTCATACAGCCAACGAAACAATCAATTTATTGAAGGAAACTTTTGGTGAGCGCATTATCTAGCGTCGTGGGCCTGTGGCGTGGCTTCCAACATCGCTGGACTATTTTTTGTGGGTTTATGTGAAGTTGCTTGTCTACGCAGATAAGCCCGAGATGATTGACGCCTTGGAAGAGAATATTCGGCGCGTTATTGCTGATATACGACCCCAATTGCTGCAAAAAGTGGTCGAAAAATGGGCCTCTCGGCTGGAATTTATTCGAGCCAACCGCGGCGCCCACTTGCCCGAAATCATTTTAAAACATAATGGCAAACCCTTATCTTTATAATAGAGCTAAATTCTTGGCCACAACATTAAATTATATGCGTTTTGAAAACGCGTCTTGAAAACCACATGTCTATTAAAAAATACCCTATAGTAACAGCAGATTTCGGTAGTTTCAGAGTGGTTTGATATTTGTCAATAATATTCAGTTTATATCGCCTTGAGTTTTAGAAACAACCCTGCTTTAATTGGTAACCCTGCTTCAACTGATAAATCATGTAGGAAATGCTTTCGCCATTTCAATAGTGTTGATTTTAGAGTTGAAGCTAAGCCTCTCTCCTTATAGCCAAATAAAATTTGTAGACAAAGAATTGGAGGCATTACTCGATGAAGCTCCGAGTAAAACTGAGGAAACGCTTGCAGATTCATTGGATGTGACGCAACAAGCTGTTTCTGTACGATTGAACTCCATGGGAATGATTCAGAAGCAAGTCAATTGGGTACCTTGGGTGAACTAAAACCGAGAAATGATGAAAGTTGATTCTTCACTTGCGAGCGGCTGATTCAAAGACAACAAAGAAAGAGTTTTTTTATTGGAATTGTGTTTGGGGCGGAGAAATGCATATTCTTCGATATCACCAAGAAGAAAAACTACTACGACAACACTCGGCCTCAGATCGTAAAAGTCGTGAAAAAAATATTTGATGATGGGTGATATTTGGAAAAGCTCAACTGCGATATTTTGCCGTATTCTCTGGATACTGCTATTTCTGATTACTGGTTTTTCCGGCGGATGCAGCACGATTTGGCAGGTTCATTTCTTTCGAAAATTGTCTCCTAACTTGGATCGCTTCTCAAGACGAGACAATTTTTCCAGGTGGAATTACAAAATTGCCTAAAAGGTGGGAAAAAGTAGTAACCAGCGAAGCAAGATACTTTGATTAATCTGCATTTCTGAACACAAAAAATAATGTTTGTACTCCCAATAATTCAATTCAATTCAATTCAAAGTTCTACACCTCGAAAAAAACAGCGTTTATGTATCTATGTGACTCGCACTGTAGACGAGTGGCAGCCATAAAAACTACAAACATGCAACAAAATTTATGCGACAACGGCCAAAAATAGGAAAAATAGAAGAGTCTAAATAAATAAAACCATATACTGGCTATAAAATATATATATAAAAACGCATTTAATAGCGTTGAGAGCCAAATAAAATGAGGCGCGTAAACCGAAAAAAAAAACAGATTAAATTAAAAATGGAAAAACGCGTTTAGTGCGGCGCGAGGCGTGTCGGCCAATCAAAGAACGCGCTGCTGTCGCCGCTCGACGAAGTGACTCCACCTTAAAAATGGGGGAAAACTGGCCGCAAGCAAGCAAGGAAAGGAATGGAATGCAACACGCGACAACACGCAAAGCTGCAGGAGAGAACAAGTTTTTGTGGCAAGTTGAGGCGTCCTGCTGTGCAGCACGAACGTGCGCGATGCGATGCGATGTAGCAGCACGTTGCAGATACGCAATTTGGTGCGGCATGACGCGGTTAGCGATATACGCTGATAGGCAACGCAAGTTGGTAAGGAAAACGCAGGGTAGAGCGCAAGTATATGTGGCATACGAGTATGTACGTTTAGGGTGATATATAGTTGGTCTGCGTTCATCCTGCTGCATGCATTTATGCAACATTGTCTGGACGAAGAATTCGTAATGGAGTCCGTGGCTCAAGTTGCACAAGCGAGTTCTAAATGAAACAGACAGTGTCGGGTTTAAAAGGGAAGCGAACTTTGTACGCTAATGTTTCTAAGACGAGTGGACCGAACGTAAGGATTTCGAGAAGCTTGTTTCAAAGATGTAAATAAGAGATTACTAATGGTTTCACGGTTCAGGAGTACTTGAATTTAGTTTAGTAACCAGATTGTCTGGTTATTCATTAAAAGTATTTCGAAATACATGTACGGGATAGTAATTAAACAAGAGAAATCTTTGACTTCTTAGTGAATAGATTACCGATTTTCTATAATTGAAACCAATACTAGGTTTACAGGTTTATGGGTTTCATTATACGTGATCTTCTCATTATTGGAGCTCTTCCATTTCGATATAGAATAGAAGCCTTAATGTATATAAATTATGTTAGGTGTTTGAATTAGTTCGTAGTATTTCCTAAGAGAGGGCAGGATTGGTGCATTTTCATATTTCACTTTCCAGAGTGTACTCCGCCGTAAACCTACCGTCATTGAGCATGGTTTTTAGTACAATATACTTGTATGTCATTTGGTTGAAGCTTTGATAACAACACTTTTTACTTATTTGAATATGTTTAACTTTGTACAGGAGTTTATGCGGGGAGTTCTACTTCAACCCAAACGCAAAAAGTCATGGGTTAAGCCCAGCCAAACATCAAAAGCGAAGTATCTATGGATCTATGCATATGCTGTGTATTGTGTGGGATCAGTTCACTATAGTCCACTATAGGCTAATCAAAAATAGTCACAATTGATGCCTTTGTGCCGAGTATTGAAGAAAAAACTATTCCAGCTATTCCAGCAGAAGCAAGATAAAGTGATTATTCAGCACGACGTATTTCGACACCATGCAGCAAAATCATTTAAAATCAATTTGGAAACTCTCAAATGGAAAGTCCTACATCACCCGCTGAATTGGACGAATTATTGGACTGGCTCACTCTCGTAATTACAAGGGAGGCCAAAAATACGCGAAATACGTATGCTCAGGGGCGGATCTGGAAACCTCTCATGGCGGGAACTCTTCTATTCTTGGGGGTTAAAAAAAAATGATTTTATGAAATGAAGCAAAAAAAAGTAGTTTTTTACTGAACAAAAATGCTGTTGGGGAGGATCGTTCCCAGTTCCCCCACACCCTGGATCCGCCAATGGTATTCGGTCAGAAAGTTGGGAAAATGTAGTCAATAAACATTTTTTAGAGCTAAAATTGAATCAATGAAGATGGTATGACCCGTTCTTTTAATAGTGTTTAACGGGGTGGTAAACCTTCCTTGCTATTATTATTATTACTTACATAGACGACAGAGGATCAAAAAGATCTATTGTTTGTACTACTTAGTTAGATGAGGTGCTCAGACGATCCACTCGAACTCGATCGAACTCGAGATATACTCAAAAATATTAAAAATATATACTTGAGAATATTAAATATTGAAAAATTTTAATTCGCGAAAACTTTTTTTTATATCGCGAAAACTCTTCCATAAAAAAAAAAATTTTATATCTGATCGTGTTTAGTTGACCAAATCGCATGGGTAAATCATAGTGAGCTTGGTTGGGTGAAATGGCTGCCAACTAGGGTTACTAATGAGATGAGTTTTAAGCCAACTTGTATGTCGTCTAAATTATATGACTAAGTTTTAAGAACTAAATACGTAATCCTCTTGACCAGTTCTCTAACGACGCCAGAGTGCATTCAATGTGGCAAGTTGCAACTTATTCCGCCGTTTGCATGGCGGCCAAAGTGGGCTGAGCCTAAAGTCACATGTAGGACTACTTCGTACTTCGTACTTGTATTTTTTTTTATATTTTTTTATATGCTTCACAACTCCTTTTATGGAGAATGAGCACTCATCTCGTTTCCATTTAATTTGCATAGCATTCTCTTTACACGTTTGGAAGTCGCTTTAAGATCGCTTTTGTTATCCGCATTGCTGCCATTGCAATTAATTTTGGCATTTTGACATTTAAGCGAGGAAATTATTTTACTCGTAAAGCATTTCTCAGGAATTTTATATAAAACGAGTTTATTTCTGGTAGTACAAACAAGTATGTGGGAGACTTTTATACGATTTTTAATGGATAAATAATTTTTTGGAATTTCTTTTGGTTGAAGAGATTTGTAAAGCTTTTAATTAGAAACTGTCAAACTCGGCGGCGTTTCGTGATTCACGCGTTTGTAATAGTGCAGCATCTAAGCGCGGCCTATCAAAATGGTGACACGAAAGGTTCAGCACGAAGTTGGCCTTATACATACGTGTACATGTAAAAAAAGAAGACAAGCTTCCTACTACGATATATAGGTATGCATCTGGTCTTGCTGTCATTTGGAATTTATGCTGCCGATAACTAATGAAAATTGCCATTGGCGCTTGGCGCTTTTCTATGTATCTGCTGTCGTCTAATTGAAAGGGACCAAAGTTTAGATTTATAAACACTTTGCGTGAAAGAAGCTTGTCTTCTTCTCCAAAGCAAATAAGCGAGTCTGTTGCTGTTGCACTAAGACGATAGAGTTGTTCTTGGAGACTTTTGCTGTTTGTTAGAAAATAGAAAATAAATTGCTGCAATTAGTGAAAAGTATGGAGACGACATATGCTGATAATCAAGTATCTTAAATGGTTTTCTATGGGCAGTGGAAAACAAAATGCGGGTTGAGATATTATAAATTGATTAAAAGGTTCACATAAAATTTATCGAAACCAATGTATGTCTATTGCAAACCCATTAAAATGGTCGAAGTAAGCTTTTTTGTAGTTTTCAAAAAGCATAAGTTAAATCGATTTAAATCGATTGTATTTAATTTTGTAATTGCATAATCATTGATCATGCTCAGTAAACTAGAGAGATGTTTTCTGAGAGGGCACCGGACGGTCTGCTGCAAAATAGCGATAAATGATTTACAAATAAGCAGTCACGGACAGTAAGCGGCCCTGCGGTAGACTGCTACAGTATAGTCTCATACTCTCCTACCCCATCCAACTATCCAGATATGAGCTCAATCAGAGGATCCATAGTAGTGGTCACTCAGGTTCTAGTATATCTGATTTCGCTCATATAGCATTCAAAATATCAAACCCTCATCTCACACCTATGCTGGTCTATGGTGTCAATCAAAACATGCCGAGAGTCAGCCAAACTGGAGGCACAGGCTTAACGAAAATAGTCCAGTCCACCGCCTTTTCTAATCAATGGCTTACCCGAGTATTGCGTTGCTTGACCGGGTGGACCTTACACTTGTCTCCTTGTGGAAACAACACTAAAGGACAGCAACCCTATAAAATAACCAGTGGAGACAGAAATTTTCAAAATAGACCGGAAGGAAACCCTACTTCCGATAAAAATGAGGTTACCGACCTCATCAAAGGCAAAACAGGGCACCACTCGAGGAGAAGCCAATGCGAGCTTCAGCTAGAAAAGAAGTGAACCGAACACAGGATATCCTGCTATAAATCGCATCAAAATTGTAGAAACTGGAAAATCTGCTGCTTGTAGTCAAAGGCAAAACCTGTGGCCTCCATGTATCTGGAACGTAGGAACGCTTTCAGAATTCTTAAAAGGCATCTCTCCACATCGCCAAAGGAAGGTGAGTTGTAAGAGGCACAGAGAGCCAAAACCATGGCATGAGCTGGGCCAAGTCCTTTGAGGACGTCATAAAAGACAGAAGGATACTGGGAGTCGTAGATAAAAGAAGAACCCACTCAACGTTGAGACTAAACATAACTAATATTTAGACTCTAGTGTCTTAACCGGACGCTGCCTGTTAGCCGGACATGCCTCCAGGCTAGGTCGTATAGCCAGGCTAGGTTGAACGGCCATGAGTAGAGGAAGATTCGTGCATATGTAGGAGTACTTTCAATGACCAATTTCACAAATCTCCAAAATTGAGGTCAGTAACATAGTAAAATTCATAAAATCGGTCCAATAAGCAGTGGTCTCTCTTAAAATATGAGAATTGTAGTACTACAACGGGCCTCTTTGGTCTAAGTGATGGTGATTTCCTTGCCACAGGCTAATCAACCTAACCTAATTGCATAATCGATGTGTTGTAACTATTTTTTTGCTCGTCAATTTCATTTTCTGCAGTTACACGAATATTTATCCGATGATGAACAGTTTATTGTTTTCAATAATCGACTCACCATCTACATTTTGAAAATACATTGTGGTGCTACCAATAATGCTCCAATCTGTTTAATCTTTCTCTTTTCTCAATCTTTCAATCAATGGCAACATATTTTAAGATTGTGTACTGAGTTAAACTGATGAAGACATAAACCTTGAAAACTTTGATTGATGACATTCACAAATTTAGTATAACAAATGACAAATCAAAGACCAAATATCAGAAGCAACACTGCGAAAAAAAGGGTATTCTTTACAAAAAGTTCCCAGATTGCAACAAAGTTAAGTAAATCACCTGAATTCCGTTCATACCACTTAAGATCTGCTGGGAATGAATTTCAATATCATATCACAACATGGTATCTCTCTTACACTCTACTCACCGCTATATCTATGCGTCGCACTCACATAACTAAAAGTTGCAAGTGCATTAGTGTGAACAAGGCTTGAGGCGCCGTCACCGATCGTCTAAATTACAACGGATATAACGAGTGCCATTTCATCCTGTACCATTCCCGGGTTGGCGCCACATTTCTATGCTGCATCTCTGTCACGCTATCATGCTGCATCTCCTTCATACGCATACGCTTAGTATGCAAGCATAACTGCTGCTGATATATATTCATTTTGTAGCTCGACTTAATTTAAATATGCACTCACAATCACATACGAGGGTTGCTTAATAACTGCTTAAAATAAGCGAACTATTGGCGTTCATAACAAACTTGTTGCTATAGGAGCTATCTATAAGAAGTCAGTAGAGTTATGTGTGGTGAACAATTCGGAAACCCTTTATGCAAGCAGCTAGCTGAAGAATCCTCGAGATCTTATTCAGCCGTGGCTGAAAAAACCAATGCTCTAGCGATTCGACAACTGATGATCGTAACACTTAACGATTCAGCTGACGACTGTTCGTTACTACTTAGTTAGCGAAAGGGTTTGCAGTGCAGCACCACCTAAAATAGTAAGAACAACAATAAAGTCTAACGATAAGTGTTCCCATATCCAAATAAAGCTTACAGTTTGTAATGGGTCATAGGGTTTTCAGTTCGCTAAATACGATTTTGAATTCAAAATTTCCAAAAACAAAATGGCGGATCCAAAAATTACGAAATATAAAGTTGCGGTCAAGCAACGGTGGACAAATTTTGAAAATTCATTCAATCTTTTTAAACTTGGTATTATATTATTATCTCCCATTACGAAAGAAAATTTCGATTTTCAATAATTAAATAGCGCGGATCCAATATGGTGAATGAACTTTAGGAAAAGTAATTCTAGAAAAAACGATATTGAAAAGTTTAAAACTAAATCTAGAATCGTTTAATCTGACTGCTGTAACGTAATCAGTCTAAATACCAAGCGTCAAAACGGCTTTTTCCAAAATTTAAACCTGCATTTTTGGTACGGTATTTTGTTTTCGGAAGTTTTGTCATCAGATTCGTAAATAGCATCGAAAACGGAAGATCCATGGCTGGTAGCTAGCGCATATGTATATTGATTGCGTACCGCGGGGCTAAATTACGAGCAATTCCAACTTAAATCCTTGGGATTTTCAAAAAATGCATTTCATTTGAAGTACTTTTTTACTTATTTATTTATTTATTTTGTTATACTGTTTACACAGAGTGTGATTAGTATTATAGTTTAGTCACAATATTTGCAACGCCTTAAGGGAAGCATCGGAGAGCCCATAAAGTATATAAATTCGATCTAGCCATTCCGCCTGTCCGAGCGTTTGTGAGTGCCTTTTTTCGACAATCTTGAAATATTAGTGTGATAGTTGGTATGGAGACTTTCTACCATAAGACCATAAGCAATAGAAATATCAAAATCACCGCGATTTAACAAATAAATGGTATAGCTTCAATGCACTTAAAACTTAATGACACTTATAATTCATAGATAGTTTTTATATATTATTTGTAAATTGCGCCCCGGAATGTATATAAATATTTTTAAATCTAAGCAACGCTTTAAAGATTTAATAACTGAAGTAAAGCACCGGGGCTGCGAAGCAAAAATGGCAATATTAAATCTTCCGCTCCACTGAGATGTACTTTTTTTTACTTTCTTTAAACAGAATTTTACCTTCAACAATTAAAATAAAAGCTTCTTGATCTTCTTTTGAAATTATTCCATTTAATCCTCTAAAAATGTACCTATTAAATACAGAAAGTTTATTAGGAGTAACTGTTACTTGAGTTGAACACACAGTAATACTCGTATAAAATTATTATACTCAAACTATTCAAGAATCATTTCATCGTGCCCTGGAAGCCCAAGGGTATACTAATATCGAGTCGATATAGCTATGTCCGTCTGCCCGCTCGTCCGCCCTTCGTATATTTGAACAACGAAATCTCGAAGCCTATAAAAGACTAACTTCAATATTTCGATTCTCCTTGACAGTAAGCAGATCAAATTCGAAGTGAACTAACTAGAGTATTTTCTTAGTTCTTAGTCAGTTTAAAATTTTAGCGAGATTTGAATTTTGGTTTATAATTCAATAAAATTCTAAACATAAACTTATTAAGAACTCATCAACCTACTCACTTCACTACGAACGAATTGAAGAAGGTATTCATTTGAGTGGAGCATTCGAATCGCATCTCGATGCTGGATAAAAGACAAAGTCAGAGCATGAAGTTGATAAGCGCAGTCGCTTACCTTATAGAACCGTGCAACCTCTTACATCCCCTGCTCTACGCGCACATCTCACCTGAAGACCTCTGTTATTTGTCGTATAGCATCGATCCAATCCTTGCCAGGCACATAGCCCAGCCAGCTGAACTCTTTTTTTTTTTTTTTTTTTGTTTTGTCCATTTTTTTATTCTTTCATTTTTAGATAAGCGCCGCATCTTCAATCTTCGTTTCGATGCCTGACGGCGACGGCGGCCGTTGTCTGATAGTCGTTTGGGTTGGCATCGTTAGCGTTGTTGTTGCCTGGGAATGTGGCCCATTAGCTTATGGCCTGGCCTGGCCTGGCCTGAGAAGCATATTGGGCAAGGTAGATAATGCATTCGTTTTGAGACAGACAACGACGGCATCGACATCGGCATCGGCGACTGTGAATTGTATGTGTGTGATAAGCATTTTCGAGTCGAGGGAATACCTTGTGCCATGCCGCATTTTGGGATTCTCGTTTCATTTCGTGGAATTTTGTCGTTTTTTCCTAGAATTTTGTGTGCAGTTCTGTGAAATGCATTCGAAGCAGAGTCAAACAGAAAAAATATTGAAGTTCGGACAATGTGTGCATGCAAATCTGTGTACATTGATTGGTGAATCGTTTTAAAAGTTTGTTTTTATGGATAGAAGTGTTAGCTTATGGAGCAATATGGAGCTTGTGGTTCCCTTAAAGATGTTGGTATAAACTGCTTTTTTACATTGCTCTATTATGTTCTCTTCGCTGCCTTATTCAAATTGTCCAAGAATTGTAAAAATTATGAGGAGTTCTTGTTAATGTTATGATGACTAACAGTTTCAAACGTTTACTCTATTCTCTAGAGTTAGACCCGTCGATAGATAACAATATTTAAAGAATTCCTGTACTAGAATCGGAGACTATAAAATCTAAAGACATCTAGCTGTGCGTATCTATGCACTGAGAAATTTATAGGCTTGAACAAGTTCATTTTTTTTTAACTCCATAATAAGAGTTCAACACTTCCCCTGCCAGTATTAGTTCGCAGCTATCTCCAAAATTTCCAAACGAGCTGAGCTGTAAAACATTCCTGAAACCCATCATTCTTCTGCTATCATTCTTCTGCCATCAATTTAAAAGTTTTGGGGAAGCCTGTTCGTCGCTTGAATTTCTTTTTGTTTTTGTTTTTAAATCTCGAGGTATTATCCAAGACTATCGGTATAGCTTTCGAGCCGGACATGGCACTCCTGAACAGCTTTACCACGTCGTCAACTAAGAGTACCTGCACGTCTTTCAAGTCTGTGCGAAGAGGTGAAATATCAAACTTAAGTGTGGCAACTAATGCTTCACTCTAGAGAAACGAACCACTCCAGCAATCTACCTAAACAGCGCCAAACCACAAAAGCGATAAACTTGAATATCCTACGTGCCAAATTAAGGAAACTATTCTGGCTTCTTATTCGAAGTAGTAAACTTCCACTGCGCAACAAAAGAATGATCGATCAGCAAATTGTTGCTCCAACATGGAGATACGGTACTCACATCTGACTTATCGCTGCAATATCGAATCGCAAACGATTCCAAACCATCCAGAATAAAGCTTTCCGCATAATTACCGGCTATTACTGGGTGTTGTACTTTCGCATTTCTACCTTGAACAGTGACCGATGAATAGTATAAAAAAATAATTTACAAACGCGAAAAAAAATCGTCCCCCTGTCAGCATTACACAAGAACCTAAGAAGTGCTGGAGTCAACGTTTTTGAAGCATTGAACACTGTTCAAAGCATTATATCTGTAAAATGTGTCGATCTTAGAGCGGACCAATTAAATAAGACCGCTGAAGTCTTTAAAAGAAATGTGGCCAAACCATTTCTTAGATATATCTGAAGAGTTTTCTTATGAAATGAAGATGTGGTGAAGATTTTGTGCAACTATTTCAGCAAATGAGCTGCCATAAACCTTTATAGAAGCTCTAGAACTGTGTACTGTCCAATTTTATAAAAAAATATTTACTTACATCTTAAAACCTGCGCAACTTTGCCAGTTTCAGTTGTTTGTAGTGAACGGTCCATGTTGTCCTGACGAAGGGTAAAAAATATTTGCGCAACAGGACTGCAGAGCCGCGCCTGAATGGTTTGGCTTTGCTGAGCATTCATAGTAATTTCGAAGTGACAACTGAAATAATATTCGATATTGTGGCAAAGAATAACAAAAACACGAAAAAACGTAAACTTCGGTTGAACCGTACCTAATACCATTCACACGGGGGAGGGTGGTGTCTACGCCCACTATTAGTTGATTCCACCATATCGAATTTTAAGTTGATGTTTTCCATACAAATGCATAAAAGTGAACTGAAAGTGGGCGGTAGACGCCCATTAGTCTATTTATGTTAAGTGGCTGACCATAGAAAGGCACCACATTGCATTTCAACCTAATATTGACTTTAATAAAGAGGTTTTCATACAAAAAGATAAAAGTGGGCGGTAGGTTTGTGTGAGGGCTACCCCAAATAGTGCGCGTGTATCACCCATTAATGTATATGTCAGGCGTCCGCACACTAGAAGTTACCATATCAATTATTAAGTTGATATTGACTACAATAAAAAAGTTTTTCATACAAAAAGTCACGAGTGGGTCGGTCGGTTTGTATGGGTGCTACCATATAATAAAGAAGTGTATGTGCAAAATTTCAATTGAATAGCATAAAAATTGGACCCCAAAAAATGGACAGACAGGCGGACAGACAGATAGATAGATAGACAGACAGACAGACGGATCGACTCGACTCGTCTCGTCTCGTCGAGCTGATCAAGAAGACCAGAGTAGTTATGATCGTGTTTTAAAGTCTCCTAATACAGTCCACGTGGTATAAACCTTATGCGAATTACAGTCACTTCAAAACTGAACAAACAATTCTTTCGGATCAAATATTTGACATATTTTTCTCAATTTCAAAAGGGAACAATAACAAAAATGTGTTGTTACAAAAAATGTTTTGGCTTCGAAGACACGTGTTTCGAACTCAACTACGAGTTCACATTATTCCGCTGACCGAAGATTCAAATTTATTTAATTTATATTGTTTTTTTTTTTCTCAATATTTTATATAGGTTTATATATAAGTCGAAAAATATTAGATTATAAGAAATACCATATAAGATTGTTGATTTTTTGATTTATTACTTTCATAGGCTATTTACGCTCTCAAAATGAATTTAATAATGCTGCTTAAATTCCGCTCTATGAAGCACCCGTACCTGTATAATCGAACATATGCGGTTCTGTCTCGAACCGCTTTAAACGGATATAATATTGATTGAAAAAGAAGGCCTCCGTTTGATAGAGACGCCAGGTGCGATATGAGCCCTCGTGTGCATATCGTACATTGTAGGTATAAACGCAATAGCGAGGAAACAGATTAAGTATATCAATAACATAAACCTCATCCAATTCGCACGGCGAATGGGTTGTAATTAGATCATACAATTCGGTCGGATCAATTTCGCGACGCTGACGTGGTATATGGCGTACATTTCGGTCATGGAGCTTTTTTAGATCCTTTCGCTGTTGCACGTCCATAACTTCCCTCGTCAACATGGCAACGCCTTTTACATCAGATTCCAGTTGCAGGGTCTCGGTCTTATTGGCTCTTACTGTTGAATTTACGCCTACAATTGAATTATTGGTGCGATTTTGTGCTATTTCAGTGTCATTTCTTACACCATGAACATCAGCGATAAGTTGCAACTGTAAGAAAATAAACAGGTATGGAGAAGTTGCTTAAGTTTTAAGATTTTGTACTTACCATAACAAAAATTACAGCAACAAGCAGCAGTGATGCATTGGTCTCGCTAAACTGCGAAAGGAACATAATTTCCTTTTCGGAATTTCTTAAAAAATATATTATATTTTTTTATTTTATATTTTTCTATTTTTTTTTTTTTTTGTATGTGTTATCAAAAATATTCTGAATTGTAATCAGAGCGCTGAAATATTTAGAAGTGACTGACTGACTTCAGGGAATTAAAATTGATGAAGCAAAGCTTGCTTTATATGGATTCATCTCAACCCGAAAGGCAAATATGCAAAAATCTGACCAACGATGTACTTTGGTACGATAAGTTTATGAAATCCAATGTAAAATGAGAAGAAGAGTACAGATGTTTCTCTTAAAATGTTTTTACATTTATAACCTATCATATGAAGC
This sequence comes from Leucophenga montana, assembly GCA_035044765.1. Taxonomy (NCBI): domain Eukaryota; kingdom Metazoa; phylum Arthropoda; class Insecta; order Diptera; family Drosophilidae; genus Leucophenga; species Leucophenga montana. The sequence continues at coordinate 386,888 of JAWNNQ010001285.1, read as the reverse complement.
TAAAACACAGACTATTGATTCATATATAGTGCGTACATTGCACATTCTCGTCTTTACAAATTGATAATATTTCGTGGAAAGGCTTACTAAAGTTTCTATACAAGAAAAGTATAAAAGAACCCTTCAAGAATTGTCAGAATCATTAGAAGTTTACTTGTCAACAGTTGTTAAACGCCTCAAAGCCATGTGAATGATTCAAAAGCAGGGAAATTGAGTGCCGTACGAACTGAAGCCAAGAGACGTCGAAAGGAGATATTTGACTTGCGAACAGCTGCTTCCGCGCCTTAATCGAAAGAGTTTTTTGCATCGTATTGTTACTGGCGATAAAAAGTGGATCCATTACGACAACCCAAAGCAAAAAAAATCATGGGGACCACCCGGCCATGCATCAGTATCGACGGCCAAGCCGAATATTCATGGTGCCAAGCTCATGCTTTGTATTTGTTGGAATCAGAAGGGTATTTTGTACTATGAGCTGCTGCAACCTAACCAAAATATCACTGGTGATCGTTACCAACAGCAATTGATGCAATTGAGACGAGCATTGAAGCAAAAACGGCTGGAATATGCCAAAGGACACGACAAGGTGGTTTTTCAACATGACAACGCTCGGCCACATGTTGCAAGATCCGTCAAAGAAACGTTGGAGGCGTTGAATTGGGATGTGCTACCCCACCCGCCTTATAGCCCAGACATAGCCTCTTCTGACCACCACTTGTTCAGATGGATGACCCACGGCCTGGCTGGGCAGCGCTTTACTTCTTACGAGAATACCAAAAAATGGGTCGATTCGTGGATTGTCTCAAAAGACGAGCCGTTCTGCCGACTCGGTATCCATATGCTGCCAAAAAGATGGGAAAATGTTGTAGCTAACGATGGACAATACTTCGAATCATATACATTGTAGCATTTTGTTTAAATAAACGCTCAAAAATCGAAAAAATTCCTTTAAAATTAATTCCAGCACCCAATACTCATGCACTTTGGATGATTTTTTAACAATTTTATGCGATAACCTCGCTTGGATATACTTCAATAAAATTTTTGTGAATTACTTCACTCAGCCTCAACCAAGTAACTCAAGCGATTTTGGACTCTTATTCTCACCACCCACTTTTGTGTTTTTGCACGGTTTATTCTGATGCGTTTCAAAGTAAACAAGACTTTTTCATCTAATCGATCTTCACTTATTTCTGATTCTTTGAGTGAAACGTATTTGGCTGATTTGGCATGGTACGATTTTTACCTTTCTTGGAAAAATGCAATTGCCGTTGACAGCAAAGCAATTTGTGGACATGGAAGTTATCCAAAAGGGTTTTCCTGGCCGATGGCAAAAACTAAAATTCCTGTGGACAAAGTTTAACTGACGATTCGGGTTCTAATCGTACGAATCCAAACAGCATTTTACTTGTAACAAATTCTTATTTAGCTTTGCTAATTATCGTTTTCATTTGTTAAGTATTTTCTCACTCAGCTATTCCTCTTTCTTCGCACTGACAGTAAATGGGAACAGCAATGGGTTGTGAATCCACAACTCCATATATCGTGTGCCCGGTAGAAGAGGTAGTTAAGACGTTGACACTTCTCAGTGGCGTTCGCTCGTCTCATGGTTCGATACCAGTTTGCGCCACCCATGAATATTTTTATAAACCGTGTAAGTACAACAAAATTAAATTAGAATTTTATTTAAAAAAAATAATAAACAGGGGGAAAAACGAACTCAATCTTGATTTAGTGTGAAATTTGAGAATTTCAAATTCGTTCTTGAATAAAGAATTTGTACTTGGTTTAGGAAAATCTTTATACTATGAGGAGTGTGGAATTGTGAACAAATACATGTTTGTGTTGATTTTTGAAAATTAAGCTTTTAAGTTAAACTAGGTAAGTAAAAAAAGAAAGTTTCCATTTCATTTTTTCTGCTGTTCGCGGATGTTGCGCAAACGATCGCGTTCCTTAACGCGAAACTCATTCCTTTCGGCGGGGGACAGCCCAACGGGATGTAAGATTACATTTTTGTTTTTACAAATTTGCGCTGCATCGTATGTACCAACCGTGTCCTCTTCCTCCCAATTCGTATTACACATACATGGTTTATTAAACAAAAATGATTTTTGTTTTGTCGCAGAATCTTCCTCATCCGGATTTTGTTTGCCGATTTCGAATAATATGCGTTTTTCGCATATCGCCACATGTGCCTTCATCTCAGTATCGGGTAGTACGTGTGTATAATCGTAAGGACATGTTTCAAAATTTTTCGGTTCATGGCACCGCAACAAATGCCGCCCCATTCGAGAACGAGTTACACTATGGCATTTTTCCAAAGGACATTCGAGCATATCATTCTCTCGCGGCACCCTTTCCATATTTAGTCTGAAAAAAAAAATATATGAGCATCAGAGCTCTGTATATATTCTTACCCTTTTTACTTACTGTTCTTGGTAAAACAGCACAGCAGAACTACCACAACAACAGCTGCAGCACTAGCAAACCACAAATAAAAAAAAAAAAAAAAAGTTTATAGAAGACGATTATAGTACGAAGCACGGAGAACCGACAATTTACGTTTTTGGAATCAAATCTGTAACACTTTCCACCGTTTTATTTATTTTATTAATTTTTCTTAGCTTATATCCATACGAGCGCACAGAATAGAATAAAAAACTTTGCTGCTAGGAATGACAACACTGATTTCTAGTTTTTAAACTAAGTACAAAAAATTAATAGCTTGCTTAGCTTAAAAAAAAAAAAACATTCTGTTCCTTCTGTTGTTTGGAAATGATTTCGATGAAATGATCCGATTTTCATTTTCAGAATGATTTTGTCATTTTAATTAACTTCGAATTAGCTTTGTGAAATTCATAGTCTCAAATACATGTATTACAGATATTTTAGCATTTCAAGATTGGATAGATGCGAAACTAAATACTAATATATCTCTCAAAACTGGTTTAGAAGTGGATACGGCTGTGGAATGATTTACAAACATTATACATGAAGCAGGTCTGTTGTGTACTGCACCAGCCAAAAGTTCTATAGCGAATACTGTTTTTATATCAGCTGAGCTTAGGAACCTTATAAATAATAAGCGAAAGCTTCGGAAAAAATGTCAAACCAGTAGATGTCCAGCAGATAAAACTAGGTACAATACAGCATCATTCCAACTTAAAAAACGCTTGCACGAAGTAAGAAATGAAGCAACTGCAGTGTTTTTCAAAAGTCTGGATACTAACACGAAAGACTATGAATACAGCCTAAGGAGACTTACCAAATATTTAAAACGACCTGCAAAACGAAATGTTGCTAAACGTAATCATAATGGAGAATGGTGTAAAACCGCCAAAGCTAAGGTTGAGGCATTTGCACAACATTTACACTCAACATTTCAACCAAATTCAAATCTTGCGCCTGAAGATACTGAAATAATAGAGTTTCTGGATGTACCTTGTCAAATGTGCATGCCAATTCGTAGAATTACTGTGTCTGAAATCAAAGAAGAATTCGCAAAACTGAATCAAAAAAGGTCACCAGGCTATGATAAAATAGACGGAAGAGTTACGAAAATGCTCTCTCAAAAGTGTATTGAATTTTTAGCACTAATTTACAATGCGATTTTGAGGCTGGATCACTTTCCTACACAATGGAAATGTGCGGAGGTGATAACGATTCCAAAACCAAACAAGCCTGAAAATATTCTCTCGTCCTACCGTCCTATTCGCTTGCTGGTGACATTCTCCAAAGTATTCGAAAGAATACTTATGAGCAGATTGTTACCAATTTTGGATGAATACAATATAATACCGGAACATCAGTTTGGGTTTAGGAGAGGTCATGGGACTCCAGAGCAATGTCATCGTATAGTGGATATAATTACAAGTGGATTCGAGAAGAAACTGTATTCTGCGGCAGTATTTCTTGATATACAACAAGCATTTGACCGAGTGTGGCATCCAGGCATGTTACATAAAATGAAAAAATTGCTTCCTGCTCCATTTTTCCTCTTATTGAAATCGTATCTAAGCAATCGACACTTTTATGTTCAAATGGAAGGAAAAACATCGAAACTATATAGTATCCATGCTGGTTTTCCACAGGGCAGTGTTCTGGGACCTGTCCTTTACACAATATTCACTGCCGATCTTCCTGTTGTCAGTGATGTTCAAGTAGCCACTTATGCTGATGATACAGCTATAATAGCATCTAAAGACACTGCGGCAGAAGTATCTCAAGATATTCAAAATGAAATAGTTGAAATAGAGCGATGGCTTAAGATATGGAAAATAAAGGTTAATACTGAGAAGTCGAAACATGTCACATTTGCTCTGAGAAGAGGAGATTGTCCGTCAGTATTTTTAAATAATTCACAAATTCCTCATAGTGACTCCGCAAATTATCTTGGACTCGATATAAATCGGAGAGTAACTTGGAAAAGTCATATTAAAGGCAAGACAAAGAAACTCAACATAAAAACAAAAAAAATGTATTGGCTGCTTGGGAGAAAATCGCAGCTTAGTTTGGAGAACAAAGTTCGGTTCTACAAGGCTATTTTAAAGCCTGTGTGGACATATGCTAGCCAATTATGGGGAACTGCAAGCCAATCAAATATTGAAATTCTTCAACGATATCAGTCCAAAACGCTTAGACTTATTGTTGAAGCCCCCTGGTTTGTGGCTAATGATCAAATTCACAAAGATTTGAATATTCCATACATTAAAGATGAAATACGTAGAATAAGCACAAGGTATGTTGAGAGACTACGTGATCATTTAAATGTTTTGGCAATAGGCCTACTAGATAATAGCGATACAACTCGAAGACTTAAAAGAAATCATGTGTTAGATTTACCTTTTAGAGATTAAATTTTGTATATATTGTAAATAAACTCTTAATTATAGAATTTTGAATATAATAGCTGTTCTCACTGGAGTACAGCTATTTCTGTTATATTATGAACTTTCAACTAATTTACTTATTGTCTTATTGATAGATTGTAAATTAAAATTAATAATAAAAAAAAAAAAGTATGCCGGATCGAAAATAAAAACAATTCAAACACGATTCTTCTCAGTTTGTTGTAACCACACCCAGTGCGTGACGTAGCAAGTGGTCACTGCGAATAAGGCTTGATCAGCCTGTAACCCTAACTAGGACTAAGTTTCAAAGCTTTAACGTCGGGGGCCATTCTGTCGAAAAACGGGTACTGCAACAGGAAACTATGTATTTTGTACCCTACCCTGGATATGGATCTTCTCCGTCTCTTTTATGAAACGGAGAATAAACTTAGACAATGTGTTTTTGACCTTATCAGATGTTGTAAAGGGGGCTGTTCATCTACTTAATTATGAGCCTGGCTAAGGCTGAACCACATAGCCTATGTAAACTAGTTTCGTCGTCCTCTATACAGAGTCTGCACACTGTTTTTGAGATGATATTATAGGTGATTAGGGTATATAGGACGAGTTAGTTGCTTAGCCTGCCGTAGCCCTGGATTTTGTATCCAGTACCGGGAAGCAGTATTTTTAAAGCGATCTGAAAGATTTAAACTTAACCTAAAGACACCCGCACCTCTATTCCTCTCAGTCTGAGCGGAGAAGCGTCTGCCGAAACGCAGTTCCATGATCAAAAAATCAGATACGTTGAAGATTTCGCTGCCAGGGAGATGACTATTTATCGTTAAAACCTTATCTAGTCAAATTATGTAAATTATAAATCAAATTTTATCTTCTCGATTTTACTAAAAGGAAACAATTTAAGAACTTTTAGTGAATTAAGTGATTGGAAAATTATTCAAAAAGGCAACTCAATCAATCAATTCGATGGAATGTGTAATATAAGCCAGAACTACATCAAAACATCATCGGAAAATACAACTCGTTTTTAAAGTCGCTAATTGAAAAAAAAAAATAAATAAATAAATAAATAAATAAATAAATAAATAAATAAATAAATAAATAAAATTCAACAAACCAACATTCTGACGCTGACTTAAAGCAGCCATCGTTAAAACTAGATGTGAATTAAACTCTTTTTCAAGTTAAAATTTAAATATATACTTTGCTAATAAAAATTGAGTGTTTGCTTGCGATTTTGAAATAAAAGCATTTTCTTAAGCTTTATGGATATTTGAACGTTAACAAAACCTATTCAAGCGTTTTTAAATTTGTTGTCTGTTTGTTTGTCCGGGCTAATCTCGGAAACGGAGTAACCGATTTCGACGGGACTTTCATTGACAGATAGATGAATTTTCAGAGATTATTATAGGATATTTAAAAAAATCTAAACATTATTTCAATCTCCATAATAATATTCGTTTTTCGCTGCTAAACACCACAAATTTCGTAAATAAAATTCAGCTTGCATGCATTATTCCACACTTTTCACAGACTTACCTTACACAGTTACATAGATGAGCAATTTGCTAGCATGTTTCAAGTTCCAAAAGATCAGCACATTTTAGTGTGAACAAAACAAAAAGTACCACGCAACGACACTCTCATCCATGCATGTGTATCTCCTTCTCATCATGCGCATGGTAAAATAACATAAGTTCCATCAAAGTTTAGAACGTAAGAGATATAGTATTTTTTTCTCCATTTTGCCAACTAAAAATAAAAGAAACAGATAATAACAAAAAAGATTGCAACTTGGCATAATAGCAATCGAAATGTTTTCTTTTGACTTCGGCATACGGAGAAGGATTACGGCTGGGTTATGGTGGAATAATAAACGGCGCCAGTTTCACTCAACTGTCTGTTCCTTCAGCGGTTAGAACGTTGGAGGCGACACATAGTCTTTTCTCTCTATTCTGCCAATTAACAAAGGAACAAAAGAAGAAAGCATCTAGGTGAAACACGGTACCGTATAACATTCTACCATGCGCTGTGTGAAGCAGCAGCTAACTATGTGTGCGTTTGTGTGTTTTAATAAGATGTGCAGCATACAAACAGCCAACCAGCATACAAACAGCCATAAAAACTTTGAGCGCGAAAGAGATAGGGGATTATTTGGTTGACTTTGTTTGTGTTTTGTTTGATGGGCGCGTATGGGATATGGATACATTGTATGTGATGCGCTATTACATAGTTTTTTAATTAACAATTGGTGCCTCAAAAAATTAGAACGCTAGGACGCATGCAACTAGCTTACATTATAGGGTCATCCATTTCGTGGTATCTGCCATTCCAAGCGTAATTGGTTTAGTTTATTGTTTGTCATTTACGATAATATGGATCATTTAACCACCGAACAACATGTTAAAAATGATAAAACCTATTACAGAAGTGCTGATATTGCAAACGGCTTTGAACAAAATTGTGATCACCAAAGGTAACCATTTTTCACACGGTGGTTACAGAGAATTGTCGCATTTTGGAGCTTTGAAAGATGTGACCTTAATCAGGGCATCCACGGGTCGAATTTATTCGAAAATGAAGCTGGGACGACGGTTACCGGCTACGCAGAGCACTATGGTTGCATTATAACCCAGTTTTTTTAGCCAGCAATTGAAGATTTCGACTCGGACTACATCGACGAACGACAAGAAGGCGACAAAAAGCAAAATGAAAAAATAGAACAAGATCGGTTCCATATGCTATATCATCATACATGTTAAGAATTGGAAACCTGTTCATCTAACTTGAATTTGAACAATTATTTTTAGTTTTTTTAATATAAGAAGTGAAGCTACATATTGGAAATATGTTGTCATTCGATCATCTTAAATTCGATTGTATACTTTACACAATAAATAATTCAATACGTGATTCGTCGATTTATGAAAATTTAACTCCGAATGGAGCAACGGGGGTGAAATGATATACTATAAGGTACATTTTTTTTCGTCCGATTGTCTTCAAACTTAATTTGTTAGACTACACAACAAAATATTTGGCCTATTTTGACAAATGCCACCTACGAAGGAAAACAGGAGATGAAAATTTTATGAGTATGTACAATATGTACAAAATAAAATACAAATAAATATTAAATACTAATATGAAACACAGAAAAAGTCAAAAATAGTTCAAATACAAATCTGTTTCGTTGTTGAAACTCTTTCGTTTAAAACGATTAATCTGTGTGCTTCCAAAGCTATTTGTGTAAAAATTTCTAAAAATATGTCGAGGATGCACATTTTTAACAACACCTTTGTTCGCTTAACATTTCTGTGTGTGTGTATTTGAATAGAGCTTTATTGCTTTAGTTGATATAAAATATTTACTTTCAATTGCTCGATTGTTACGCTTAAAACTCAAATAAAGTCACTGACTTCAATTGAGGCATTCAACCACCACGTTAAGAGTGTCATCTATAAAATACATTAACAACTCACATTCCAGGAATAATGACTTGTTTCGAGTAACCTGTTCTCTCTGGGTACATGCAACTGTTAGTAGATAATTCAATGTGACATTCTAATGATAATTTTGCAACACTTTTGTGTCTTTTTTTTTCCATTCAGTAAGAAACAGAACAACCTATAGCAGTGGAGAACACTTGTGCCACATGTGGCAATGCCGTTTGTTGTTGCAACAGTTTGTAGCACATACTACCCGTACTTGACACTATCTCGCGAATTATGACAGCCCAACTACATATTTTCGTTGCAAAATGTTGCAAAATGTTTATGTTGTGTGTGTCTTACCTAAGCGCAAACGTTCTATAAAATTTATACAACGAATGAAATTCTAATCGCTGATTGAATAATGCCTGCAGCTTACACTACGTGTATGCAATTTGAATTTATATTAATTTAATGTACTCGAAGAGTTTCTGTTGTGACTGCACAAAGCGCAGGCGCAATTAATTATTGTTAAGATACGATATGAGTAGTACAACAAATAGTAACTAAGCGCTTTTAATTCACAGCACAAGTTGCCTTGACCACCCTGACGACGACGGTGTATGCACTTTGACCGGCTTTAGGACACATAAGCGTACCGCTTGACATTTTCAAAGCTGCACCTACGCTTCTGAAGGTTTATTTTTTTTTTCTTTTTTTCGTTTTAGATTCTTAAAGGTTTTATAAGCTGGCGCCACTTGAGCCATATTTAAAACGATTAAAGTGAACGACCGACGTGCGCAAGTAGAAGCCGCGCATGCGCTATTGAACTGAGCTAAGCCGGGCGCTGCAAGTCGCCGCCATGCCGGGTTTTGAGTTGCTCGCATTACAAATCGACAAACGACATGAAAATGCGCTTTAACAACGCGCAGTTAAACTAGATAAAAGTGATCCAAGATACGCACAGACACCGTCGTTGCCTTCGATTTCGAGAACAACAACAACGGCGACGACGTCCAAAGTGATGACGATTAAACAAATGAGAATCATTGACGGAGGATCAATACGAGTATGCTTCCAGTATAGAGCGAGGATATTTTTAAGCACCGAAGACTCGAATATTATAGTTATTTGAGGTAAACCAGAGTACATAATTTTATTTTTAAATTTAAACTGAGCTTCTACTGAACAACTTAAATTTTAACTACTAAAAATACTACAATAAATAGCGGATTGGTTTGCATGTTGCCACCACATTGCTTTTTTGAACGTAACTTGTCATAAAATCATCGTAGTGCTGATATATAACATCCTTAGCTAGCAATCCTTTGAAAAAATAAAAAAAATATTCAACAAATTTTGAGAAATATATAAAATTAAATGCTTCAAATTTTGGCTTGCAGGTTGCCACCCCTTGTAAAGCTGTAGAAAAACTCAAATGGAAACGTCGGAAACGCATCAAACGCCTTGGCTGTGAACATAAGAAAAATTAGTGCAAATTGGCATGAAAAATAAAATTTGCAAAATGGTAAAGAATGATTCCAAATCGCGTCAACGGAAACCCAATTTGGAGCAATATACAAACTTCACACAATCATGCAAACTAGCATGTGAGTGTAAATAAGCGAAAAAGAGGAAGAGAATTAGAAATAGAAATAGAGGTGGCAACCTGCAAGCCAACAATGGTACCAATGTGCATTTAGACGCCATTTTGGAATATACATGAAAGAAAATAAAATTGACAATTCATGAGTTTGGAATTCTATGCGGACTATGTAAATTGAATGAAATAAAGAAAACACAGTACAAATATTTTTATTAAATTACAGATAGAAAGGTGCAATTTGTGAGCACAAAACTAAAATACAATTTTAATATTTAAATGTTTTAGAAATAACATTTCACTTTTTGTTCAGCAAACAGTGTGTTATTGCGTCGTGCGTATTCTTTATTAGTTTCTATGGTTGGGAATCCTTAAGAAACATATCTTTAAAAATGCTTGCCTAGAACTTTAATAGCACCTACGCAAGAGTTTTTGAAATTGTAGAAACAGTTAGCTTTAAACACAGCATATAAGATTTGATTTGCCTATGGCTTTAACTAAGTGTTGTGATATAAGTAGCAAAAAATTGTTTCATACAGTCGGTGACTGATGAGCGACTATTTACAGAGTCCGAAATACAGTATCTCACCTGGAAATAAATTTTTGCGAATGTTTCATTACGCATTGAGCATAAATGGGATTCAAAGTATTGACCTCGAGCCAGCCAGAAAAACTCATATTATCTACAACAACCCTCATAGGGTTGCCTTGTACGAGTATATTGTGCATCAAGGTAACCCTAAGCGTAAGCAGGCATTTACTTTGGAAAGTTTGATATTTTACGTACGCAGAACGTGTTGATGTGCGAGCACTATTTTTGTGTGGTTTAAAGTGACTTCAAAAATTGAACTCGGCCAAAAAGTGGAATTAACTCGTGAACATTTTCGTACGATGGTCTTTTACGACTTTCGATGTCTGTCGATTTGAAAACTAAAGTAAAACACCTAGCAAAAAGGGTAAATGTGAAGAGCATTAAAGTTTCGATTCCAACGAAGTAAAAGTTTGTTCTCATTATACCATTCACACATATTGTGAAATGGTATTATCAGTTTATCTGAAAGTTTGTAACGGACTAAAGGAGACATCGTGGAGTACAATATATATTCTTGAACAGTTCGACGAGTCGATCTAGATATGTCCGTCTGTCTGTCCGTCTGTCCGTCTGTATGTTGACGCGCATTTTTGGGGACCAATTTTTTATAATATTCTGTCTTGGCACATACACTTCTTTCTACTGCAGTTCTATAGAGTATCAAACTTCCATACAAACTCACCTCTCATTTTTGACTTTTTGTATGAAACACTTTTTTTAGTGTAGTCAATATGAACTTGATAATTGATATGGCAGCTTTTAGTTGATAGACGCTTCAGATATACATTAATACGTGGGTCCCGCCCACTTTTTGGGGTAGCTTCCATACAAACCCACTTTTGTGTTTTTGTATGAAAAACTTTTTTATTAAAGTCAATATTCGGTTTAAATCTGATGTGGTGCCTTTTTATGGACAGCCGCTTAACATACATAGATTAACAGGCGTGTCCTACCCACTTTTTAGGGTAGCGTCCACATAAAAGCCACAGCTCACTTTTATGCATTTGTATGAAAAACGCCAATATCAACTTGAAATTCGGTATGGTGCCATCTTATAGATTGTCGCTTCATACGCAAAGTTTTTGGGGGTAGCCCCTATTTAACCGCCCCCCCCCTCTTTAATAACACTTTTTCTCATTTTCATCGCATTGGTTTATGTTGAGTTAATGGCTCCTAAAAATATCAAGGTGCGCCAAAATGACTGTGAGCCATGGGCGCACAATACCCTCGCAATGTTTCCAGTTAATAGGTTAATTTAGAGTTGGTTCCAATTAACAAATCATGAGAAATATTGACCATATCAAATGAAATCTTCGCTGGAATTCTTGAGAACCAAGCTCTATTCCATGTACAAATTTATTTTAGTTATTATAACTGCTTCGGTTAAAGTTGAATAATGTTCATTAGTTAATTTCGCACTGTTTTGCATTTTCGAATTCTTAAATGCGTGCCTTAAGGACTTGCAGAATGTCCGCTATTATAATTAAATGAAATTGTCACTAATTATCACTAAGTAATATATAAAATCTTTCCATACAATCCAGTGCTACCACGAATTTTCCATTGATATTCGAATATGAAATAGTTCCACATCAACAATCAATTCCACTGCCAACTTGCACACATTCCAAAGCAGCCAACTCATTACTCATGCACACTTTTAGACGATCATGATCCTGTTTATAAAAGCCATTGCCGCAAGCCGAAAGCCGAAAGCTCTTCCTACATATACTCTCATAACCAGGCAGAATTACTCGACGATCGGAACGTCTCATCTTCAGAACAGCGCAGCTAATAAAAGCGATCGTAAAACAAGTTTGCCTAATTGATCGCGCGTACGCCAAAAACCTTACAAAAAAAAAAAAACAAAAAAAAAAAACAACCTCAAAAAAACAATCCAAAGCAAACAAAGATCTGAGTCTTGCGCTCAGAGAATTACGACTCCAAGTCGCATTGAGGCGTTAAATGCTCTCGTTCAATATTACTGTGAGTGTGTGCGTGTGTGTGTGTTTGTGGATCCCTTACGAAGCGTGGAATTTTTGCCATACCACAGTCACAGCCAGCGCAGCTAGCACAGTCCCAACACAGATCAGTTCAGTACAGATCAAAGGGAGCCGGCTTGGTGTTGATTTTGGTGGCGTTACCGCAAACCAAACCGCATTCAACGCCGTCTACGCCATAACTTTTGCTGGCGCTCTTTGTTCTTTCAACCACTGCCATCATCAGCCACTTCCATTTCAACGTTTGCGTCGTCTTGGTCGGTCGGTCGGACAGGCTTTTAAGCGATGACACCAAATCGCTATTTAGTCGAAGGCTTTCCCCCTCATCCACTATGAGATGAGACTCCAACGTTGTACGTCTGTCTGTCTGTCCGTCCGTCTGTCTGTCTGTCTGTCTGTCTGTCGTCGTTGTCGTAGAGGAGGTCATTAAAATTAATTTGGTTCAATTTGGTCTGCTGCCAAATTGTTGACAATGAAATATACACGTAACTGAGTCGTCGAACGCCGATTTTTTTTTTTTTTTAGTTGAGTTGAGTTGTAGTGTTGGAAAGCAATGAAATATTGAAGAAGCACACGGTTTTAAATTTTAAATCATTTTATTTACTTAAACAATAGAAAATCATTCAGTACTATTATATAATAAAGCATTTTGACAAATTATTTTTAATAACTTGTTTAGTAATGCCATTAAATTTATTATTAAGAAAGAGCTATGCGTATGTAGTGCTATCAAAATAAGTATTTCAAACACTAAAACTGCGTTTTTGAGCGCTTTCTACAGAGCATCTAAGTTCTAATAAGATAAAGTACGTCTATAATATTCGGAATAAGTTACATCAGCGTTGAATTTATTGACTTGAAAAACTTTTTATAAGAACTTAGGCCGAAAACTTCTCTCTAATATAGCCTAATAGTTTTATTAATCAAAATTTAATAACAAAACTCAGCTTGAGTTCTTCCATATTTCACTTGTTAATATCTCAGCATAAAATCATAGAAATCAGAAATCAACAATAGGTGCGTTCAGCAGAGACTGATTACTGCTTTACGCTGAATTTACTGTATTTTCAGTATCAGTAATCACAAATCATACATCGATTAGTTCTGCTGAACGCAGCCAGTGTCTATAAGTTATTTCTTATATCTAAACCAGTGACTTATTTTATTTCAATTCGAAGAAGAGTAAAAAAAGATTAAAACCGAACAAAATTATTTGGAAAGAAGCAGACTTCACGCTTTGGTTACAGAATTTTTTTGGATTGGAGTTATAGCAAAACTAATAAAAAAGCAAAACTAATCTGATGAAGATAGTTTTGAAGCATTTCATTTGAAAGCCGGAAATAGCCATTGTAATGAGCAGTATATGCCAGTTCAACTTCTATCCTATAAAGCTGATGACACTATGGAACACCATCTTTTTGGCTTGCTATTCTAGATTTAAATATAAACCTAAAATAGCCAATCGCCAATAGTAATCAATAGTCATATTGAATACATAGCAAAGAATTTACGTGGACCAACGTAGTCCTTAGTCCAACAGTTATCCAATCCTCTCTAAAAAAAATATTGGATAGTTCCCGAAAATAAAGGCAGTTTTCTGTAGTGTTGGCATTTTCTCCAGAAATAGGATTTCCTGCCAGTTCATTTCCGGTATAAAAGAAATGAAAAATACATGTTCTTCAATGGCTTTTTGAAAAATGGAAACATATGTAAGTAAATTGGAACATGAACAAAACTAATGTTCTTTTGGCAGGCTTTTTTCATACAGAGACTTATGCTGACTGATTACTGATTTACGCTGCCTAATTCCAACGTCTGCTAAGCTTTTGGTTTTTTTTTTTGTTCTCTTGAAAGCCATTTGGATCAAATAGTTTTACTTCAAGCTTTCGTAATAGGTTGTTTTTCCTTTTAAATAGTAATCAGTAAACACAAATCAGTTAACGATTAGTTCTGCTGAATGTAATGTTTATTTTGTTTCCCTGGAAAGCCGTCTGTTTTGAATATACGAAGTTTTTCTTGAAGCTTTCGAGATGGCCAATGATTTGTGTTGATTTCTTTGACACTTTATGATCAATTTTCTACAGAATTAGTATCATAATATGACAAAAACAATGTGTTATTTGCTTAATTTTTGGTACGATATTATAGAATTTAATGGTTCAATATTTGTTATGCACTTTTCGAGTCTTCATCTCTTTTACAAGAGTTAAAATAATCAAATAACGAAATGTCTGCGAAAAAGGGAACAAATTTAAAACTTCTCCAAAAAATTCGTTGGTCTAAAATTTCTTTTAGCAATTCGCAATTTCGCTCTTTAATGCGCTTAGTATAATCAATTAAACTGAATTTCTGAACAGAAATTAATAAAATAAAATGAAATCTTCTCCAGAGAAGAAAATGCTGTTTGCAGAATAATATTTTTTCATCTTTTTACACTTTTCTGCTCATCCGGTTCGTTTACCAAATAAATTTAACTAAGTAATGAGCAGAATTTAAACAAATCAGAAGCATAGATAGTGGGTATTAAGGGGATCAATCCCCATGGCATTAAAAAGAGTCCATTGGTTCCACGGTGTGTTGAACCTCCTACGAATGTAGAGAAATTTATGTAATGGTCGCATGTGCGTGGACCTTTTTGTTAATTTTTTATGCTTTCCAATATGAAATGTCTCCCCCATGTAGAAGAAACTACGCCACTGAACCACTGAAATGAGAATAAAACTTTTCAGTCTCTGATTTCAACGGAAGTTTTTGTATTCTTTCTTGTAGACATACGTAATCGTATAGAAAGCGCTCATTAAAAACTAAAATGTTTACAACTGGGACATTTTTCGTCTCTTTACTATACCGAAAAACTAAGCTTATTTCAAGAATATTTGGCACTTGGTCGGCACAACTTTGGTTATGTTAACTAAACGATGGCAATACTAAAACCTGTGACTTAAGCAAATATTTTTGTTTAATTATTCGAAGAACGCTCTGGAAGTCCAGTGCGCGTAATGACGCTAGTAGGCATTTCACCATTGGAACTACGTCCAGACTCGATTGGTGGCACGCTGCAAAGAAATTTCAATTTATTTTTATAATTAAACAAAGAAATACTTTCCGAAATAGTATGTAACTTACGATTGTGCTATTTGCCTATTAAGCGTAGCTGAGTTGGGCAAATGCGGTGATTGACTCTGCGATGGCGGATTACTATATGGCGAATGACTATCCGAGGTGACATGCGGATGACGCTGGCCGGCAGCGGCGACAGCAATAGCACTGGAGCTCATGCTGAGCGCTGCTGCCTCGGCATGGGAAATGGGTATGCTGCGCGGTGTAGAGGCGGCGGAGACAGAGACAGAATTTGCAGCAGCAATTGCAGCGGCATTGGCAGCGGCGGCAGCGGCAGCGGAACTAGCGCTCATATCATGCAGCTCAGCGGTATTGGGACCAGTTGGTAGTATAGCAACACTACCACCGCCACTGCTCAGATGTAGTCCAACGGGCACTTGTGAAGGATAGATGGGACCACCGTTGATTAGATTGACACCTTGTGACATGCCTGCAATTAAGTGTGTATGCATTAGTTAATATGATGCTCAAATTTTCGCCAAATTACTGCAGAACTTACTCGGCAACGGTGGACGCAATGGTGCACCTGAGTTATTCTTTGGCTTACGTTTGCGTTTCTGTATGCCTTCCTTCTTCATGGACAGCGGCCGATTCATATTGTGCAGTTTGAAGTACAGTCCGCAGGCATTGCACACCGGATTTCCATCGTTGTTGCGGCGCCAGAGCGTTGTCGAATTGGTCTGACAATTGGCACAGGTCACACCAGTGCGACGATTGTTTGGCGCTGCTGGCGTCTTTGGCTTTGATTGACGCGGTGGCAAACGCACTGAACGTACCGTGGTATGACAACCCGATGGGCAGTAGTACTCGGAACCCTTACGCACATATGGTGCATTGCAGCCCTCACAGCGCAGCTCGGCCAGCGTAGTGACACCACCGTGTCCACCGCCTGGACCAGACATCACAGCGCTATCGGCATAGCTTGGAATGTTGGGCGTTGAGGAAGCCCAGTGCGCGGGCGCAATATTTGTGGGTGCATAATCATCGACTACTTGTGGATGATAGTTGGACTGTAGAATAGATAGAAAGAAGATTTGTTAGTCGTAGATAAAAACCACTTGATTGATCTTTGGAACAGACATTAAGCATACATAAAAGCGGATTAAATATAAGTACTTTACAAATCTTTGCTATACTTGTAAGGCAGAGACTTTGCAGGTTTAACACCCCCAAAATGTTAGCTAACTGTAGGTTAAACACTTTTTGTGTTTGTAGGTTGAACACTGTTTATTTTTCTGTCTTTGCTGCAGTTTTGTGTGTTGTGTT
Source organism: Leucophenga montana (assembly GCA_035044765.1). NCBI lineage: Eukaryota > Metazoa > Arthropoda > Insecta > Diptera > Drosophilidae > Leucophenga > Leucophenga montana. The sequence goes on along the minus strand of JAWNNQ010001285.1, from coordinate 370,029 downwards.
CACATTTCGAAACCACTAGAAATATTGTTTCTTGTTTATAAATCTCATCGAGAATATATTACATGCATCTGCGATCAATATTCAAACCAATTTTGATTAATATTTAACATCAAAATATTTCCCCATGAATGAAATTTAATTTTGAAACGCATGTGTTTCTATTTCGTGATTTTATAGGCGGCAATCAATCTGCAAGCCAATTTTTTTAAACTTCGATTTTTATTACTTTCGAAAGAATATAACAGAAAAAACTGGGAAAGTTTCTTGGTTGTAACTTTCGACTGAAATTTATATGAAACAGATCTAAGATAACTTAAATCAACTGAAAATTGTTGGCAAAAATGTTAACTATTTATGCTCAACCTAAAAGTTTCTCCCCTATGAGTCTTAAACGTACCAAAGAAAAAATGTTTGTATTGACTGTCGCGAGAAGAGTTTTACAAACGTTTAACAGTGAAAAAAATCCGACAAAATTATTCACCATACAAAAATTTATTTCACCACGATTTGCCCGCTTTAAATATATGTATGTATATATATATATTGTTTTGTTTTTTGACAATTAAAATTTACTAGTTTAATCCTCAGATATTGTATAATCCTACATATGTACGTCCATATATATTTTCTGTTTATACTTGCGTCTGTTCGGTCGCAAACTAATCAATCTATTTTAAGACATAACATTTTGAACATTTTTTGGAAAAATGCCCGAATTGATCTAGCGAATTGATGTGGTCACGCTTTACAAAAACCTTTTTGATATTTAATAAATTTCACATATACAGTTCAATACAAAGTTGTACAATAGTAACGTTTATTCTAGTACGATTCTGCTTTGATTAACATTTCAATTTTTTTTCTCTGAACTCTAAACTAGCCTTTATGTGACTACGATTTATATCTCTTTAATCAATACATTATTTTTACACAAAAAAAAAAAAAACAATCATGGTGAAATTTTGTTTCTGTGAGGAATTAGTTTTGTGTGGTGAATTTTTTGCCTGTGGTCAATTATTTTTTTGGTATGGTTATGACTAAATTTATGCGTTACAAAAATAATTTTTTATAGAAAGCAACAAACTATCTACTGTATTTCCACGGCTACAAACTAACCGCTGGTGAAAATGCTATAACGTACTACTAGAAAGTTAAACTAACTTATTTAAAAAATGTTTCTCTTTGGCACCACTATAAGTTAAGGCTAATACAAGTACAGCAATGAATCGATATACAAAACGAAATCTAAATTCATACTTACAAATGATACATTCTGATATTCTGCGCCCGCCGTAGACCACAGTGCCTGCTCATTAGGATTGACCGTATCGAAGAGGCCACCAATTGTCGAATATGGACCAGCTTGCCGCAATGAACCCAAACTCGGATCGGATTTCGTAATGAACTGTGTCGCCGGTGGCATACTATAGATAGTGTTGCCCTGCTGCAAAGTGTAACTATTCGAGGGCGCAAACGACGAAGTAGGCGGAAAATTCATATAAGCTGTATTCAAATCAGCATATGTCTTCGATTCATTAGCAGCATGCACACTGGCATCCACTACGGATGATTCGTAGTAGATATTACCGGTCGGTGTACCAGCACCGCCGCCAGCGCCATTATCTGTAGCACCAAAGCGTCCATCGTCGGCAATAAGCCGTAAAGTTGTTGTAGTCGTAGCTCCACCGCCACTCTGGTGATGCGCACCAGCTTGACTGTGACCATGCTGCGCCATGGCAGCGGCATGTGCAGCTGCTGCATGCGCCACCGCTGCAGCATTATGTTGCTGCAATGCCTCCGAGGAGACAACTATCGATTCCGCATAGCCACCAGGACCAGCAGCACTGCCATTTGGTGTGACGCACTGCTGTTGATGCAGCTGCTGTGCAATGCTGACTGCATCAGCACCACCACCAACAGGCTCCTGTTTGGTTTCAATGGTTTCGATTTTAATATGGCCTGCTACATCCTCGGTGCAAATGATGTGTCCATTTTCCGTGGTGTAAGTGTACACAGTGCCGGGCGGCGGCGCTGTTGCTGCATGCAATTGGCCGGCTGCATCGTCACTGCGCTGCGCCAAATGCACATAATCGCTGGGTGAGTGCAGCCGTTGATGATGAGCGCTGTACTCGCTGGCAGCTTGCGAATCGGGTTGATCGACTTCACGTGCATCGTTGACCTCACTGAAAGTGTTATGTATATGCTAAGAATTGCTACGCATGTTGCAAGCTGCATGTATACTTACAGTGTACCCGCCGTGGTCAGTATGCGTCGCTGCTGTGTACGTGTCAGACGTATGTATTCATGACTCTCATTGCTATTTGGCTGACTGGCTTGTACTACAACGCCAACAGCTCCAGCTGCGGCGGCAATGCTGGATGGAGGCACCTGTTGCTGCTGTTGTTGCTGCTGTTGTTGCTGCTGATGTTGTTGCTGTTGCTGCTCCTGCGTTTGTTGCTGTTGCTGCTGTTGTTGTAGCTCCTCTAAGCTATTTGCATTGCTGACCTGCAGCGAATCGCCTCCATTACTTGTCTCACTCTTAATCTTGTCCAGCAATTGCAACTGTTGCTGTTGCTGTTGCTGCTGTTGCTGCTGCAATTGTTGCTGTGGCGCTGTCTGTGTTTCCATCTGCAATGCAACAAGTATAAAATATGAATGAATGTATAAATCTCGAACAACTTAGCAAAGTGCGTCAAAAGTGTGGCTCAAGTTCCGGTCGTCGTTGCTCATTGTCGTACCTCTATTTCCGTCGCTGTCACCTCTAAAGTTTAAAGCTCTAAGCCAACTACAAGCGGCAAACTACAAAAGCCAGCATTTCAATTTGTCACCTCACCTACAACAATGTACGTTACATGCTAGTATGTCATAAAGCAATCTTGTTAGGCTTGTTGCCGCATGTTGCTCCGCGTCATGTTTGCCGTCAGTTTGTTCGTTCTCGTTTTTTGCGTCAACAGCAACCACCAACGACACAACAACAACAAAAACAACAACAACTACAATTGCGATGGCTCTGTGTCAACAACATATATAATACCCTTCACATACATAGTGTACAAAGTGTATTATCAGTTTGACGGAAAGTTTGTAACGTATTGCAGAAGTCATCGGAGACGTCACGGAGTATATACATAAATACTTATATTCGTGATCAGCTTGACAAGCTGAATCGAATTAACCATGTCCGTATGTCTATCAGGATATTATTCTGCGTTTTATTTATTCACATTTATAGACTTCGGAGATATACAATAGATCAAGCTTTGTTGGCAGTGCTAAGGGTGTCTTACTATATACCCAATAGAGTTGGAAATCTGTCGATAATACTGATAATTTTATTTGTTTTGGCTACTATCAAATACTGTCTATTACTATCGTTAGCCAGTCGAGTATGTTTGACTTCGAGATATCCTGAATCTTAGCTAAGAGCCTTTATTTATATAATAGATGTTGTGTATGACTTGCATTCTATTGTGTCTTGATCTGGAGTCACATTATATTAAGACTTGCTTTTATATTGTAGCACTACCAATTTTTCCAACATATTTTTCTTTCACGGCGTCCTTTATAAATCTCATCTATCTGAGTTTAAAGTGGCTGAGTTGTAACTAATTTGATTTCTCTTATATCAACCGGTGCCCTTTAAATTTGTACCAAAACTCATACATACACTAGATTTCATCAAGCTGCATTCTATATTTTGTGAGATACAACGAATTTTGTTTTCTCTTATAAGCTGCCACCACATATTTGTCCAGTGTACCTACATTGTCCTTTACATATGTATATATGTATATAACGAATATAAATATAACGAATTTGATTCTTCTCTTATAAAGTGGGCGTGGTACCGCCTAATATATACTTGTATATACCAAAATCCTACCAATCTCCGCAATAGTTTTTTAGTTTGGAGGTAACATACAGTCATGTTAGTATAGATTAACGTACGCCAAACTAAAGTTTCTAGCTTAACTACCAAAACCAACATTTTTTTCAATCCAGAATTCCGAAATGGGATGTATGTTTGCCAGGGCCTACTCCTTCTAGTGGGATTGGCATATTCATTCACACTGAGGGCAAACATCTTTGTGTTACAGAAAATGCTTGAAAAAAGTCTGATAGTCTGGTTTCAATAAAATGGTGCGAAATGTCACATTGAGTCGGAAGTTTCCGGAACTCGTGGCGTCCAAAAATGCTATATTGATTCGCCAATAAAATCATCGGATTTGACTTCGCCGGACTTCTTTTTGTGGTGATTTTTGAACAACATTGTTTATGAAAACATGCCAAAGACTAAAGAAAAGCTTAAAGCCAACATTCAAGCCGAAATGACTTCGATATATCCCGAGAAGCTTGCCAATATGATGGAAAAGGCCAGATAAAGAGATCGCTATTATTTCACCAATAAACGCGTTGTGTTAAAGCTTAATGAAAACCACAAATTTCCGAAATTTAAAGTTTTAAATATTTCCAGTAAGCAGACTAAGAAACCTTGAACCGAAGCTCTAACACCATTCACACGAAACTTTAAATAGTATTGTAGTACATAAAAGTGGGGGTTTAAATAGGAGGGTGGTACACGCTCACTAGTAGTTGTGTATGAAGCGATGTAGTAGATGTGTAAGATGCCACCATATCGAATTTCAAACTGATATTGACGTTTTCCATACAATGGGACTACCTCAAAAAGTGGGCAGGACACGCCCCTTTGTATATGTATATGAAGCGGTTGTCCATTAAAATCCACAAAATCAAATTGCAAGCTAATATTGATCTAAATGAAGGATTTTTTCATAAAAAAACACAAAATTACACGTTGGGTTTGTATGGGGGCTACCTCAAAAACTGGGCGGGTCACGCCCAATTGTCTATGTATGTTTAGCGGCTGTCTCTTAAAAGGCACCATATCGCATTTCAACCTAATATTGACTTTAATAAAAAAGTTTTTCTTACAAAAAGTCAAAAGTGGACCATAGGTTTGTATGGGAGCTACCCCAAATAGTGGGCAGGCCACGCCCGTTAGTCTATGTATGTTAAGCGGCTGACCATAAAAAGGCACCACATTGCATTTCGACCTAATATAGACTTTAATAAAGAAGTTTTCTTACAAAAAGTCAAAAGTGGACAGTAGGTTTGTATGGGAGATACCCCAAATAGTGGGCGTGGCAGGTCAATCTTGATACTCTATTAAACTACAATAAACAGAAGTATATGTGCAAAATTTCAACTGGATAGCATAAAACTTGGTCCCCAAAAAATGCGCAACAACATACAGACGGACAAACAGACAGACGCACATGGCTAGATCGATTCGTCTCCTCGAGCTGATCAAGAATATATATATATATATATATATATATATATATATATATATATATATATATATATATATATATATATATATATATATATATATATATATACTTTATGGGGTCTACGGTGGCTCCTTTAATGCGTTACAAACTTTCAGACAAACTGAACAAAACTATCGATTATATTTACTATCGATAATTATCTCTAGTAGTCAAATCCTTAGTTCGTTATGAACTTCGAGCTGAAGCTCGTTATAGAGACTGCTCTTTGTTGCACTATTTTGGACTATTCATATGACTGTGAGGTGTTCATTATTATGGCTAGCTCGCATTCAATGTCACACTTCATATTATGTTTTTTGTATAAACCTACATTATTTGTAAGGCTTTGGACTGTAAGTTTGGTACATATGTATGTTTCTTGCAGCTACCCACATAAAATATACACCATTAGTTCACATCAGAGCTTTATGAACCCATAGAAATCTATGTTATAGACGCTAAGGTACAAACTATCCAGGCTAGAGACTTCAACTAATAATTCTCATTTAGCCCACATACAATTTAAAATTCCGATGTGGTTGCTACGATAGACGACTTATAATAATCTCCATCAAATTCTAAAATTCTTATTTTCATTTACAGAACTTCAACTTCATTCGTTGGAAAATAAACAATTTGACAATATAAGGGTATTAAAACTTCAACCTCCACCTAAGTTAACACATCTCCTTATTCACTTTGCATTCAAACCAAATATCAAGCAAGTACATTTTGCACTACTAGAGGAAATTGCGCGAAGCAGAAATCCCCAAAGCGTAAAATGGCAGAGAGAAAGAAGTCTTCTCAAACCAAAGTTGAAGTCTACGACCTACGCCTATTGTCAGCTATCAGACGCCGCGTCTTTGCGTTCTGTTTATTTACTCGATGCCACATCCACATCGGAAATAAGTCTTTCAACAATTTCGCGCCAACAAAAAAAAAAAAGAAAAAAAAAGTTTAACATTATTTTTTGTAATAAAATCATTTAATGTCTTTTTGTGTGCGACATCAGAAAGTTGTAAAATAAAAAAGCGACGCGTCATCGTTCGCATGTTGTTCGTCATTTAATACAATAAAATTGGGGGTGGTCTGACTCTCTCTCTCTCTCTCTCTATATATATATATATATACGAGTATGTCTGAATGACAGCTATTTACCAAGTGCATACTTTGTAAAAGTCGTTATTCATGAAGACTATTCGCAATAAGTGACATTGACGTTATTTGGATTTAATAAAGCTCTACAATGACGCGGAGCATTGACTTTGGGGGCGCGTTTAAGTTGTAAAAAGTGTATGCCGTGAAACTTAATAGTGAAATTCTTTGATGAATTTTATTTAAAATATTTGATTTCAGTATATAGTAAAGCGTGGTTAAACCTTACGTTGTTCACTAAACAGTCACCCCTCTCAATTGAATTGCTTCTTTTCCATAATTTCATATTCACTCTTTCATTCTCAACTTGTTTGAGCATTGATTAACCTTCGAGATTTATGTTCCAGTCAAATTCTGGTCTTAATTTGTCCTCTATTGTCGCACTCCTCTTAATATTTATCACTCTTGAAAGCTCGGGAACTAGTAAGATAGTTCCTGAGTGGCCAAGCTAAGATCTCATCGCATTTTACGGATTGCGCAAAACTGCAGTATTGACGAGACGCTTCACGTATCATTTAGGGTGTAGTATAGTTCACCAATTACCAACCCTACTTAATAGCCATGCACCATGCAAACTATGCACATCATAAATCCTTTATCTCACTTCTGGGAAGAGCTTTTGCTCTGATTCTTGCTAGTTGACTAGAATGGAATCTTACGATAATAAAAAATAAAAAACAATGGAGCAGTCAGGTTCAAGTCGCTAGCTTAAATAGTTTTTGAGATCTCCTTTTGCTTGTTACATACACGTATATTCGCAGAAACTTATTATTACCTTATTTCCACGGTATATTAATCACGTCGCAACCGCCTGTTCTTAGTACCCTTAGCAGGATATTCTTACTAGATGGAACTTCCCTCCTGCGCCACTTATGCACTGCAGTACATAATTGAATAATCAATTCGGCAAATCACAGAAGGTCATGATCACAGAAAACGACTAGGAACAACTGCGGTCAAAACAGTGCTACTTCGAGCGCCTAAACAGAAGCAGTAAGAATATAATCGAGCAGCGAACCACGAAAGTTTCGACTGGCAGAGAGAACAGAATCTGGTCCTATCCACAACCGGCGATTTGTCAATTTTGTTAATTCCTTGCCTAAGAGAGGTTTAAAGCTTAACAACAGAAACTTAGCTGGACCAGATCCGAAGAAGACGGATCATGCTGACCGTCGGTTTACCTATCGTACTTTGAAGATTCATGCTTCAACTAGCTTTTTCGAAGACCAATTCTTGCTAGAAAGCTTTCAGAAGATTTCAGCGAAGATAGTTTTGTCATGCCGAATATCAATACGTATTATGGTAACAAGGGCTTGAGACGGAGGTCGCATAAAGAAAGTCAAGGGATGACACTTTAAAGGGCTACGTCTCGGATGTATCCAAACACAATCTAGTCGAAATATTTTGCAGAAGTTCTTGGACACAAACGATGATTCCGGAAGGTTCCCACGTCATCTGGGAAAGTAAACACTAGACGTTGGGCGAAAAGTCCAAGACAGTTACGGGTTGCTCTGAAGCGAAACTGAAAGCGATCGATAGAAAAACGTGCCATCGCGCTTTTTATGCCAGAGCAAGGCTTCCCGCCCAAGCTTTCGAACCTCCTGAAGAAAATATAGAAATAGTCCAGCTATTCAATCTAGCCCTTTCCAGGCTCAACTGGAAGCTTTGGAGGAAACCATCGGAGCTACACTGATAACTTTGTTAATAACACTCGAGCACAACATCTCGAGCACTTCAAATTCAAATATTTAAGAAACTCAACCACTCTAGCGTTCAAGCACTCGCCAGTTTGATAGCTTAATATCTATTTTTACTTTCTTCCAAAAGTAATTCCCGGTTGTAAATGAACTTTATACCATTCCACTGCACTGCACTTGCTTGCTGCCAAACAAACAAACAAACAAACAAACCCCGACAATGAAAAAAGAACTCATTGCAGGCACAAAGAATTCCGTGGAATCTAAAAATTCCAAAGAAATGATTGATTCCCTTAAATCGCTGTGACTCAGAGCACACAAACCACAAATGCCGTGCAGTTGAAATACTCGAAAAACAAACAAAGTAAACGGAAACCACATGACTCAAGCCAACGAAAATTAAACTTCAAGGGCCTTACAGACACTTGCCAAAGTGACCACATAGCAATGCCCTCCAGTAACTACGATACGAAAATCTGTCTAACTATTTTACTCTATGCAAAATTTATTTTGTTTATATTATGTCTACAGGTGGCAGATAAGAAATCGCGTCTCACTTTCGCTCTATCTCTGATATAACTTACATATCATTTGTATATATAGATACAGCTAAAGTTTAGTTAAGATACTGATACTGGCACGCAATATCTTATCCGACGCTATCAGTAGCGCCAGCAAATAGCCGATTGCGGTTCCGGTTTCCAACACCTGACGTCGGATAATGGCGCCTTACGGGATGGGGAACGTCATTAAGTAGGCACGCGATAAAGCAAGTAACCTCAAGACATCAATTTTGGTGGCAAGCGCTACTTTCATCAATTCTAGACCAACGAAACTTATCTATAAATTGGTTTTTGCAAGTACATATCTCATTACTATGCAGATACTTTCGCTTACATGTGTGATTTTAGTGAAACGTGTCGCTGCTGTCACTTTCAATATCTTGTCTACACCTATTTACAATAGATACAGATACAGATATAGTCAACGTAATCGGTCGCGTGCTCTTGCGGTTTTAAATCAGTAGTTTTTGGCGCTATTATTATCTGTCTTTATCACAAAAGGTAAACGACTACTGTTGTCCAACGATAAGATTTGCCAATGTTATTTTCAATATTTGATATTATTATCTTCTTGTAACAAGTACGAGTGTGGTCATCGTGTTTATCAACAGTAATAATAAACAAAATCAGAAATTTTTGTCTGGTGTCACATTTGCCTTGAGTTTGACAAGTGACAGAAACTTAATCAATTTTAATCAATAACACAAATATTTTTTGTTGGCAGAAGTAAGATGTTTGGCTGATTTTCTATATTTTTTTCGTTTCCTGGAAGTCTGACTTCTTAATGCAAAAAATTATTCCAAATAGAAAAAATATAGAACTAAAGTCAATGTTCTTAGGTAGTTATAGATCAAAGTGGTTGTCGAAAGGCATATTTTAGTGATTGACCAAAATTTATAAATGAGAAAAAACTCGATCGAAGATGATGTATCGAGTCACTCTACCCGTCAAACTGTAAATTTACTTTATGGAAACCTCACGCAAGCATAAAGCCAACCGCTGAAGTACGCAAAAAAATGAATTCTAAATATAGGTTTTAAATCAAGTATAAAACGGGTTCAATTTATAAATCAAGCGCGGAAATACTTATAATAAGTTTATAATACTTGATATAAGTATAAAAATCAAATTCTAAGAACAAATCTGTATCAAGTCAAGTACAAATGATTCAGAAAATTAGACCTTTTTGACTTGAAGTAAGTAAAAAATACCTAAATCAATTTCTGAGAGGAAAACAAACCCGAGAGCAAAATTATATGTACTCTCTCAGCTGCTCCAATTTGCTCTTGAACCAAGAATTTTGTACTTCGTTTACGAAAAGTTGTACTCACTGTACTATTGATACCGCTGTGGATCAATTCAAGTACGAAATTGCAGATTTTTTTATCAGTGTACGCCCATCAGAGACCATACTGGCAAATAGGCTCGTAGCGATGAAGAAAAGCCCATTGTTTTTGCAACGCATCTCAGAATTGTGTTCCAGCCAAATCCGTCAATAAACGTTCTTGTGCTTCCTCTTTAAACAACTGCCATTCAAAGTAAACCTCTCAGTGTCTTTGCGTATGAAATCAAGAATGTTATAACAAAAAAATAACTGATTTCAGAAATGGCTGCGGGTGTTTTGATCTAATTACTACCAAAATTATAATTGAACTCTCTAACACAGCAATTATGCACATTTCAGTACTATTCAAGGCGATATTTAAATGCGTTCACTTCACAACGCAGTGGAAAATATCTATCATAGTAAGGATATCAAAGCCGGGAAAGTATAAAACGTAGACGGTTTAATACAGACACATAAGCCTACGATTCTACTCATACAAACTCTTTGAAAAGGTTCTACTTCTCAAAATTAGCTAATATGCACGAGACGTCATCCATTCGCATCAAATTGGATTTCGTCAAAGCACGGCACTATTGAGTAAATAAATCGTATGAACTTTGAGTTTCAGTCTGCGTTTGAGCACCGTGTATAATGTTTCGCAATCTTCTCCGATGTTGCTCCAGCATTTGAACGTATATCGCTCGAAGGACTCAAGTACAAAGTTAATATGTTGCTTCAAAAAAAATTTACACAATGTTCTTGAGTGCTATCTCAGCAAAAGTACATTCACAGTACGACATAATGGAGTGCCTTAAGCTTAGCTGGAGTGCCTTAAGACAGCATGATCGGTTCTACGTTAAATGTTCTGCACACATCAGACTTACCAACAGTTCACATACTTTAAATGACAGAGCAATTCCAGCATACCATCTCGCTCTTTCATCCATTTGGCCCTTTTCTAGGAGTATCGGGCAAACTGGCATATTATAAAGAAAATGAACAAAAAACAAACATGTAACATGTGCACTGAATAGAAGAATTTGCGACTCACACTCTAAACAATATCTTAATATCCCAGAAGTCAATGATGTCACGCATCTTGGCATTCATTTCGAAAGACAGCTGACCCATACAGAAAATCCAAAGACTCAATCAAGGGCTCAATCATTATGGCTTAATGAGCACACACCCTTAAGTCTTAACTTCAAAGTTCTAATTTATGGAACACCGTCATAAAACCACTATGGACTTATGGGGTAATGCAAGCGCCAGTAATGTGGACATTATTCAAAGAGCCCAATCGAAAATTATAGGAGTTAGGGTACATTTGCAATGAAAATAATCTAAATAGTAAAAAAATTGGATAGATTTTAATATAAAATTTATGACAAACAATCGTAACAATACAAATGTAAAATACAAAACTCTAGTTTTTGTGAGAGTTCATTAGGCTTTCGTTTTAGTTAGTTAAGAGGTTTTTTTATGTGATAACTACGAATCAGATCAAATTTAATCTAGCTCATGAATTTCAGTATAAACTTAATTATGGTTTTGATTTGAAAATTATGCTTTTCTTTTCTTAAACTTTTCATTCCCTAAACACAAGTTTACAACTTAATCCAAATAGCTTGAAGTTTTACGACTATAAATTTAATAGATGCTTTCTTATAAATAAGCAATTAATTAAAATTTTATTAAAGCAATGCAATAAAACGTTTTTAAATACTTCAAACTCAAGCAAAAACATCAAAAACTTCATAAGTATTTCACGTATTTCAAAATATTTCCATAGCAATCGGCAGCAGCAAAAACAGATTCTTTTTTTAGAGACATACGAAACGATCCGATAAGACAAATTGATTTATAATAAATGAGTCACCGAATGGAACTAAAAAAGAAGAAAAAACTTATATGGTCAACTCGAATGCGACAGTTTTCTGTGTTCTGTTCTGTTCTGTTCTGTTTTTTTTTTTTTTTTGTTTTGTCGCAACCCAAATCCATTAAATCGAAATGAAATGAAGCGCCGTAGAAGAGTCAAAAGAGTGGAAACGAGTGGAAAGATCCATTATCTTTATGAGCCAAACTAAATTGCGACGGTGGCGTCAAAATTCCTTAAAAAGTTAAAACCGAAAGACAATTAAAATGTGTGCACAAATAAAAAAATGAAACGGATAGCATAAAAAACTGGCAACGCGCGCGTTTCAAATAAGAAGACCGAGCAGTTAAAGCGGCTTATATTGTAGCTCATTCATAGAGTTAAGATCATGTAAGTGTTTTATGCCACACGAATTTCTGAAATGTGAAAATTATGTCAATCTTATCAGCTATCACCTGGCAGCGGACTGCGATACTTAGTTACAGCAGCCTAAAAAGGATGACAGACACATGAGACGCTAAAGAAAATGTTCAGGAAGGAAGAATATGTTTATAGAATGGTTCTATGTTTTATCGAATTTTCTTTTTTAGTTTTTATGAATGAAACCTGCATTTATCATCCCTTCGATATACAATTTAGGGGTTACTTGTCTATTGCACAGGAAGTGCAGTGAGCAGCCAATCGCATTGCGCAGTTTTAACAGTTGGTCCTGGCAGATACTGCCATAGAATGTGCATTTAATAGATACGAATGAGATTAGACACATTAGACACGCGCCTTGCTTGGCGGCGACAACGACGGCGTTTTTGAATTAGTTTGGAACGAACTTAGATGTGAAGTAAGGGTTCTATTTTTTTAATAGAGTTGTCTGAAATTAATCGCTATCTTATCAAAAGCTGAAAAATAAGAACAACAACAAAAAAAATGGCGCTGAATTTTTTGTTTGAGATACAAGCTGCTTTTTTTTGTTTTAATCAAATGAATGATACACTTTCTAATGTGTAGCTTCAAAATAATTTATGAGTTGAGCACATGCACAGTTTAGGATTTATAAACGACATCAACTCTAAGTAGTAAAAGACTTTGCAAGCAGGAAGTGAATGGAAAATTAGACTTATGCATATGGATTGCCATTTAAATGTGAAAACTATTTTCACAGTACAAAGTACAATTTAATTTGTATCTAGTTAACAAATTTTGAATGAAAATTATGCTTTAAAAGAACAAAACATTTGAAAAAAAAAATCTATAAGATGTATTCTAGAACCACAGAAATTCGAAGCAGTGCTATAGTAAAAAAATTTATATTAAACAGTTTAAACCGGAAGCCTCTGTGGAACACAATATATTAAATTCTGCTCGTTTTTATACATTTCAAGCACATCTACTTCACATCTATCTAAGAAAAGCTAACTGAAAAGTTTACTCGACAATGGAGTATCTGTAATATAGACTCTGTAAATGATGCATTGGATTGCACAGGTTACATAAGCTATATGAAATATTGTTTGTTAAGTTATGCAAATAGATATAAGTAGTATAATGTATAATACTATAGTTCACCCAGTGATCGAAATTTGACCTTTTGCCTTAGAAGTACTCTATAATTAGAAAATACCGAAGTGTCACGGAAAAAATTTTCGCCTGTATATCAGTGACACAGAAAGAGAGCAGCAATAAGTGAGCATGTGTCGGTGTGATGTGTCACTGAAACTCTATTAAAAACACACGCAACTGATGCTCGCCAACATGTTGGCAAGTGTGCTCACAACAGTTTCAAATGTAACGTCGAGCAGCTCGACCGACATGCTCTAGAATGTGAATCGCCCTTTACAGCGCAACAAAGATAGAGAATATATTTTTTCTGCTCTGCCATGGTATGCGGTATACACTACTTTATATTATGCTACCATGTGCCAAACATTAAAGTGCTTACAAAAATATAAATAAGAAAATAGGCAAATCAAATTCCTGTTTTTCACTTTGTGTTTACAGCGGCGCCAAGCAGTAACAAAACACATTTCGTCTATTGATTATTCCTCTTGCGTCATCCACTTTGTGTTTTTTGTTGTTATTTTCTAGCAAATTGGGAGAGCTGAGAGAGGGCAAGAGCTCAGGTCTTTGTGATAGCCTATGGCCTTTACCAGGTTTTTTAGCTACCATAGACGCAATAATTTAGAAAACAAATTACATTCTTCCCTACATCTCTTCACAACCTTACCAAGAAAACCAATATCAAGCGAATAAATTGAGTTTAAAGGAGTTGAAAGGGTGTGAACGTTTCGCACTTGCCTATTTATATATAGATGTTAATTAAGATGTTGTCTATATCTGAACCACAGATTTATTTTGGGCTGGCACTCTTCTCATATAAAAATCTAACAGTTGGGACAAGAGAAATTACGATACCACTTCACCTTCTGCAAACTAGTAAACCAGTTCATAGGGAAACTGATTCATCGAAACTGTGCACCACTTGAACATGTCAAATGAAGTGTATAATATTTTGGGCAAGGCGAATTACTACTACTAATGCTTGACTCCCAGTGGAGCATATGGCCTGAATTACTTTCATCGCGGTGCTGTTAGCTGCTCCAAAGCAGATGTGCTAGCTGCCTGAGTGAGACCAATTGGAAAGTATGCACTCTTTTGACATTTTACTCCATAATAATTAATACTATATTTCGCTTCGGTTGGTGATCTCAGTGTAGGTAACTAATAATGTGGACTTCTACAAACGATCCCATTTCTCTTGGTTTCCAAAACCGGTACACAATCTTCATACCGAATAAGGAAGATTCGAAGAACAAACTCCAGGGCTCTACAGAAACAATCATGTTTTTTAAAAATGAATTCAAATTGTATAAAAGAGTCAACTGACCATTGCAGCATTAGGCATTCCGCTTGCAAGCCTTAAACTAACAATCAATAAGCATTTTCATAAGTGTCATGAAGCCTTGAGAAAAGTTATTCAAACCCAATAGGAAGAAACAAATTTTGATTATAACTCATGAGGAGCGTCTTAAAGCATGACTTCTGCTGGAGCTACAAGAATGAAGGTAAGTCTCAAACCATCAGGCATATGTTCAGCATTGTCCTGTACTATGGAGAAGAAGACAGAAACATTTGTGAGCCGGATTTCTGCAGAACCTAAAAACAGAAGATTCGGATTCTTCTACTCCAAAAATTCTTTGAATTAACAACAAAACAGCTGTGCTAGAAGCTCCAATGGAGTAATGTGTTTCTTAACTTCAAACTTTAATTTCACATTAATATAAAAAAGAAGAAAGGAGAAGACACTATATTGTGTGGCCAGTCAGCTACCATCTTAAGCTAACCTAACATATTTCCCTATTTGCAATAGGCGTCTAATGTGAGCTTCTGTTAAATATTTTATAAGTATCATCTGCACAAAAATTGCAGTCTGCCGCTTTAGAAATAAACATTTTTCCTTTCAAAAGCACAAAAATGGGTGATGAGTTTATGTGAAGGTTTTGCACCATTGTGAGTATGACATAGCACCTTTGATAGTTGTACTTTTTACAACAGAAAAAATTTCTTTGAAGAATTTCAGCTAAGAATCGCAAGTTAGCAACACGCATGAAGTCAGACAGGTGAACGTATGGACAGACAGACATGGCAAGATAGATTCGTCTCGGATGAATATATAGGTATATGCATATATTTTATACAATCTCCGACATGATAAATTGATAATATTCTTTTATACACTACACATAAAGTGTATAAAAATTAAATATAGCGCTAAAAATTTATTCAAAAATATAATTGGGGACATACCGTCGGCATTGCGTGATTAAGATACTTTTTATAACTCTCTTTCAAAACACTACTCAGCGAGATGGCTTTCTCCAGTCAAGCTTTTCAAGAATATATAGTTTAATAGATCTTCGTCATTCCGTTAAAGTAAAATTAAAGGAGTGTTAATTGAAGTTTATCCCACAATGTTTAAATGTAATCACCTAATTAGAAAAATTCTAAGACAATAAATTTTAATTGTATTTAGTTGTATATTCACAAATGATGTTAATCGTTTAGGTACACTTGAGGTAACTACATGAGATAAGATTGGTCAAAGTGGTCTTGAGTCTTGAGTCTTGAGTGAGCTCTCAGACAAAATAGTTTCAATTTGATTTATCCCGTTTATTTACAGTCGAAATAAAAGTAATTTTGGTGATTTACATTGCAATCCGAAGAAGTTTTCGTCGATTTACAAAAGAATAGTAGATACAATCTGATCCCGAAGAAGTAGAAGGCACTGAAATCGGCTTATGTGGTGGTATTCGCGAAATTTTCGAATGTAATCGTCGATCAATCATTCAATCATTTCTATAAATGCAGCACCATTAAATTACTGAAAATATTTTGTACCAACATAGAAGTCGAGGAAAAAAGAATCCATTTTGTGTGCTTTCCTAAGTCATATATTTCGTATGAGTTGAAAAATGTTTAAAAGCGATTAGCAAAGTGTATCTGGCTAAAAGAAAAATATATTTGAAGTGAAAATAAATTAGCCAAAAACGTTTATTTAGTCCCGAAGTTCGAACATAATCAAAATTAGGTTAAATTAATTAGCGAAGCGCTATGCCTAGACCATTTAGGATCATTGGTGATGCCAATAAAAAAACATGAAGAGTTAACCGAGTTAATACGAGTCACTCATATGAAAGGCTTCTATGTTTCTTTGAATTGGTGATTATATATATTTCTAAAAAACAGGCGTGGTACAGACTAGAATATCAAAATGCAGATGCAGAAGGTGGAGGTGAATGAGGGTATTGAAAAACTTAAGCTGCGCTTGTCATCCAGAAGCTTCAGTGGTAGTTAATTCACTGTTATGATTATCATAAACCATGAATTTGTATTGTAGTATACGAAGATTTTCTTCAATTTATTATTTTTTTATTTTGATTTGTGTTTAGTTAGAAAAGAGAGTATAAGCAGGATTACCATATAGAATTATGCTCGATTCTGAATATTGATATTCCGTCACAACTAGTATTTTATTTTTATTTTATTTTTTTTTTTATTTCCGTATGAATATTTTAAGTTCAAAAATTATAGAACCCATCTCGTATACGCACCTTCACTTGCATCCTGACACTTTGTGCATTACTATCACAAATCATAAAGGAATATAATTTGTAATAATTAAAAACTCGAAATTTTATTATTCAAAAAAAAACACGCGCGGAAAATACACACGCCAAATATTATCAATATCAAACAAAATGCTTCTTTTTTTTTTTATCAAACACCAAGAAAAATTTAAGATAACTTTTGTTTTATTTCAATTTTTTTTTTTTGTCCCACCTCAAAATATCGTAAAGCAAAGTTGTGGGTGCTAAAATTGATATGAAAGTAGATTTCGGAGCACTGTCAGCGATGTAGGTACGTTCAACGCGTCGAAACCAACTGGCAGTTGACTGTTTTCGGGTTTCGTATAACCGTCGAGACCCCAAAAGACCACCGCGTGAGACAGAGAGTAAACCTTCAGTTGAGTTCCAAGCATGCAACGATCCGCGCGCGTTTTTGACAACTTCACGACGACTTTCATGAAACCAATTAAGGGTATTGAGTATATTATTATGGAGTACCTGTAGCACCCATACAAATGAATTGTTTAGTTGACTGCGTTGACCCATACATGCATGCATGCATGCATGATGGTTCAGATACAAAGTATATATATATATATATATGTGTGTGTGTGTGTGTATATATACACAATAGAATGCTTTGCGGTTAACCAGAACAATTGAAACGCGCGGGAAACATTTGCACACATGCACAGCTACAATTTGTATGTATGTCTGTGAATTATGATTTATGTACTCTAACTTGTCGCTTGCTCACTCTTTCCTGCTTGCTTGCCTGCCTGCTTTCTTTGGAACTCCAACTATCTCACTCTTTATATGTCTGTGTTATCTTATCGCTTCACTGCTGCGATAAGCATTACCTGCAGCGTAAAGTAAACGTCGTGCTCTGCTTTCTGATAAGTATCTGTGAGATACAAATTGCGCATGCGTGTTCAGCTGGTTCGCTCACTCGACGCACGGTGTTTGAATTGTTGTTGCGTTTTTTTTTTCTCGTTGTTTTTTGTTGATTTACCGCTGCGGTAAAAAAAAGGTCGAACCAAATATATAACATTTAACAAGCAAGCAACAAATCTAAAAACCAAAAACCAAAGTAAACTCAACACCTGCCGCCCTCGTCTTACCTTCGCAATATACGTCAATTGCATTTGTAACTTCCAGCGAAAGTCGTCGGAAAAACTCAGTATTTATAACACTTACTATGAATAGTATCTGGCTCAGTATACAGCGCAGTCAATTTTATTTGTTCATTGTGCAATTGCAATTCACATTTAAATTGCACTCATAAAATATATACTTTTTTATGGCATCTAATATAACTTCAATGAACCAGTTTGCAATGTATTCGAATGCGTTTTCCTATTATTTCTATTTAGTTTTTTTTATTATTTTTCTCTCATCAATGAGTACAGTTCGCTATGTGCTCCAAATATTCTGAAGTGGGCGCTTTCGTTTATTTGTTACTGCGTCTGTCCGTCTGTCTATCTATCTACTTCAAAGCTAAAAGTATCTTTGTCATAAACCCAATGAATGCATTTAGTTGCACACCGGACATTTGGAATACATACATATAAGACAGACGCACGTGTTTTCTTTATCAAGAAGTGTGCTGTAAATTAGAAACACACTCTTTTGAGATACTTATATTGTATTTATTATTATTTTCAAAGTAGGTGCTTAAATTGCAACAAAATGGGTTATCATAGATGGGCTTTGTCTGTGACATTTAAATAGGGAAGAAATAAAACTTTCCGAGTTCTTATGATAAGAAGTTTTGTAGGAAAAACTGAAGAAAGTTCACAATAGTTTTTTTAACTAATCCTTTTCGTTATATAAAACTTTATATTTAAAAGGTATCAGCTAAAATGTTTCCTGAATGTCGCACACAGAATCTATAAGACCTGAAGGCCAGCATCTGAACAGAAATTGCCAACTTACCAGTTGATATGCTGATAAGGGTCATCGGCTTCTTTAGTGTATGGACAATGGGAGGCATCACCAACCTGACAAGATTTTCAAAACAATGCAAAACAAAGATTTAATTAAAATCAAGAAAAAACGTTAACTTCGGTTGAACCGAAGCTCTAATACCACTCACACGAAATTTTAAAAAGTATTGTAAATCATAAAAGTGGGGCTTTAAATAGGAGCTACCCCAAAAAGTGGGCGGTATACGCCCACTAGAAGTGTATGAAGCGATGTAGTAGATGTGTAAGGTGCCGTCATATAGAATTTCAAGTTGATATTGACGTTTTCCATACAAATGCATAAAAGTGAGCTGTGGGTTTGTATGGGAGCTACCTTAAAACGTGGTCGGGCTACGCCCATTAGTCTATGTATGTTAAGCGGCTGTCTATAAAAAGGCACTATACCTCATTTCAACCTAATATTGAATTTAATAAAAAAGTTTTCATACAAAAAAGTCAAAAGTGGGCAGTAGGTTTATGTGGGGGCTACCCCAAATAGTGGGTAGGTCCCACCCATTAATGTATATGTCAAGCATCCGTAAACTAGAAGTTGCCATATCAAATATTAAGTTGATATTGACTAGAATAAAAAAGTTTTTCCTACAAAAATTCAAAAGTGGGCGCTGGGTTTGTATGGGGGCTACACAAAAAAAGTTGACGTGGCGGGTCAATCTTGATACTCTATTAAACTACAATAAAAAGAAGTGTATGTGCAATATTTTAACTGGATAGCGTTAAAATTGGTCCCCAAAAAATGCGCAACAACATACAGACGGACAGACGGACAGACACACAGACGGACATGGCTAGATCGACTCGTCTCGTCGAGCTGATCAAGAATATATCTACTTAATGTAATCTACGATGCCTCCTTCAATGCGTTACAAACTTTCAGACAAACTGATAATACCATTTCACACTATGTGTGAATGATATAAAAAATAAAACAATATCTGATTCATAAAATGGTTATTATTGCGTTTTGAAAAAAGGAAGTTATGCTGTCGCATAATGAGTGGGATCTGAATTATAGATCACTGGCCTCAATTTTAGAAAATTTCATTTCATCATTTTATAGTTTTTAAGTAAACTGATCGACATTTACTTAAAATAATAAAAAACAAAACAAAAAAAAAATTTCAAGAATTTTTTTGGAATTATTTAATTAACTGAAAGTCATAATGAGTTGAGAAAAGTATTTATACGAAGCGCAAATCTCAGAAAGAGCATAAGGTAGTAGCCGTAATGTTATATTAATTTTTTTGTTTTGCCAAAATGATTTCATATATGGAAAATCCATATTTCACAGTATTTAGTAATCTTCAATTTAAATACAAGAAGAGCTAAATTCTTGCATTTGTTTGGAAGATTTTAAAATTTAAGCATAAAGCTTAAGAGCATCCTATTCAAGTGGCGCGTAGTGTATCTACAAGTCGCAGTTTGATAAATTATTATTATCAAATTATTAAACAAACAAACAGTAATTCTTTTACTTTGTAAAAGTTATCTTAAAAGCTCATAGTTATTACAATTAAACACAATTATGTTGAAGCAAAAATTGCACATGTATCTCCAGTACAGCGAACATAAGTTTCGCTTGCTCAACTGATAGACAAAAACATTTATTGGCCATGAGAAATCGTTTGCAGCAATTGCTATGGCAACTTTCTATGAGATAAGCAAGTGTCTAAAAGCCACATATGAATATCTAACTAAATATGTAGATACATGGTCATGCATTAAGTACAACTACAGTAGGCCGATAAATTTAATTGTTTTGGTTTATAGCCGCACATAAATCAAATTGCGCCCAGCTAAAGCCAATCTTAAAAGCAAAACAGCCGCAAAGATTGCGGAAATGCAACTGAAAATGGAAAATGGAAAATCTTGAATGAATGAATGATGCTTTCCATAGACAAATGACAGCGGCAAGCACAAATGACAATGACTGCCGTTGCACGAATGTATGTAGATACATAGATACATATTCGCATTTGTGTATCTAATAGTTTAAGTAGCGAAACTTAGCTTGCAAAATACATTCGAAACGAGATACGCTTTATTGGATTTGTTGCTGAATTCCAAGTCTCCCGAAGCCAAACTCTATACACGTATATGAAGTGTCGGCGCAAATCAAGGCGGTGATTAATAACAACTCCAATCGCTGGAAAACCCAAGGCACTTTAAGCCTGACTATGGCTATATGTATGCGCAGGGCATTGAGCATGAATGCTGCCTGACATTTCTGACATTTTTACAAATGGCGAAACATGAATTTAACATTACCTGAGCCTGGGATGCGAACGGTTTGTGGTTGCAGCACGCTTCACTGGCATTGTAATGCATGAAGTTGGAATTTAGTATGACACAATGGCGCTTAGAGCGTCAAGGGAGCATTTGTAGGTTTTGTGGAATTTTAAGCGTTTCGAGTTTGTGGCAGAAGGAGTATGTAATTTAGAGAAAGAAAATATGTATTGACATAAATTAATAGATGTGCTTGACACATTTTACAAATCCTGTACTAATATAATTTGTATATCTGTAGATACAAAACAGGGATGCAACAAAATAAATTCATATTTTCAATGTTGTTGTAGACCGTTTACATACAGAGAAGTAGAAGGGATCAAGCAACGAGAACTAGCAGTTTCTAATAAATGTTTACATTGAAGTCACAAGTAAGTCGCAAGAAAAATGGAATTAGTGAACAGCTGAACAGATGGCTTTGTCTCAGCATGTCATAAGTACTGTGATTGGCATTTTTCACAAGTTTTCCAGTGCTATCAAGCCACATATATTTTACAAATTTCGAAATGTAACCATGTAACAAACCTCGTCACAATATAAGTGACCGGTCACTAGAGCTAATAATTCAAACTCAACTGACTACAGGCGACTTGTGTTTGCAAGATTATTTCTTGTTGTCTGCGGCTATAACAAGACGTGTCGTTTTAGACTTGTTCGTCTACACCCTACTCCTTCTTCAAATCAGAAGTAACATACTGTTATACTTTCAATACTTACAATAAATAGAACAGTGCTGGATACTTGAATAACCTTCAGCTGGTCGATTGAGGTCGTTTCAATATATTTCAGTATCCGAAAATGACAACTCTTGAGGTGATTTGTCAATCACGGGACAAGGACACATTTATTCAAATTTGGCAAATAAGTGCGCCGAGGTGTTAAAGAAATGTTTTTACTGGTCAAAAAGTCGTTTAAAGCGAAATAATTTTTTGGATAAACCTCGATGAGTTTAACTATCAACAGACAAGCTGAAAGTACAAAAGTTCGGATTCTATACACATTTTCATCAGTTCTTGAAGATGAAGAACAGTTGTTGCGAGGTTCATTTTCAATTGTCTCTAGATCTAAAAACGCCTTGAGCTAGCAAAAACCCACCCTCCGACTTCACCTAATCTATCACCGTGCGAATATTTTCTCTTCCCAAAAATGAAAACTGCAATGAAAGTAGCTTTATATACTACGATGACATTCTCTTAGGAGTCTCAATTGTGAATCCGAAATAAATCTTCCACCCTATCATGACAGGTTAAAGTTAATTGATCTCCCAACCCTCTTGTCACGCCGTCCGTTGCTCTCTGTTGCTTTTCTTCATAAAATTCTTAATGGGGAGATTGATTCTCCCTACTTACTTCAGTCCATATTACCAAATGTCAACTCATTCAGCCAACTCGCCACTTCGTGCCAATAAAATTGCCTTTTTGTATGACAAATTACGCGCTCAATAATTCACTCCGAGCTCTTTGTTCTATCTATAATAAGTTTTCGGCTTATTTTTCTTATAACTCTTCCTTACACTATGTAAAAAACTCTGTACTAACAAATCACTATTCAATAAATTTGTAAATTTCATTTAGCAACTTCTATTTTCTTTATTTTTGTAATTGCGCGCCCTTGGACCACCCCCCAGGCAGTGAGTAGGGGCATAGTCGGTCAACCTGGCGTGCCAAACAAATATTCCACCAACGGGACTGAGAGTCCGCAACTTCCTTCTTCTCATTTTAAGTTAGTTTAGTTAATGTAAATATATAAATAAATAAATTCCGGCTATACAAGCAACCGTGACACAAGTGCTAAAAAACATCCCAAAAAGCGAGTTTAAATAGTCTATGGATAAATTGGTAAAGCATTCCAAACGTTGTATTGAATTAAATGGATCGTATTTTGAATAAATATTAGCTTTAGCTATGCTTGTTTTATTTTATAACTAAAAAGTTCGGTTATCTTTAGATCACACCGTACAGATCGATATGGATGGAAATGAAAATTTACACTGCCAAGTGGTGTTGGGACTCGTAGCGAAAGTATCGCCCCAAATTTTGTTCTTATTCTGAAGGCATTCCTTTAAACTCTTAACTGCCAAATTGATTTCCCAATGGTGTGTTCCCGTAAAATACATCGAAAAAGTTCGAGGTTTACAAGGTTTTGGCGTTTACAAGTTTAAAGAAACACACGTTCTACGATTGATCAATTACATACAATCAATCCCAATACAAATATAAATACAAATATAAAATACAAATATCAAAAATGTTATAAGCAGCTAGGCTTCCATCACTTGGTTTTGACCACGTCAAGCGTGTTTTTTTTTTTCTTTATTTGATAATCGCATTCATGCAGTCAACAGATAAATTTCTCATGTTTTATGGCATATCCATAAAATTGCATAAATTATGTTCGTACACTCGACAAACGCGAGCCAGACATGTGTTCATTTCATAATTCAGTAGCTTCGAATACTACTCATAGTACTAGTTGAGTATAAAGCAGCAGCATGGCATGCTTCTGAAATACTTTCTTTGCGTGTTTTATGATTAATGGATAGACAGGCACTCTGGCTGGCTGGCAGGCTGGTGCACAGGTTAATAGAAATGGCTGAACTCAATTTGCTTTCACCGTCTGAAAGCCTAAAATAAAATCATAAAGACTTCAAATGCTTCTACGCCTTCTTTTCTGTCTTTGATTTCGTATGACTTCATTACATTAAAGCTGCCGCGCCATATTCCAAAAGCCTTTCGTAATAACAAAACTATTTTTCTATATATATATATATATATATATATATATATATATATATATATATATATATATATATATATATATATATATATATATATATATATATATATATATATATATATATATATATATATATATATATATAGATTTTTTCATGCCGTGATTTAATGAAAACCCACCCTGAAAGACGAAAAATCCCCAAAGTCAAAGCCGCCAAATGTGAGACTCAACGACAAAATGACGCAGACGCCATTTAATAATTCACTTTTTTATACTCTTCACATGAATGAGTGTGAATAGTATTTTAGTTTTGTCACGCAGTTTGTAATGTATTAAAGGCAGCAGCGAGGACTGCATAAAATATATATATTCTTGAACCATACATGCCCGTTTGCTTATCTGCTTATATGTTTATCTGTTTATCTGTTTTCTTTTTAAGAGTCTTTCTGGCTATCTGCCAGTTCATCTATCTGTTCATCTGTCTGTCTGTATGAATCGTAGCTTCAAGTTCCTCAGTTTTAAAGATATTCGTCATATCTGTTCCTACGGTCTTCGGCTGCAAATATATTACAACCACTATGCCACGCCGACGTTTCGAATTTTGTTGGACAAACCTTTTCATTACAGTCAATATTTACTTGAAATACGTTATGGTGGTCTCTAATGAACAAAAGCTTCACCAGCTTAAAAATGGAATGAAGCCATGTGAAGCGTATTAAAGCTTCGGTTCTACCGAAGTTTACCATTTTTCTTGTTTATTAAATGGGTGCGTAATGAAAAACAAAGAACGCTTCAATTGAAATAATTTTTTTTTCCAATTTTTTTTTTAATTTCTTTTCTATTATTTTAGAACAAATGCTTATCAGCGACAAAGTTGGAGAAGAATTAAATTGGAAAATATTGTGAACAAATAATAAATTAATTTTATAAATCTAACAAGAAGACGAAGAAGAAGAAGAAACTGTAGACACAATGAAATATTTATTACCAAAATATTGGACAAAAAAAGTTTATAAAAAAAAAGAGTTTTTTGATCGAACGCTGGTGATATTTAGCAAGCAAGTCAAGTGTCGCTGATAACTTGCTTCGTGGTTGCATATAATTTATTGAGTATTTATAGTATTTATTGTTTTTGTTGTTATTGTAGGTTGTTGTTAAGGTAGGTATTCGCATTATCATGGCATTGTATTGATTTAAAGTCCAGGCGATTTATATCAGAATACTTATTGTTGGTCAGTAGGAAAATTCCAAAAAATGGTGCGGATCATATATTTTATTCTAATTAAATTAACAAAAATTTTGTTATAAAATTTAGAGCGCAACAGAACACTCATCAATTAAAAAAGTTTGGAAGATTTACTTATGGAATATAGTGATTAGCTATGCAGAGTTCTATATATAAACTTGGACATGTTTTAAGATATTTGAAACAGTAAAAAATATACGAGATATGTAAATTAAGTAATGTGAGAGTGGGAGAGTGGGAAGGTGGAAGAGCACGGTTCAAACTGGCAACACTGTCGATAAGGTATTTTGAAGGCACATTATTAGAATATTTGATCATTGAGTTGGGGATTTTTTTCATGGAACAATTTTTCAAGTGTGTTCCAAAAATGCGCAACATCAACTTCGAGCAATGGTGTGCTATCATGTTTTGATTCAAACTCGCACAAAGCCTAATGGAAACTTTTGTAAACTTCTACGCCTCAGTTCTACGCCTATTGTGATTTGTTAAGAGCTCAGGTTGTTTTCTGGTTAAACAAATTCTCAGAAGGAATAGACGATTATTTATTGCCTTCGCAGCGAAAGGCCTTCATTTTCAAGAAATGCTGAATATGTATACAGAACCCAGAATTTTGTGCGTCAGTCAGTTAACACTTAGAATAAGCGGGGAAGAATTGAATTTGAACCTTTTTGGCCAGTTAAACATTGTTCTGTAAGTTCTCAACCTCCTTATTCACTTAAATTGACAGCTTGTGATTTTTTACTCTTCCCGACAGTAAAAAATCAACTCTAGAGATCTATTCAATCAGCTGAAGGCTTTTCCAGCACTGCCATGAGTGGTGAAAGAACCGTCACAGCTTCTCAAAGTAATTACAAATCTTTCAAGTAGATAATAGTATATTGTAATTATATTTAGTACAACAAATTTGTTTCTTAATTCTCGCTCAATATCATCAAAATCATGCTTTGAAGAGATAACATACACAAATCAATTTTACTAATAAGCATAATATAAATAAAAAAGCGGTACTCAAAACAGTTGTCTCCGTAGCTATTCCTAGTTTATCCATTGTGTACGAGTTTTTGTTGGTACCATTCAAAACTGTCAATAATCTTCTTTCTTAGTTTACATCGCTTGGTAGCTTAGGGCTTTCAGGAAAGCATTCCACTTAACACTGTTTTATACAACTACTTGTGTTCCCAAGACCAACGCTTATTTTTGATGTTGGCTGGCACAGATTACGACATTTTGACGGTTGTGGATGGGATATAGGAGTTTGGCGAATAATTTTGTTGCGTATGAAATATTTGAAAACAGTAGAAAATTAAGGAAAATTAGGATTTGATTTGCTGTCAAAAATGTCAAATGAGAAAAACTCCTCATTTATACATGCCTTTGATATGGAGGCTGGCTGAAAACTCCTTTCAAATCAATAGAAAAATAATCATTACTTTGGAATAATTCATTTTTATTTTTCATAACACTTCATCCAACAATTTCGTTATTTTTTGATCCCTTCTAAAAAAATTTTGACTTCTCAAATCTATATACAAATAAACAAGTGCAAAACGTTCACACCATTTTTAACACCCCTAAACAGAACATATTTGCTTGACTTTTTGTTGGAAAAGTCGTGAAGAGGAGCAGGGACGAATGTAATTTTCTTTTCTAAAGTATTGTGTCTAATGCAGGTAACACCCTCGGTCAATCACGAAGACATGAGCTCGCTCTCTCTATCAGCTTTTTCACTTTGCTAAAAAATAACACCAAACCAAAACAACAGACGAAAATGTGTTGTTTTGGTTTTGTGCCGCTGTAAACATACAATGAAAAAGATGAATTTTATATCCTTATTTACATTTTTCTATGCACTTTAACATTTAGCCCAAGGTAGAAAAATATATTGTAATGATGTGGCGTATTCCGCATAGCTGCTCTCTTTTTATTTCTTCCGCTTACTTTGCTTTCAGTTGAAAGAATAGAGAACAAAATATGTTCTATCTCTGTAAGGCGATTTACGTTGTAGAACAAGTCGGTCGAGCAGCTGGACGTTACTGTTGTGGGCGCACTTGCCAACATGTTGGCGAGCATCAATTGAGTGTGTTTTTGTTCGTTAAAATTTAAAAGAAGAGAAAGAATTAAATAAGGGTTTAAACCAAAAAAGCGAAAGAGTAGATATAAAAAAGCAACAAAAATTCTTTATAACTTTGCATTAATTAATTACAAATAAATTGTTCATATGTATGTAAAACACGAAGGTGTTTATTCCCATGGGGCTATGGCTGGACAGTGTTGATTTAGAGGCGACAGCGTTTTTCGTAGCTTTCCTGATATTTATTATCGATATTTTTAATTTTGAGTACTTTTAAGACAAAAGGTCGAATTTCGACTTTTGGGAGATCTTCAGTCTTTAAAAATAAGCGCTGGTGTCAGCGTTGATTTCATCGTTTAAACCAAATTTCTTTTCACCGAGTCACTTCTTCAGCTCGCAATAATATTCGCCGTTGATTGTTTTCCATTTTTAAAGTACTTAATGTGCATTATGTCCTGTATATCCCAAAAAACTCACCATGACCATTGGCCCACTTTAACTTTTGTCTGCGCCGATTCGTTTAAAATCCGCTGTTTCTATTGTTCTCTGGTGTGCTGTGATGGAGCCATGTTTTATTTACGGTTACGAAACGGAACAAAGACTCATCTGGTTTTCGATTATTAATCGTTGCTTCAGTATTCAACTAGAACTCTCAAGCGATAATTATTTCTTGTTTATTCATACAACTGATATTCACCTCGGCCTATTTTTCTATCGGAGTTCAGATCTTTCAAATAAAAGTGCTAAATAACTACACGAAACTCGTTTTTTTTCATTGTCTGCAAATAACAAAAGTTGTTTGCTTCAATCGATTGTACATACAAATTAAATCTCCCGATTAATACGGCTATAAATGTTATAGCAGTTATGAAAGTTGCTACTTTTTAGAAACAAACTTGTTTAGAAACAGCGAGCACCATCTCTTACATTTTGAAAGAATCTTTTCAGTTTCTCCGTGCAAGTTTTAGTGAGCAGTTTTAGTTGACAAATCAATCAAAACATCATTTTTTTTTTCAAACTGATATAATTTTCTTTAAATCACCCACAAAAATAAGACAAGTATCGTAATATAATTTGTCGCCCTGCAACGCTTCCAACTGACAGTAAAATTGGCGGGCTGGGTGCTCACTCATATGAGATGCTTACTAAACTACCCAACTGGGCAACTCCTTTTTTTTTTTTTTTAATTCATTCTTTATTGCATTTTAGAGTAGGAAGCTCACCAAGGGCATTTGAGCAGAATATGTTCTGCATCTTCTTGTTGGTCGTCTACGTCTCGTGCTTAAACCGATACAGCTACTTTTTGAAGCAACCATGTCCAGTTAGTAGCTGTGTCAGATAGAAATTTACATCTCCGTGTGTCCTACCAAGTCACCCATTTAGATTGCGTATGAGACGGTATGTCCATCGACCCTTCTCTGTGCTGTCCCAACGTGTTTGCCACATGGCTATGCTCTGCAACTTAAACTGCATACGGTATTCTCTGCCTTCTGGGCCCATCTGCTGCCTATTCTCATAGGTAGCTTTAGCTTCGATAGCTAAAATATCGATCGGAACCATGCCTGCTACTACTAGAGCATCGTCCTCGGTCACTGTGCGGAATGCACTGCACACTCTGATAGCACCCAAACGATATATAGATTCTAGGCCCTTGCGGTAACTCCTAACATTCATGGCACTAGCCCAGATAGGTGCACCGTACAGCATAATTGACTTGGTTACGCCAATTAGAAGAAGTCGTATACCTTGCTTGGGACCTCGGGTGTTTAGAATCATTCTTACGAGTGACCTGCAAGCTACCAGAGCCTTTTCATTAACATAGAGAAGATGCTCTTTGTAGCAGAGACGAGTATCTACCATAATACCAATATACTTGATGGCTCTCTTAGATGTTATCCTGGTATCACCCACCAAAATACAGGCTTGTTCCACCTTTTTACGGCTGCTAATTAGCTCAGCGAGCTGTAGCCCAGAAGCTTTTAGCTATTCGCAAACTCTCACTATAGCTACGTTGCATTATATCCCAACCTTGGGAGATCTAAATTGAGGATGCCGTCGAACATTATGTTGCATAGAGAGGGTCCTAGGACAGAGCCCTGAGGGACCCCACTGGTGACTTTATATTTTCTCTCTCCAGCATCAGTGCTATACAAAAGCACTCTATTGTGAAAGTAGCTCTCTATGACATTCGCTAGGCAGTTCGGAATTCCGAAGGAACCAATAGCATTAAGGATCATGTTCCAGTTGGCAGTGTTAAAACTATTTTTAACATCCATTGTTATCACTAGACACTATTGTTTACTACCACCTTAAAGGTGGCTGTATCAGTCAGCTCCGAGATAGCAACTATTGTTGATTTCGTCCCTTGTGAAGCCAAATTGCAGCTTATATAAGCCACCAACCTGTCTCACAGATGCCTCCAGTCGATTGCACACAATTCTCTCGAGTATTTTTCCTGCTGTATCAAGAAGTCAGATAGGACGATAGGATGACAGATTGCCAATGTCTTTACCCGGTTTGGGAATCAAAGCTAGACGCTGCATTTTCCATCTAGATCGAAATACTCCTTGTCATTTGCTAAAAAGCCGTGTAAATTGCTCTGGGTAAAGTGCTACAGTGAGTTTCAACGCCCGAGTAGGAATAGCATCGGGGCCAGGAGATTTGTTGTTCTTGATTTTGGCAGCTGCCTGTATGACTTCAGACTGGTCTACTGCATAAAAACCATGTTGCTCATCCTCATCATTATTCAGGCACGTTGCCACTACTGCTGGCTGCTGTGGAAACAAAGTACTCACAATGCATATCATTCTGGTTTGTAGGGTGCAGAAGGTCACGGAGCTTGAATTTTTTTAACAACAATTTTGTACGCTCTGCCCCAGGGGTCACGTTCGGCTTCATAGCACAGGTCAAGAAAGCATCGCCTCTTGCTATCCAGTATAGCGGTTTTCAACGTTTTGCATTTGAGACTATATATTGTTTGCAAATGCACGAACCTATTTCAACTCATGAATATGTAAAGGCTGCTTAGGTATACTTACTATAAATGCTTACATATTGCCTACGCTCAACAGTTGCTTGCATTCATAATGTCTCGTCTGCCATTTCAAATGCATTCTTGCAAGACTCTATTGCCTAGGCACAGTCAGTTTGGAATCTTAAACTGGTAAGCAGGTTTGAATAATTGTCCACACAAATTACACTAGGAAGCGGTTTTTATTTTCAATTTTAATTAGAAATTTGATAACCGCACTTAAGCCTTGACAATGTTGGTATTGTTGATACAGCTTTCATGCATTTGACTAAAATGGAACATAGTAAACGAATGCAGTGCATCATTTTTATTACAATACTTTACTATGCTCCTATTAAACCGTATACTGTGCCAGTATATACCTGCTGCAGTTAATATCTGTCAAAATCGAACACACAATACATTAATTTCCGCTGTTGCCGTTTGGTAAATCTCCATTAGCATATTAATAATTTAATAAAGAAGTTCTTCGTACGTATGTATGTGCACGAGTATGGTAGATAAATATGTAAGTAGCTTTATGCATAATAATTACTTTTACACACCTTTGTTTACCAATAATGGCGAGCGACCATGACTCACAACGATACGCTTTGTTTTTTCGAGTGGTAGCAAACCAAACCAAACCAACCAACGAACCAACCAACCAACGAACAACAACCAACCCCATTAACCCCTGCAGCATGCTCCGAGTTCAGCCATTAACAGCAATGGCTACCGAAATGCTTGTTTTTTCGAACCAAAAAATAAATAAAAAGAGATATGTATATGTATAAACAAACGATCGATCGATGAAATTGACGCGAATAAATAAGGTAGTAGATAAAAGGTGAAGCAGCCAAGTACAGTAGACATTCATAATTACTGATGATGGTGTTGCTGATGATGACGATGATGACGATGATGACGATTATGATGATGATGTGTTGACACAAAACCCATGAAAACCGTACCTACAAAATATGTAGCGCATTTATCTACAAAGTTTTTATAAGATACATTCTACATTTATTCACAACGACAACGATCGATTTGACATGTTGCATGTGTCAATCACATGATTGCCGAAAAAAAATATCGTATCGTATAAATAAAAATAATTGTAAAACCCACTCGTCGCTGTACAAAGTCAAGGCTAAAAACGAGCAAATAAAATAAAGTTTCTCATAGGTATACATAGCGTACAAAGAAATTCACGACGATCGTTGATCTTTCACAATAAACCACTTCATAAATGAAATAAATATTAAAAAATAAGTTTTATATTTACCCATTGAGTACTTGTGTTGAACAGAAATCGAAGTCGTCACCATTGTCGAGCACTGATCACTGATAAATTTTAAAGAAAACGTTTGATTTTTTTTGCTTTTCAATAAATTTAATTTCAAAAGCTTTGCACAAAATAAAATTTAATATACAACATTGTCAAAAGATAAAGATCTGTGACCAAAATAAACAAAAAAAAAAAAAAAAAATAGCTTATTGCACAAAAACGAATTAAGTACACAAGCAACAGCGGATGCTTTGCTGTGAATGGCAATTATTGTGAATTACAAAATAATTTCACATAAATAAAAACTTTTATGTTCCGTCGATCATTTGCACGTTTGGATCGTTAAGCGCTACAAATTTCTACTGATACTTCCTAACAAGCAACTGTTTCTTCTTTTACAGTATCATTTGTTGTCTCTATAATATATAGTACACATAGTAGATTCGATTCCCTGCAATATATATACTACATAGTAAACATATCGAATAACTGAGAATAGATAGTGGCCTTAGATAAGTTAACGTATCTTAACAGAGATTTCGCTTAACATACAATACACGTCACGCCCACTCATACCAAAAAAAAAAAAAAGAGAGAACAACATTTCTTTATCGTATCACTTAGTTTCAAATCAATTTGTCGATAAACATATTGTATAAATAGCTTCCTTAACCTACTCCAAGGTAGCCATTTAGTCTATCTTAAGCCAACTCCATGCATTTCCTTATTGACATAAGCGATAACCGAAACATATCTCTGATGATAATAAGTAGTAGCATTTTTTAACACACCCCAGTTTCAGATAATGAAGAGCCTTCTTTTCTTATTTTTCGGTTTTTTTTTTTTTTTTTTGCCAATTTACTGCATGTTCCGCTGCTTCTTATAGAGAGCGCCCATTGACCCAGCTAGATAAAAGTATCTAATCTTCGCTTTTTAGCAATACAAATATCATACGCAACACACAAATAACTTGCCTGGTATTCGTAATACTCGTATTTATAAGATAATGAAGATTTGCTATCAATTTTTGTTCGGTATTTCTGTTTTTTTTTTTTTCTTTTTTTTCTATTTAATTTCTGTTCTGTTCTGTTCTATTTTGTGTTTGTCGGCATTTAGTTAGGATATCAGTGGGTTCTCCGGTGGCAATTGGTCTCTCTGGGCCTCCACCGCAACCAACGTCGGTCGCGCTGTGTATGCGCTCTTCTGTATCAGTATATCAGTGTTTGAACTGATAATGTCCCAAGATAATAAGCGATAATAATTTGAATTTTTCAGTAATTCCTTAAGTTTGGACTCGACACCGCACGGAATCTAATCACAGTTTGTGTGTGTAACTGGGATTTTCAACAACTCGGAGCGTTGAAGTCAAAAAAAAAAAAAAGAAACACAGAACACGGATCGTTTCGGTTGCATTGACGTACGTGAAGTTGCTAGTGAATCTATAGCATGATGTGTAGATACGTATATGTATCTCTATTGGATTTTAAGTGTAAAGCATAAAATTAAATTCTTGTAATGGATATTGTTTAAAAATATGCTTTATATGCAGATTCTAAAGTGTTTGTGATGCGAGAAATATGTAAATTTTAGCTTAAAATAAAGTTAATTATTAATAAATCTGAATACAAAAAACAAAACTCATTGTCCTTTTTTATATGCATTCAATTAAACTAATGCAAAAATAAAAGTTTCAAGAAAAATAATACCTCCCGCACAGTGTCGTGTCTAAATTTGTAGAAGCGCTTTGCATAACTTTTTCTTCTTCTTATTTTTCTGTCATCCTCACCGTCTTTTGTAGCATAGTGTCTATCTAAAACCGCGTTTCATTAATACTACTTTAATATCCTTTTTTTTTATACATCTTTATACTTTATGACATGCTTCTTGCAGTACTTCAGAAAATTTTATCTATTCAAGGTCTGCAAAAAATAAAAAAACATAAAAAATAAAGATGAAAAAATATGACAGATAAGATAAGATGGGCTTTAATTAAAATTTTGATAAACAAAGTAATATATTTTTTTGCAGTAGCTACATAGAAAGGCGGCTTGGTCCAATTTAGCAACACACTTTTTTTTTGCGATTAGTAAAAAAATAGAAATTAATATTAGATTAAAATCTAGAACATGAGTACTTAAATCTAACTGAGACTTATTTAATCAGTCATGTAAAGTACTCGTAATTATGCATTAATTTTATTTTGTAAGTCCGGCAGAATATTCAAAAACAAGGTTTTTGACGAGTTTTATTGGTACTATATGAGCCACTAAGTTTGAAAGTTTCGTTACTACAACATTTAGCAACTACTCCTACTACAGTTGTTTACTACGATTGTTTGCAGCTGGCCGTAACATATGGAGACAAGTTTCTGCCTGACATAGTCATATTATAAAAGATAGCAACTGCATAAATATTCCTTACTTGACTTTACACTTCACTGTGCTATACAAACTGTTGACAAACTAACAATAGAATTATCTGTGTATGAACCGCATATGTAGAATCTAAAATCTGATCGAGTGAAGTCCTGGAAAAAAAAATAGTTAACTTCGAGCCGGCAATAAGCAATAGACAAAAAAATAATAAATAAATAAACTATACACGACACTAATTTCAAGAAAAACATTTGGAAATGTGGAAAAACTTCATTGGTTGAATTTTGTAACAAGCCTGCACTGCAAATTACTATGTACTTTAACTGTTTAGTTCTTTACAAACTTCGAGCCGGATAAGCAAGAAAAAAAAATTGGTGCTTTGTTAGCATGCACAAGAAATTTCATATCACACAGCAGCTATATAAACATCATGTGTGGTGAGTTTCTGCGGAGGCTGTCCTTAAATTGGGTGGCATACGCACTACAATATATACTAGAATTCTCCCAATGGTCGAAATTCGCCCTTTTGTCTTTGAAGTGCGCAATAATGAAAATATCCATTATACAGGATTGTCACGGAAAATGCTTTCGCTTCTAAATCAACGCTGTCCAACCATAAACCCGAACGAACGCATGCCGAAGTCGGCTGCCTAATGGTAAAGAGAAACAAAATTTTGAATTAGTTACGTTAGATTGGTGTAGGATTTTGGCGCACTGTACAAATTATAACTAAGAAAAGATTCAAACTTTGGGTGCTATTCTTTTGGACAGCACTGCTCTAAGTGCCGCCCAGAAAGAGAGCGATAATAAGTGAGCAATTTTGTGTGCAATAATTTATGCGGATTTATGCAATTAATTAATTAACAGTTATAAACAAATTTTTCTTTGTGTATCAATTCTTTCTTGTTTTAAATATTCATTTGATTTCTCTTCTTTTAAAATTTTGACAACAAAAACACACTAAACTGATGCTCGCCAACATGTTTGCAAGTGCGCCCACAACAGTTGTGAGCCTAACGTTGAGCTGCTCGATCGACATGCTCTACAATGTGTGCACATGACCGAGCATGACAGAGATGAGAGAGAGAGAGAGAGAGAGAGAGAGAGAGAGAGAGAGAAAGAAAATTTTATTCGTTCATGCTATTCTTCACATTCTTCAAAAAAAAAAAAAATAAAATTCAAGCGAATATTTTGTGTTTAACAGGGTTTAAAAGGGTGTAAATGATTTGCACTTGTCTATTTCTAAATAGAGATGTGAAGCGTCTCTCCATAACAAATAACCATGTCAAGTATCAAGTTGATATAGATTATATTAAAACAAAACAAGAAACAACTCCGAGATACCCTATACCATATCCAAGCTTCCTTATTTGAACCATACATTTGTACAGGGGCTATATTCTATGTGATATGAAGCTATGTGCGATATTTTAATAGAATTGATGAGAGATATACCAAATTTAACGTTTCTAGTTAGTTAAAATCAAAAACAAAAAGGGTATACACAATAACTCAAAAAGGGGGCAGGTTTGTATAGGTAAAGTGCTCCGGTCTGGATCTATATAAACTATTTTATAAGGATTGAAGTCAAATTTGGCATTTCTAGCTTAATAAAGAGCAAACAAACAAAAAAAATGTCTTGCAAAAACTTAAAAATGGTGAACAAGTGTGTATGGCGACTATCTCTTATAGTGATCCGATCTAGATCTATGATAAAAACACCCACAGTTTCTTACTAAAATGGGACGCAGGTTTATATGGGGCTACCATTTAATATACTTTATCCATTGACGGATCCAGGGGGAAGGAACTGGTGAACTGAGAACCGCTCCCAAGACAGAGTTCTGTATCCGATCCAGCTTTATCAGAAAAGGTAAAATCAGAGTCTCAATATCTAAACTTGAAGTCTTTATCTCTTATAATTTCCAAAAACTTGTCGTTCAATAAACTCGACTTTTAATGCTGACCAATAATCTTGCCGAGTACAAATTGGCACTTGGTGGAAGGGCCACGAAAAATATTGAGTTTGGTTCTCATTGAGAAAATATTCGGTTAAAAAGGTTTGAGTAGAAGGCATGAGCAGTGGGTCGCAAAAGAATACAGAGGTTTAAGCAATGAATTTGAACGTTGGAATCAAATACAAGGATTTGATTATTTGGTGTTGAAAGGAATTCAGAAGTTGAGCATTGGATCTCAGAAGGATTCAAGGACTGGAGCTCTAAGGATAATAATAGAAAAATAAGTGGTTTAATTTTAGGTTGGCATTGGAGCAGGGATAAAAACGGTATTCTCATCTTGCTCTGGCGCAAGGTTACTAATAATAAAAGCATTGGTGGTGAGGCAGGATTTGGTTATTTGAGGATGTATACGGCTCTTACTGTCACGAGGATATTGAGTGAAGTTCTTGGGGTGAAGTTCTTGGGGTTTAAGTCCACAAAAGACATCACTGAGGGGTACCAGGTGGCGGTGGCACGGACGCTGAGACTTGGTTGGCACACAGTTCACTCAGGACATAGCCGAGTGTAGCAGTGAGCAGAGAGAGAAGAAGCGGATACAACGTAAAGATAAGCAAATAAATCAAGAATAAACTACAGAAATAAATTCGAAAATAATAATAATAAAAAATAAAGTGTTTCCTTACCTCCAGGGTCTACAAATACAAATTTATGTAAAGCAAACTCTGGAAAAGCTGAGCTATCCAAGCCTTTGACCCGGGACAACCGGGAGTCCTTTACATTGGCTATAATTTGTGGCGTTTGCTACGCCTCCTTCTACTTGTTACATACATGTGCACAAACTAAATATACGCCTTTACTTATATCGCATGGGTACAGGTTGGAACTTTAAAGGAAAGCTTCAATTTTGTATGAATCCGGGAACGTTAACATTTCCAGGCATTCCTTTCAAACTTCAATAGTGCCAGTATCTTACTGGTTTTAACATATCTGCTACGTTACATAAAGGACATAATGCAATATTCATTTCAATATGTCAAATAGTGCATAATTAGTCCAATGATTTTGGAGTAGTTCAAAGAAAATATCTCCGAGAAGTTAATACTATTCCCAACCAATGTGTTTGGGAACCAATGTGTGTCACTTTCAACAAATTTAATATACCGTAGTACTTATTCTGGTTGCGTTGTAGGCGAAAGTCGAGTGAGTTGAGCCATGTTTTAGTTTTGGATATACACGTAAAGTCTCATTGGAAGAAGATAAATAATAAGAAATTAGTTATATATTTGGAATCCTCGACTCAATTCTACACTTCTGAGACATTCTTTTTTAAATTTTTGAAAAAGCACTGGAAAATTTTTTCATGTTTCAAAAGTGTAATTTTTTGGAAACAACTTTCTGTAAAAATTACATAAGTAGGTCACTGAAAAACAAATAAAAAAGTACATTATAGATGAAAATTAACGATTTATTTGTTTGAATAGTCTGAAAAGGAAAATGACCGTTGATTAGTCATGTTCCAACTTCATGGTCATGGTCAACTGTTCGTGTGAGGCTGCATCGGGCGGGATAGCAACTGTAAAACGCTGTTACTTATCACCATCCATCACACTACATTATTTTTTTGACTGACTACGGCTTCTACGTAGTCAGTCCCGGTGAAATATTAAGTTTAAATGCCAAAATTCGGTGGCTCAAATTACCCGACTTTGGTTCAATTTTGAAAACACTTTCGTCTGGGTGAGATAAGAGTATAGCGAGTGCATCTGTTCTCTTCGAAACTTGAAGAAAAGTGAAATCACGGGTTTGCAATAATTTGATATTAATGACACTTAATACTTCACACAAAAAAAAATGGAAATATCAGTGGCTCAAATCACCCGACAATATTCTATAGGTGGTATATCTGGATTATTCGTATTCTAGAGTATTCTGTTAAGCATTGTTGAGATTTAATCTCCGTATTTTTCGGTTCTACTTGACTTGTATTGGACATGACTACTTCGTATGTAGTCTTCATTGATAAATTTGAGGTACTTTCTTCATATTATGCCTACTAAATTACCCAAGGAAGCCTGAATTATATGCTGCTTTCTTTTTTCGAATTTAGTCACTGGTCAGAACTCTCGCCGTCTTACAGCATACCTCATATTTAAATCTTAATTGTTTTTAAATAGATTTTTGCATATTTTTCATGTATGTATATACTTCAACGCCTATTTTGCCACTCACCCGTCTATTAAATAGCGTTAGCAACATGTAACAGCTCATAAAAAAAGATACTTAATTGATCGATTTTTGTGCTATTAGTGAAAAGAACGAACATAATTTAATTTCCTTTGTTTTCTCAGAGTTCTAGAACTAGTTTCTTTCGTAAATTCTTGGTCTACAACACCATCGCAATTAAGTCAAGGCAATGAATCATGTCAAGGCAATGACATCTTGAAAACATCAATAGCAGCAAACAGAAAACAAAAAACAAAAACTGTAGAGCAAAAACATCTTTGACATTTAATTTAGAAAATATTTACAATTTGTAGCGCATGTTAAGTCTGACTTCAAAAAACCGTGAACACAAGTCTGTGGTAAATGACAAACATAAATAAATGAATGAGCTCAACTAGCAAGTAGAAAACAAGGCACAAATAATAATAAAATTAAACAACGAAAAATTGAAGTAATGAAGTAATGAACAGAATTTCATTGCGCATTCGCTGTAGTTGTATCTACAAGATACTCTGTCTTTATTCTGAGTTCTATAATTTTATTGTATTTTTTTCTCTCTGCAGACGCTACAGACGCTATCTTAAATACACATTTTGAAGAACAAACGTCAGTTTGCGATAAGCAATGAAACAAAAAAAACAACAAAAAAATTCAGTGCCTGAAGAAGACGTCAACCAACCAAGCTGAACTGCAGAGATACATTATATAGTAGTACGAGTATATTGTTACACTTATGTACAATATATAGAACTGTTTGCACATACCACAGCTGAGTGTTTTTCATTTGCTTAGTGCATTCAAAAAGCAAACTCGAGCAGTCCCTGCTGCACTTTTTTCCGGGCAATGTCTTGCGTGTGTTTTTTTGTTTGCCGCATTCAACAACAAATGTCTTTAGCGAGAATTTTCACGCAAATAAAATTAAATGCATTCATTTAATTTGGTTGAATTGAGGCTTACTACTGAAACAAATATCTAACAGATACATGAAGAGAGAGAGAGAGAGAGAGAGAGAGAGACAGGAAGATACATTTTGTATAATACGAACCGGTGAAAGTGGTTTCAGCTCACAGACTATAATAACTTTGAATTTTAAGCGTATTATATTTTATGGAATACAGAAATGCAGATAAGACGAACCCTTACATAGATCCCATCTTCCGTTCAACTTACAATCTTCGAATTTTTAGGGAAGGGTGGTACAAAAATCGTAACTATTACACTTTTTTAGTTATATATGAGAAACTCGTTATGAAACTTTATTTTTGCTATTCCAGCACCTTCCAATTGTATCTATACTACAATAATATTTCGTAATTTTCTTCTAAAATCGAAGTGCAAAATATTCGCTCAATTTTCTTTTGTTGGAAAAGTTTTGAAGAGGAGCAGGGAGAAACGTAAATTTTTGTTAAAAAGTATTGCGTCTAAAGTAGGTAAGAACCAGGTAACGCCCTCGGCCAATCACAAAGACCCGAGTTCTCTCAACAGACGAAAATGTGTTGTTTTGGTTTGATAATGAAATATAGTAATTCGATTTATCAATTTCCTTATTTATATCATGCTATGCACTTGAACGTTTGTCCTATGATAGAATAATACAATAATGTAGCGTATTCCGCATAGCTGCTCTCTTTTTCGATACTTTCGGTTCCTTTGCTTTCAGTTGAAAGAGTAGAGTAACAAATATTTTCTATCATGTCGAGCATGTCGGTCGAGCATGTTGTGCGCGCACCAGCCAACATGTTGGCGAGCGTTTTTAATAGTGTTTTGTTTTGGTAAATTTTAAAGGAAGAGAAATCAAATAAATATTTAAAACAAAAAAGCGATAGAGTGGCTATAAAAAAACCAACAAAAATTATTTTCTAACTGTGTATTAATTAATTACATAACTGCGCATTATTATTATTATTGTAAATACATTTCTCACGTATTGCCGCTCTCTGGACGGCTCTGATTTAGAGCAGGGCTGTCCAAAAGCAGAGCACCCAGAGTGTGACTCAATGTGTCTGCATTCCAACTCGCGAAATTTTATGCGAATCTTTCTGAGCCATAATTTGTACAGTTTTGTTTCTCCTTAGCATTAAGCAGCCGACTTCGGCATGCGTTCATTGGTATGTGTGTGAAAACACGAAGGTATTCGTCCGAAAACACGAAGGTATTCGTCCGCCTGGGGCGTTGATTTAGCAACGGAAGCGTTTTCCGTGACACACCAGTATTATTGATATTTTTATTATTGGGTACTTTCAAACCAAAAGGTCGAATTTCGACAACTGGGAGAACTCTAGTTTTTGAAATTACTCTACAGTACACGGAAGCTGTTCAAGACTGGCGGATCAACAGTTCGCTTATAACCAGCACTAGTTCTACTTGTATGCAATGTACATGCATAAGACTGGCAAATTGAACACAATTGCAACCCTTTGCATTACCAGGCAGCAGTCGCTTCACTAGTTCTGACGGACTTGTTACTTTGCCAGTACAAAATCGTTAAACATTTCATGAGTGCTGACTGTCTAGAATAAATAATTATAAACAACATTTTATTTGTTACTGTTTATATTATTTTACCAAATCGCTCTAGAAGGGTCATGTTTTATGAGAGAGTGTATGTATGTTAGTATGCCTGTATAATACTTGGCTCAACCTGTCGCCTAAACGGCTTGATGAATTTAGGCATATAAGGTAACGTTAGATTCGTCTTGATTGCGGGAGTATCATATGGTATTACATTTTTCATAAATACCCTTCTTCCCATTTATTTGCAGACTCTATATAAAAATTATACCCTATGTCACTTCCGCATTTATTGATACCTCATCAAGCCGTTTAGGCTATAGTATTAATATAAGTGGCGTCCCTTGGAGAGTAGGGGCTATACAGTTTGCTTGCAACTTGTAATAGGAGCGAGATATTCCAGTTACAAACAAAGTGATCGAAAGGTCGAGAGTCAACTTGCCTTGATGAGATGCTGAATCGAAGTGTCGATCGTTGTATGAATAGCATAATTGCACCCCTCCGTCGGCAACTGCAAGATATAAAACATAAATAGAACTACTTTACACGTTATAAATATTAAATTTAAATATAATTACCAAAAAAAAAAAAAGTTAATCAACATTAAAGCTCTCCTAGTTGAATAAGGCTTCATCACACTTTTTTCTTTAGTGTTAGACCTTCTCATACGTTAAAATGCATGAAGCCGTTTAGGCTACAGTGGGTGAGTAGTAGTTTCGCTTTTGTTGGGCATTCTCTGATAATCGTAATCAACGCGGCAAGACGTGTCGATATAGCCATGTTCGTCAGTCCGTCCGTATGTCTATCTAAGCATAAAGTTACCCATCTAGAGGATATTTAGATAAACTATATTCATGGTATAGTATCTTCACCTATCGCACTGCAACAAGAGTAATTTAAAATTACATAAAATATGGCGTGTAGCGTGTACAGTGCTTAACGACTATAGCTCTTTCTTGTTTTTTAATGTTTTTATTTTGTTTTCTTTTTTTGTGTTTGCAGTTGAAATTTTCTAAAATTTGATTTGAATTTAATATTGTTTTATTTCAGTAGTTTATACAAAATTTTTTTTTGCGGAAGAAACTGGAGTTCGAACCAAGAACAACAATGCTGACCCAACTCATTGCTTTTCTCAATCACAGGCATTTTCAGGCAGGTTCCGGTTATCACTTTCGGGAAGGTTTGCGAAAATGAATTTATTAATCACGTGTGGGAAGACTTCGTAGTTTCAATTCACATCCTCAATGCAACTGAACTGAAATCAAAAAATGTTCCCTAAAGTGAACAATAGACCAATTTAACGAAATCACTCAATCGTAAAATCTTTGTCGAACGTGAAAGCTGGAACAAGACGGTATCTCTTCTCTTTGATTGTCGCCGCAGAAACAAATATAATTTTTCCAAAATTTTCTATATTTATGTTTAAACTAGCTACCGAGAGCTAGTGAATTCACTAGTCTTCAGTAATTGGTAAATTTACTAGCGAACTAGTGGTTTCGCTCCTTGCGTACCGGCGGGTATCTTTGTTACTAGATACTATTTTTCGTTACATGCCTGTACTAATATGAGTATCTACATATGGTAAACACCATTATCAAACATATTATTATCTCATTTATAAGCATTATCGTATTTTCGTTGCAAAGGTCTCGCCTATCTAAGTGAAAGAAATATCTCTGCATTGCTTTTCATTTCCTTGTATTTTCCCAACAGAAATGCAGATATTTTTTTATAAGTATTTCAGTAAAACATTGCAGCAGTAGCTATTGAAATAAGAAGTATTGTTTCGCTGATTTTTTGAATTCGGAAAAGGTAAAAAAATGAGAACATAAACTGTGTTCCAGAAGGGTGTATAAAATGTTGAAGTGTTTTAATATCAAGTTGTGCAAAAGTGTTCTGTGTGCGGTGATTCAATGTCACCTATTCAAAAATTAAATACCTTTTTTTATAAATTTAAAGTTCACCTTGTTTAATAATTACGAAAAAAATAAAATAATATACAACTGTACGAGTATATGCCAAGAGAGTTCTGAATAAATGGAACCATAAAGCAATTAATTTCATAATTTTTAAGCTATATGTGTGAGCACCTATTTTTTTTTCTTCCGCCTATCTCTACAAGTGTCAGCCTGTTTCGATGTTTGTATATTTTATTGTCTAAGTTTTATAATTAAGACATGCGCGTACTTGGCTTCGAGTATAATTTACATGAGTAATAAAATCATTAACAATACAAGTAGGTAAGACAAAAGTAATAAATAAATAATAAGAGCCAAAGGAAAAATATATAAAATAAAATAATATATGAAAACTCGTTTAATACCCTTTATACGTTATTTTATACGAATTCATATTAACTGGTAGTTCCAGATGTACTCAACCTGAGGTCGGATGGCGCGTGTTACTTTTTTGATTTAGTGGTACCATCTATCATTAGACGACAGTCAAATTTTGAGCCATCTGCATCATTAAGCTTGTGTTTAACAGCCATTGAAAGCAGAAATTAAAGACAGACAGACGAACAGAAAGCACAAGTTTTCCGCACCGATCCGTTCAGAGAAGCACACTGTTTCAACTACTGCTTGGCCTCTAATGTGTTGCAATAGTTTCCTGTTTAGAAACAGCGCAAAATATTAACCATATTGCAGTTAAACCACGCCAAACACTGTTTCGTAGTTGTCGCACGATTGTCCGTCTGTATGTCTAACATTGTCGCGCTCAATGACTGTTAAACACAAAGCTAATGACGCGGATTGCTAAAAATTTGTCAGTAATCTAATGATAGATGACACTTGTCAGAAACAAACTTGTTTAAAAACTAAAAGATTCATCCAACATCAGGTCGACTGCTTCTGGGACTACTCTCGTATTTCGTATTCATATCAAATATAATTTGTATACCAAAGTGGTTTTTAGTTTGAATAATATATAAGACTCATATACCATAACCGTGCAACAGTATCCTAAAGACACTCTCGCGTGATGCTCCAGCAGTAATCAGTCATCATGCATTCCTTCCATCGACGTTTGTACTTACTTTCGCTATCTGCCATGATTTGCATGATGGAGTCGTTGCCTTTGTTTTTCGCTATAAGAGCCAAGATTTTCGGGAAATCTAATCAAATACCTTTGGAAGTACTGGACTTTTATATTCATGTTACATTCAAGTTTTTTTTTAAATTTTCCCCGGGTCCAGCACTATGACTTATAAATTCCTAAGAAGTTTTTTAGAATGTTTTCAAAATATATCCAGGCCGCCGATTTTAACTTAT
The DNA here is from genome assembly GCA_035044765.1 of Leucophenga montana. NCBI lineage: Eukaryota > Metazoa > Arthropoda > Insecta > Diptera > Drosophilidae > Leucophenga > Leucophenga montana. The sequence goes on along the minus strand of JAWNNQ010001285.1, from coordinate 325,970 downwards.
TCATTGAATGCAAAAAATTGGATTGTTTTATCAAAAGTTTTAACTGTTGTGCATCAAAAATACTACATTTTAGCATACCCGTACTCAAACCAGGAAAATATTATATTATATAAAAGAAAACCCAGTTTTCTATTTACATATTGTTTCATCAGACCCAATTTTGTATGCATTGGAGTCAAAATTACTTTTTCTCTGGCAACACAAAGTGGGTTTATAACGATTTATAGTCCAATCGTTAAGGTTTCCCTCACAGATCCGTGTTTTTAATCCAGTGGTCGTTTTTTGCCCTGCTGCTTTACAAACAAATGAAGCTTAGCTATTTCGCGTAGCTCGTTTTTTTTTCCTAAGTAGTAAAAAACATTTTAAACTTATTTTTAAACTGTCTACAAAAACCTCCACTCTGGTGATATCTTTAGAGAGTCCTTTTAGTCATCGTTATCGTTACAAATAACTATATCACTGTCAAAACTAAGGAACTTGAGAAATTCTTTCTCTTGATTACGATAAGTTGTGCCATTCGTAGCAGTAGAAAGTTCTGGATGTGAATAGCTCTGACTTTTCTTTTGAAAGACGTTGGTCTCTTATTAGGTATTTTAAAGTATCTTGAGTTAAAACTAGGTACTCTAACGATGCTGAACCAAAACAACACTCTCATCTATAGTGCTGACTGGTATGGCGTTAATAGTACTTATTTCCATTGCTAACCGATCTGACAGGTCTTGAATAATAGGAAATGGCATATCTATTGAGTGGAGCACATGTCGTATAGTCGATGGTTTCTCCGATGTTTTCCGTTACAAAATCCTTGGCAAAATTATAGCACTTACTATTCAAAGTATTGGGTGTGATAAACTAAATTAGTAAATTAATTCGGTACCTTTTTATACCATTCACACATGTTTGTCTAAAAGTTTGTAACGCATTCCAGCAGGCATCGTAGACCCCGTAAAGTATATATATTCTTGATCAGCTCGACGAGTGGTATGATATGGTAGCTTCTAACGGGCAAGCGTTTTACATATACATTAAAGTGTGGGAGCCGCCAACTTTTTGGGGTAGCCCCCATAGAAACTTATTTCCTACTTTTATTAAAGTCAATATTAGCTTGAAATGCGATGTGATGCATTTTTATGCACAGCCGCTTAACATACATAGGCTAATGGGCGTGTCCCGCTCTTTTTTTAAGGTAGTCCCCATACAAACCCACCGCCTACTTTTGTGTTTTTGTATGAAAAACTTATTTATTTAAATCAATATTAGCACGAATCTCGATTTGGTGGATCTCAGTAGACAGCAGCTTCATATACATATACAATGGGCGTGTTTCGTCTACTTTTTGAGGTAGTCCCATACAAACCCACAGCTCACTTTTATGCATTTGTATGAAAAACGTCAATATCAACTTGAAATTCGATATGGTGGCAACTTATAGATGAACGACTTTTGCGACATGAGGCCGAGCATAGTCATGCTGAAGAATAACTTTGTCATATCTTTGATCCTATTCCGATCATTTTTCTAGCAATGCACGGCTTAAATAAATCAATTTTAGACTATACCGATCGCCAGGTTGTACATAGTACACAACACCCTTTTGGTCCCACCAGATACACAACATGACCTTCGAACCATGAACATTCGGCTATGGTGTTGAAGTTGAGAACGATGGCAACGATTGATCGGGTAGTATTTTTTCTTCTTTGGGTTAACGTTGAATATCCATTTTTCATCCTCAGTCACAATTCGATGTTAAAAACTCTTTCTTTGTTGCATTTGAATCAGCAGCTTGCAAGTGAAATATCGCTCTTCAACGTCTGTCGGTTCCAGTTCATAAGGCACACAATTGCCTTGATATTTAATAAATGGAATCAATCGTACAAGAACTACTTGTTCAGTCACATCCAATGATTCTAAAAGCTGCTCTAGCGTTTGACTTGGATCTTCATCGAGTAATGGCACCAATTCTTTGTGTTCGAATTTTTTTGACTACCCAGAACGAGGCTTGTTTTCAACGCTGAAATCATCATTCTTGAAACGTCGAAACCATTTCCTACATGATTTTTCAATTGGAGCACTTCTATAAGCATTCGAGGCGTTTCAGCTGTACTTTTCTTCCAATTAAAGCAGAAAACTAAAATCTTCTACAAACCTATAACACATTAAACACAATCAAAGACAGTTTTTTTTTTTCTAAAACTCAAGGCAATATAAACTGAATACTATTATTGACAAACGTCTAAGCTCTCTGTAATCAAAATTTGCAACAGCCAGTGCCATCTTTTGGACCATCTTTGGACCGAGGAAATTTGTACATCCTATACATATGAAGAGTATTAACAGTTATTTAAAGAATATAATTTTATCTGTCTTCATTATTTTTGGGTTGCAGCACCGTCAAAGATATATATGAACACACACTTCATAAATTTCCGAAAGTTTCTCAATGAATACAAAATTTCTTACCATATAATTACTTACATTAATCACCCTACAAAATCACAAAATATCGTATGTACAAAAATATTTTCAACGCAGCTAACAATTTTCTGCGTTGCCACAGTTGGAGACAATGATAACGCCAATGACGCCATTTTGAAATCAAGATGGCGACGCACGATAACTCTATTTCAATTTCAACGTTGCGCGCGACATCTGGCATATAAAGTTATTCTGGTTGTTGTTGCTGTTTGTGTTGTTGTCATAGCTGTCAGTTGATAAAAAAAAAAAACAAAAACAACAAAAAAAAATAAAGTAAATTAAACTTAAATGAAATAAAATTGTAACATTTTCAATATTTCGAAATGTTTATTGCGTTGACAAGTGCAGGCAGTCATCCAGTCAGCCAGTCAGCCAGCCAGTCAGTCAGTCAGCAAAAGCTGTCGAGGCACTTGAAATATGGGGAGCGCTCCAATTACGTTCATACGAGTCTAGAAGTGTAAGGGGCGAGGCCTTTTAGAGTGGGTTCTGTGCGGCGCTTATATGTCAGACTGAGGTGGATGGCACAAAGTGGTATGAAAAGTGGCATTATAGAAAAAAAAAAAGAATGTCATGCGTATTTATTGAAAGAGCTCTTGAAAAGGTTCTTAACCAAACGGCCTATGTCAATTACTCAGTCACAGGGGCTTTACATTTGGGTTTTTTTTTCGTAATTAGTTTAACGCATATTATGAGTAACTGCCCGAAACGATAGTAACTTTCTTTGAATTATTTGGCAAATAAAAAATACGAGTATCATAAATATTTATTAATTGTTGATATAAAAATATTGAAAAACAAATAGAGCATATGATAAATAAATGAGTTGAAAATGTCAATGCATTTGACAATTTCTAAAATAGAATGTTAGGTCAGATCGTATATTTCACAAATGTGATTTTAAATTTATCAAATGTAAGCAAAAACGCATCAGCAGTCATCAAACATAAAAGGTGACTTTTATCGAAAAACATAAATATATCTCGTATTCATCAATAACTATTTTCTCCCCTTCAAAGTAATCCTCCTCAGATGTAACACACTATTTCCAATTCTCGAAGCAATTTTGTTATGCGCTTTTTTGGTATTGGCTTGAGATCTTCCAGTAATGCGGAAAACGTCGTTCTTTGATGTGTCTTTTCAGTTTTGGAAACAGAAAAAAGTTACAGGGTGCCTAATACGGTGAATACGGTGACTGAGGAATGAATACGATGTGGTTTTTAGCCAAAAAATCACAAACAAGCAGGTGCATTAGAGTGATGCAAAAGACATGAATTGTTTTGCCACAAATCTGGCTCTTTTCTTCATATTTCTTAACGCAAACGGCGCATAAATTTAAGATAATACTCCTTATTGACCGTACGACCTTCTGGCAAGAACTCACGATGCACTACGCCATTGTAATCGAAGAAAACATTTGGCAAAACCTTAACATTTGCCCGAACTTTGTGTGGTTTTTTCGGTGTAACTTCCGCTTACATTGCGATGCTTATGCTTTCGTTTCGATGTCATAACTATATTCTCATGTTTCGTTATTAGTTAAGACCCTCTATGTTCAAATCCAGATCGTGTTCGTAGGTGACATTCAGCAGCTCCTGAGCAACGTTCATGCGTCTGTTTTTTTGTTTTTTTTTTTTTTTGAAAATTTAGTTATTTCGAAACAAACTTCGCTGTCACACGTGTCAAGCCCAAAACATCCGAAAAAAACTGCATGGCATGTTCCAACCGATATGCTGACATCCTCAGCAACTTCTCTAATAGTGTATCGACGATTATCTCCATAACAATTTTCTTCACTGCTTTAATACAAAATTTAATACAGATTCGTTGATCCATTTGGATTTATGTACTCGTACGTCTAACCTTTATATGTATGTAGGGAACATGTATACCATATAAAAAATAAAAAAATTTTAATCGTATGTACGTAGCCTGCGAAGTTTGAAAAGTCACCTTTTTCTAACACACCCCGTTTCAAGAACTCATTCGATTGTTGTACTTAACTACTTATCATCAAATACGAGTAGTCTATTGTGGTGTGCAGAAATTATTAAAATTTTATCTTAAAACATATGAAGAAAACGAAAAAACTATTATTTAATGTAAGCATGGTCCTTCTCAAGACAGTTGAACGTCTTATTGATTACCACATTAGGCAATCAATCAGCATTTCACACCCCCTTCATGAACACCAATTCGCCTATATGAAGGGTAAATCAACGGTAGGCGCACTTCATAATCTAATCGGGTCGGTATATTCGAAAGAAACTTTCGTTCAAATTAAATAGCGCTAGGTGCTTTCCATGATGTTGTTTTCACTCGAGCACTTACGCAGAGAGGTATAGATAGCCGCACCATTGCGTGGGTTGAAGCCATGTTAAATCAACGTAACACATCTTCTTCTCTTGGTTATTTAACTGTCAGTTTTAGGGCGATCAAGGGGTGTCCTCAAGCAGAAGTCCTCTCGCCACTTCTTTGGTCCTTAGTGATAGACGAACTCCTAATCGAGCTCAGTTCACAAGGGTACAGCGTCATTGGATATGCCGATGATATTGCGATCCTGGTCTCAGGGAGATTTGGGGATACGGTCTCGAACATAATGTGTTCAGCTATTCGGACTGTGACAACCTGGTGTGCCAAGAAGGGCCTCAGGATTAGCCCACAAAAAGCGGTCTTGGTACCCTTATCAATGAAGTACAAATTGGATCTGAGTCCAGTGTACATCCAAAGCTCTCTTTCGAGTCTTTTCTATGAGGTAAAATTCTTGGGAGTCACCCTTGACAAAAGACTGAATTGGAATACCCACCTCAAAAATGTCCACAACAGGGCAACAATGGCTCTATGGTCTTGCAAAACCATGTTTGGCCGAAAGCGGGGTCTCTCGCCAAAGATGATCCTGTGGATTTATACTTCATTGGTGCGACCTATAGTAACTTACGCCGCCCTTGTATGGTGGCCTAAACTGCTTCAGACATGTGCAATAAGGCAGTGCGACAAACTGCAACGGCTTACCTGCCTGAGCATGCCGGGCGCCATGCGAACATGTCCCACTGGAGGCGATCATCGGTCTACCTCCGCTGCATATTTTTATTCAATCCTCAGCAGCAATAGATGCTCTTAGACTTCAGACTGAGTAATTCTAGTATTCTTAAACTTATCCCTGGCATCGAAATCTGCAACGTTTCAGATTGTTTGTCCACGGAACTGCATTTCGGCAGACGCTTCTCAGTTCATCTTCCCAGTCGATAAGGCAGCCCTGGAACTGGACCATCTAAGATCAATTGGTTCACTGATGGTTCACTTACCGATACGGGCACAGGTGCGGGTGTCTTCGGACCCAAAACCAGGATCTCTATAGCCATGGGTTCCTGGCCCACGGGTTTTCAATCTGAGGTCCACGCCATCGAGGTCTGCGCCCGACATCTTTTGGATAAAAGTCCCAAAGTGGCCAATATAGCCATTCTTTCACATAGCCAAGCGGCTATTAATGCATTATCCTCTTGGAACTTCTCCTCGAATCTGGTTCTTCGATATTACGACATCCTCCAACAACTGTCAATCGGCAGAAAGGTCACTATTTGTTGGGTACCTCGCCATAAGGGAGTCGAGAGCAACGAAATTGCTGATGAACTAGCCAGGACTGGTTCGGCAACTTCCTTCATAGGACCGGAGCCTTTTTGCGGAATTAACTGGGCTAAGTCAAAATCTTTCATAGTAGATCGGTTTAAACGCACTGCCTCCCGGTACTGGTTACTGGTTACAGGCCAAGCTGCCGTAGACCAGCATATCTTAATTGATCTGACCTAAGGTTGCTTTTGGGCTACCTCACCGGCCATCATCCACTGATGATGGCCTCTTTGGCGGTTGTGTATGTGACAGAGGGTTGTGAATAATTTTGATGCGTATGAAATAAGTAGAAATATAATGTAGTTAAATAAGAAATTATAGAAAATGTCGAGAAATGTAAGTTTCAAATAAATAATAACAAAAATAGTGTGGCACCTAGCGAGTCTATGCAACAAATCGATTCGACTTGTCGTGCTGATCACGAATATATCCCACTTAATATAATATTATAAACGCGAAAGTTTGTATGGATGTGTGATTGTTTGTTACTCTTTCACGCAAAAACTACTGAATGGATAATGAAACTATACAATAATATAGCTCATACCTCAGATTAACACATAGGCTATAATTTATGCAGATTAAATTAACGCATTTATTTAATTAATTTAAAAGAAACACAAGCATTTAAGAAACATTTTAACCACGACTACTTACTTTCGTAGACGATAAAAAGCTGATAGCTACAAAATCGTCTAGCGATCATGTGTTTGCCTTAAATGGTCATGTGTGCGGTATGATATTAGAGAGGCAGAGAATGAAAGAAACCCGTTGGCTTTTTGAAAGCTAAAATTTTACTTAATCAAAGTGTTGGGTTTCAATAGTAATTCATTGGGTTTCAATGTAATTCAAACATAAGCATTTGTTTAAAAACAGTATGCATGTATATGCCGCTTATCTGAATAAGTTCCAAAATTGTTCTATAATTTTTCATATATAAAATGAAAATTTATATATATATATATACATATGAGAATAGGTCGTTCAGTATTTTTCACACTCCTACCCTCACCCCCTATTTTTTAATCGCGACTTTAGCATTTCTTATGAACAATTTTATTACCCGAGGGGTCATAAAGAAGGGTGAAGTGTAGAAATGGGGCAGGGTGAAGGACAGCAACGCGCCAGTTACTAACTAGTGTATTTTTATATTTCTCAATTTTGGGGACAACTTTTATGCTATCCAGTTGAAAATTTACACTCACACTTTTTGGGGTAGCCCCCATACAAATCCACCGCCCACTATTAACTTTTTGGATGAAACGCTTTTTTATTATAGTCAATATCAACTTAATAATTGATACCGTAGCTTCTAGTGGACGGACACTTTACATACTCGTATACATTAATGTGTGGGACCTGCCCCCTTTGGGGGGGTAGCCCCCATACAAACCTTTTGCCGAATTTTGTGTTTATGTATAAGAAAACTCGACATTTTAAAAAATTCACAGTCTCGGGAAAGACTTCGCAATACTCCCGCTGTGCTTGCGCACGTAGTGCTTGTCTTAAAAGTATCCAAATTGCTTACGCTAATTATTTGTGTAGTGTTCAGTGTAAAATTAAATTGGACCCAAAGTCATTTTTCGACTTCGTTAATACTAAACGTAATACTCGGTCATTTCCATCGTGCATGACCTTTGGCGAAAATTTTGCTGATAATGATCGCAACTTGTATGCGGACTTTTTCAATTCAAATTATTGTCCCTTTGATGAACGTAACTTAAATTATCCGTATAATATTCCTGAATCAATCTTTATCTCTGTTCCATTAATAGATTTTAATACATCCGGTCCTGATAACATCCCGAATTCTGTATTGAAACATTGTCCGGATACTTTGTGCCAGCCTCTTACGTTCTTATTTAACCTGTCGTTAAAAAGTGGTTGTTTTCCGGATTGTTGGAAGGATTCCTTTAACATTCCTTTAATTTCCATTAAATCGAACATACTATGTAACTATCGTGGTATCCGCGGTCCCTAAATTGTTCGAAAAAATGATTACAAACCATCTGTTACATTATATTGCTGCAATCATGTCTCCTTTTCAGCATGGCTTTCTCAGGGGTCGTTCTGTTAATACAAATGCTTTGGAGTTTACTTCGAGAACTATCAGTGCTTTTTCTGATGGCACGCAGTCTGACGTAATTTACACTGATTTTAGTAAAGCATTTGACAGTGTAAATCATAAATTATTGCTTTTTAAGTTATATAAATTCGGGTTTCCCTCGAATTTAACTCAATGGATAAAATCTTATCTTTGTGCGCGGAAAAAGTGTGTAATTTTTAGATCAGCAACTTCTAAAATGATCAACGTCTCTTCTGGTGTTCCACAGGGTACTCATTTGGGCCCAGCATTGTTTTTACTGTTTCTAAATGATCTCCCCTCTGTCATTCTTAATGCGAAAATATTAATGTACGCGGACGATGTTACACTTTTCATTTTCATTCATTTCAAAGTGCAAGCTCAATCCTTATTGATACAAGATGATTTGGATCGCATGGTTGTGTGGTGCAACACAAATAAACTTTATTTAAATGACAAAAAGTGTAAATGCATGTATTTTCATAGACGCGCGTAACTCAATTCAATCGTCTTATTGTATTTGTGGCAACACTCTTGAAAAAGTCGAAACGTTCTATGATCTTGGTATATTAATGGATCCTAAGTTGAAATTTAATGCCCATATAGATACTATGGTAAATAATGCCACGTCGATGCTGGGCTTTGTTAAAAGGTGATCAAAAGAAGTTGTCGATCCGTATATAACAAAGTTGTTGTTCACTGCATTAGTACGCCACATCCTTGAGTATGGTTGTACTAGCTGCTCCCCGCGACGTTGTGGTCTTTATTTTTCCCGGTGCTCTTTATATATATATATATATGGAACGCGGCGCATTGCTGCCCTTCCCCTTGCCTCTCCTTTCCTTTTCCTTCCACTCCTTCCCCTTCCCCACCTTCCACATGCTCCTTTACTTTACCTCCATTTCTCCTACACCTCTTCTTGTCCCATCCACCTTCTCCAAACACCACTTGCGCTGCCCCCATTCCTCTGCCCCTTTCCCCTTTACCTTACCTACTCTTTACTCCTTACTTTACCCTTTGTCCCTTTCCCTTCGATCCCATTAACATATATACAACATTTCATTTTGAAACATTGATGATCGCACCACAGCGCCAACTGTTATTTATCTCGATAACTGCTGCATCAGAAAACCATTTCTAACCATTGCATAGATTTTTCTTCCTTTACATCGTCCTAAATCATGAAGTCATGCAGAAAAATTTAAAATTTTATCGAAAAAATAAATGAAATTTTCCTGGTTTTTCCATAAATTTCCGAATTTTCCACCCATTTTTCTCTTCGGAAAGCCACTCGGGAACAATTGCACACAAAATCACATAAAACAAATTTTCAAAATTTTCAAAAATAAAAGTTAAAGCAGCTGATGACGTAAATGTGTAGCTGTGGAACAGGACCAGTCCTGGTGTCGATGGTCCACTTGTTGATGGCATGCTACCCAACTTCCGTCCTTATTATAATAGTCAATGAAAAGCAAAGTGGTGCCTTTTTATGGATAGCCGCTTAACATACATAGACTAATGGGCGTGTCTCGCCTACTTTTTGGTGTAGCCCCCATATAAGCCCACCGCCCACTTTAATATTTTGTAAGAAAAACTTATTTATTTAAATCAATATTAGCACAAAATGCGATTTGTTCGAACTTAGTGTACAGGTACTTCCAAATTTCAATTTTAAAATAAGAGAAAATGCTTTTGCCTCTAAATCAACGCTGTCTAGCCATAGGAACGAACTCCTTCGTGTTTTCACACACAGACGAACAAGCGCATGTCGAATTTCAATTATTTACGTTTCATTGGTGTTGTATTTTGGCACACTGTACAAATTATAACTCAGAAAAGATTAACACTTTGGGTACTCTCCTTTTGGACACCCTTGCTCTAAGAGCCGCTCAGAAAGAGAGCGGTAATAAGTGAGCAATTTAATGCGCAGTTATGCAATTAATTAATGGAAAGGTATAAAAGATTTTTTGTTGGCATATGTAACTATTTGATTCCTTTTCTTTTAAAATTTTACCAAAAAAACACTATCAAAACACTTGACCGACATGCTCTACAATGTGAATCGACCTTTAGAGCACGACAGAGACACATATTATTTTTTCTCTATTCTTCCAACTGAAACCAAAGGAACCGAAAGAAAGAAAAAAAAAGTTAGCAGCTATGCGGAATACGCTACATTGTGTGTATATATATCATTGGGTGTATATAGCGGCGCCAAACCAAAACAATACATTTCCAACTGTTACTTAGTCCTATGCTGTCGTTTACTTTGTTATTTTTTAGAAAATTGAGAGAGCTAAGAGAATCTTTTCACACTTACTTAATCCTATGCTGTCGTTTACTTTGTTATTTTTTAGAAAATTGAGAGAGCTAAGAGAATCTCTTCACACTCTTCCAAAAAAAACAAAAAAAAAAACAAAACCACAAAAATCAAGCGAATATGTTGTGTTTATGAGAGTTAAAATTGGTGTCAGTGATTTGCCTTTGTTTATCTTCTTCTCTATATATAAAAACGATCGTGCAGGGTGAGAAATCCAAAAACTGAAAAACCGCACCAAATGACACCAAATTTTCAACATAAGTTAGTTTTGTCTGGAGGAAGGATTCTCTTCAGTTTCCGTTTGATAGGTATGGCAGGAGTCAAAACATCAACGAAAATGTGTTTCTTCAGTACAATATATTGTAAGTGAAGTTGGAAAAGTACAACTACAAAAGACAAAACAACGGGTTAGGAAGGATGGGCAGGGAGAAGGATAGGCAGTTGGAAGAAGAGGCAGGTGGAAGGAGAGGTTGGTGGAGGGGCAAAAACGTGCCGGGTAGCAGCTAGTAGTATTTATATACTACTCCAATGCTATGTTACATACATTTTGATATTTCAATAAACTCTACTCTCTCTTTTTTAAATTCTTGCAAAAGCTCTTTTGTAGCTGAAACATTTCAGTCTTGTGTTTCTGTTTAATTATAAGTTTTATAAAATAAAGTGTTTTACAAATCTAAAATTCGAAATTTTGTGGTTTAATGTATAACAGATTTTTTTAAAAAAATACTTTTTTATCTCTTTCTAAGAACTTAGATTGACCTTCATAGCAAAAATTTAACTCTCCAGAAAAGCTGGTTAAAATTCGTTCAATAAAAAAAACTCTTAATATTCTCAATTATTGGGATTAAATGTTGCAATTTACTTTGAACAAAACTCACATTTTCTAAAATAGTTTCGAAAGTATTTGAAGTAATACGAAAATACCACACATGTATTTCGGATACCAGCTCGGAAGAATGACCCGTCTTTTGAGACAATCCAATCAGCGACCCATTTTTTGCATTGTTCATATGAAGTGAACTTCTGCTGGGACAGGCCATGTGTCATCGACCGTAACAAGTAGTAGTCGGAAGTAGCGATGTCTGGAGAATACGGCGGGTGGGGTAGAAATTGCCATTTCAGTGTTTCCAAGTAGGTTTTGACCGGTTTTGCAACATGTGGCCGAGCGTTGTCAAGCTGCAAAATCAGTTTGACGTGCCTTTCTTCGTATTCCGGCCGTTTTGGCTTCAGTTCGCGGCTCAAACGCATAAGTTGAGTCCGCAAGCTTTCAACGTAATCGTTTCATTCGGTTTGAGCAGCTCGTAGTAGATCACGGTGCACTGGTCCCACCAAATACAGAGCATAAGCTTCATGCCATGAATATTCGGCTTGGCGAAGGATGTTGATGACTGTCCGGGCAAAATCTATGAATTTTTGCGCTTGGGGTTGTCGTAATAGATCCACTTTTCATCGCCAGTCACAATGCGATGCAAAAAACACTTTCTTTTTTGGCGTTCGAGGAAATGTTCACAAGCGAAAAGTCGCCTTTCGACATTGCACGGTTTAAACTCATATGTCACCCAATTTCCTTGCTTTTGAATCAAACCCATGGCTTTTAAACGTTTGCTGACTGTCGACTCATTCACTCTCAGTGATGCTGACAACTCCTAAAGAGTTTGGCATTAGTCCACCTAGAGCAATGATTTCAATTCTTCCAATGATTCCAACCCGGCAGTTCCTTAACTTCGAGCTCAAAATCACCACTTTTAAAGCGACCAAACCACCTTCGATACGATTGTTCAGATATAGCATGCTCGCCGTAAACTTCCACTAAGTTTCGATGACGCTCGGCCGCAATTTTCTTCATATTAAAGTAATGAAGAAGAACTCCCCGCAAAAACACTTTATCTGGTACGAAATTCAACATGTTCGAGGCAATATTTAGTATTCTTGCTTACGATAATTGTGATTTTTAACTTTTGAATTCTAAAAAAATAACGCTTATATTTAGAGTGGTGAAGGCCTTGGAGAAAATCACAAAAATTGATTACTATTGTCGAAGATAATAATTTGTGAGTGAGTTTCCCAAATGCCCAAAATCAATCTGTAAATGTGTACTTTAAGAAAATCGAGAGCTGAAAATCAAAATTATCGTTGTCGAGTGGGTCAGTCCGTAGGTAATTTAAAGAACACAGATCATTACAACACTGTGATGCTTGAAGGTTGAGCACGTCAACTGGATTATAAACTCGAAGCAGTAGCTGGTCAAGTAACTTCAGCATCTTTTTACTATTTTAAGTTATTTACAAATAATTTCCAACGAAGGTAGCACAGAAAACTCATTCAAAATTTCAAAATTTCTTGCACAAAACTAAAATTTATGCAGGAAATTTGTAGATTTTGAGCCGACGAAAGAGATTTCGAAAAAAAAAAACGACTTTACAGTTTAAATTTGCTAAAAATTAAATACAATTTTAAAAAATTCTCATTTAACTCAGAGACCAACGCATTAAATCTAATAATTTTTATTACAATTTGCTTGTAAAACCTTAATAAAGCTAAAGAGAAAGAATTATCGACCGACAGAAAACAGAATACCAACTGAAATCGAAATCAAAACCAAAACCATATCGAGCAAAAAAAAAAAAGGTAAAAACAGAACAAAACCGAGCAGACTAAAACTATATCTTATCATGCATATGTTTGTGTTTGGTACTAACTATGAATGAGATACTACATTGTAAGGCGATTTCTTATAGTACAATATTATCATCATTTGTCATTATCTTCTTTGAGACCGATTGGAATGCACAGGCGAAAGTTATGCAAAAATATATATATATATATATATATATATATCTCATTTTTATTGCTTTTAGAGTAGCAAAATAGCAATGACCGATTAAAGCGGAATGAACGAAAGAATCTATATCTCTATAGCTGATTGCTGTACTGATAGTACAGCACGAAAAGATATGGACACCATATCTTAGACGACAATGACGATCAGCAACGCGCGATAAAAATTAAAATTGATAAAATGGCGCAGATAGTACCTACGAGTAGTAACGTGCAGACGGACATTATCAGAGATAGAAGAAAGGATCGAATCTGTTTTTATTTTTTTATTTTTTTTATATTTTTTTTTTTCTGGGCGATAGTGGGCGTTTGTGCGATAGCGGATACGAGTGAGTCTATATAAATGAATGTTTTCATATGATTTGTGAATAGTTGTTGATTGTGACGCTCGAGGATCACTACTTGCGTGTGTGTGTGTGTCTGATTATTGTGTAATTGTTTTATACGTATAGTGCGCAGTTTATCTATCAATCATATATTGCATATGTACATATATTTCTATATAGTACATACATATAACGCAATAGCGGCTGACATTATTAAATTGGAGCGTTCTACTTCGTTCGTTTCACTCCGCGTGCGGCAACGGCGCCGGCCGCACTTGAACGTTGTACAGTCACGTAGTCCGTAGCTGTCATTACGGGCTCTTCTAATAACCAAACAAATATAAATTATAAGCGACAGCAACGTCGCCTTGCCTGGACACCTCCGTGCGTGCGTAGTCTCTGTCAGTTACTTTGCCAAAGCCCAACCAGAAATTTGCTTCATAAAATGACTTTTGGATTTTGTTGCCTAGATAGCCTCCCTACACTAACACCCCCACCCCCCTCCCGCCGCACGAAACGCTTGCAACTGCTTGGTGCTCGGTGCGCTGGTTGGCTCCAATAAAACTTGAATAACAATAAAAAAAAATATACGCTTATCTTATCAAATGAAATGTTGTTTGGTAAATATTGTTGTATAAAAAAAAAAAATCAAGAAAAAATGAAGAAAAAATGAAAACAATGTATTGTAGTAATAAGTTAGGAAATTCTTTTTTATGTCGTTGTTTTCTTTTATGAAAAATCATATATGCGCCATAGCTGTTTATTGTTGCCAAATGATATTGATGCGTCTTTAGTTTGCGTTTTAAAAATATTTCACATCATTTACGAACATAAACTTTTATTTGCCTAAAATTCCAAAATGTGCTGCAAATTGTTGTCTGTATATAAATTTATAGTAGAAATTTATGTCATAAACTATAATTTGCTTAACCGAAGAACGTTCTGCACGCATTTCACAAAGAAGTTCCATTCAATTGCTTAAAATTTATGCTGAATAAATTTATTCAGCAACTTGAAGCAAAAATTTGTTCATTCAAATAAATCCGCGCACTTGGCAGCACTTATTTGGTTTAGTTGGCAGCACAGTGCACATGAACGCCATGTGGTCATGCGTTTGTGCATTCAACGCAGGGTGCAGCCACTAGAATTGAGATTAGGCGAGTAGCCCTGTATAGTAGAGAGGGCGCTTAAATCGTAAAATTCAAATTTTGTAATTTCAACCGCCGTTTAATTGATTTTAACGTTAATTCAGTCTCCAGAACCAGCTGCATTTAATCATTTTTAAATTTTTAAATAACTGCGCATTATACTCATCTAACGGGTGCGCCATCTAAACCTTCGATATTTCAATATTGAGTAACTCTGACATTTATCAACCGATTTCAACAAATAAGCAAAGATTTATTGAGAACTAGCTGACCCGGTGAACTTCATATCACCTACAATCGCTGTTAGTATGTTAATCTCGCTTAAACTCAAAAACTTTTTTACTTATTTTCATATTTTTTCTGTAAAATTTTGAACGAATATAAATACAGTTAATCAATGTAATACTTTCTGATAAACTATATTTTTTGTTTTGTTTTGCGGTGCGTCAATACACAAAGATGATAGTTGTCCGTGCGCGAAACACGGAAACTTCAAGTTGATTCCGCAAACTTCCAACGACTGACCGTGTGATTTACTATTTATGGTCAATGCAAAAGCCAGACGCACGGGAAATTGTAGTCGCTTCAAATCAAATGACAAATGCGTTGAAAACATCGGTATATGCGGAATCAAGACATCCTCTCCTTTGTATTTTCCCTTGATGATCGTTGCCTCGATGACGTTATACATTATCTTTTTCACCGCCAGTCCCGTTCCATTGCTTAGTCGCGGTTGATTAATGTTACGCAACATGATAACAATTGAACCTACTTTTAATAGCAAATTGTGAGGTGGTAATCGAGACAATTCCAGTGAATTCAAAAATTCTGTGGGATAGTTGACTACGTCATCCTGGTTGATAACTCTGTCGACCGATTTGAAGGAAAATAACTGACCCGGAAGAAAATTCTGAATGTTCGCATTGAGATCATCGAGACTGTTTTGTTTTTCGCCGCCAATATTGCTCGTTTACTTAGCCAATTATGGTTTTTGAATTGTTGCGCTATGTCTGGAAAAACACGCTGAATAAGCTCCTCTTTCGAGTCTGTGAAGTGACATAAATCTGTGGGTAATATAATCAATCCGGCCGAGGTGTCAACTGCGACTTTCTCATTTCCAATGTCCAACAACTGCTTCGAAAACACATTTGCACTTTGATCTTGTTGCAAAAACACTCGCATGTTAGTCGGTAATTGTCTCCACATGCCGCCACAAATTTGATGATTTTAAGCACGCGTTTAGTTCGTCAGCTACAGTTGATCGGAAAATAACTGCAAGTGTCTGTCGAAAATCACCGGACAACAGAATCATGGCTCCGCCAAAAATGTTTGGGTTGTGTCACGAAGATCTTTCAGCCTTCTGTCCAGTATCTCCAGTGACCTCTAGTGGGCCATCGTGCATTCGTCCCAAACAATCAATTTGCACACCTGGAGAATCTATGCCATTGCGCTGTTTTTGGCGTTGTGCCGCTTCGTTGACTTGCAAGTTTAGTGGAAATTTCAAGGCAGAATGTGCAGTTCGTCTGCCTTCTAACAAAGTCGCAGCTATTCCAGATGAAGCCAATGCTAGGGCAACTTCGCTTTACGATCTGATACTAGCCAAAATCAATGGAATTAGGAACGTTTTTCCAGTACCTCGGGGAGCATCGAGGAAGTAAATTTCACCAGTTCCATTCTTCACAGCTTCTATCAAAGAATCGTATGCACTCCTTTGTTGTTCATTCAATTTTGGAACATTTGTACGAATAAAAGTAAAACTAATATATATAGCAACAGATGACAGATATCAGTCACTAAAATATATATAGACAGGCGACAGATAACACCCAGATAGTTATAGATGTCAGATCAAAATAAACAATAGCGAATTGTACCGTCCTACAAAATGACTTTCTTTTTTCTTTTAAATCATCTGTTAATTATAACGAACAAAACAAAACAAAAATTATTGAAATCGGTCAAGCCGTTTTTGAGTTTTAGCGAGACAACGAACGGCGCTCCATTTTAATATGTAAAGATATTCTTTACCATTATTTGAAATGAATGTCAACTAAATGACCGCATCCATTCGATACGCAATAAGCAGCTCTTGCAGTATTGGCCAGCATTTCGAGCGTAGTAGTCGCCATTTCGGTACATCAGTTCGTCAATGGTCTCTTCGGCTTGCTGGCATAAAAATAACACCACAAAAAAAAAATCTGGTGGAGTTAAAAGCGGAGAACGAGAAGGCCAGTCCAAATGTGGCTCAGGTATTTGCGCTGCAAGAACTGCATCGTAGGGACTGCGGTGCGGCTTTTGAAAATAGAAGTTTGTCAGACAGAAGTTTTCCTGTCTGCGACCATCTGTTCATAGCCCAGTGGCCACTGCTCTGCTGAAGTGACGCTGGGTATGAATAAACACACAATCAGCGATAGAAAAGTCCCATAATCGACCATCACCTCTACGACGCCGAGTATTTTTGCGCCCAGCTGTCTAACAGCTGCTATTGGCTGCGAGAGCCATTTCAGACGCGACAATAAATCCTGAAGAGCCTGCCCAGGCCTTCAAAGATCACAGCAACAGCTCGGAAGCTGATGTTATTTCCCAAATGGACCCAAATCGACCCTGTCGATGCTGCTGCGTTCCGCCTGATAAAACGCCAGACCAAAAAAACTGGCAAACGCAAGATCTTTGACGTCAAATCCCCGCCTGCCACACGTAAAATGAGCAAGACTGAAATGAGAAGATGAAGAAATGAGCAAGACGACGAAGGTATGGACAGAGATGATTCCGAAGACAACGCAGAGCTCATATTGAATTTGGGACAACTTAGCAAGCTTAACACCGGCGCAAAAACCTGCACTATCCCATCAGTGTCTGACCATCCGACCAACAGCAAAAATCACCCTGGAGCGAAGAAACCGCCTCCCAAAGTTCTCCAGGACATTGAGAACATTCATGATCTCTAGCTTGTGTTGTCACAGGTAGTGGATGTAGATAGCCTGACCATCAAATCGAACATCGGACGAACCACGAGAATCCTAGCCAATGATGTGCCCACCTATAGGGCCATTATAAACAAGCTTGATAACCACAAAATTTAGTTCTACTCATACAAGTTGCGCGAGGAGAAGCCCTACCGAATTGTAGTTAAGGACCTCCACCATCCCACGCTCAACCGTGATATCATCGGCGACATGAAGAGCAAGGGGCACACAGACATCAATGTGCACAACAAGAACAGGAAAGATTCCAACGAACCCATGAACATTCATTTCCTTAACCTACAGACCGCGTCCAACAACAGGGAAGCCCTTGCTGTTCAAATAATATGCAAGCAGGTGGTCAAGGTGGAGGCTGCTCGAAGAAAGCAGGGAGGGCCAGCGCAAGCCAACCCGCGACCCAGGGTACTCTCTTTGGCGAGCTACCTTGGAGATCTGTTTCCCTTCTTCGCCCTGATAATAGGTACTGCCTTACGGATGAAGAACAAGCAGACACCTTTGCCAGTCACTTAGAGGATCGATTCACACCATTTAATTTGGCTGAGCCGGAGGATCTCGAAGAGACCACCCGAGCACTGGAGATCCCATTGCAGATGGCACCACCCATCACGCCCATTCGCGTGGAAGAGGTGATCAAGGCGATCAAGGTCTTGCCGAAATCCAAAGCCCCCGGTCATGATGGGATATGCCACACTACATTAAGGGCCCTGCCAATGCGCGCGTTTCTTTTCATAACGTTGATCTTGAACGCTATATTAAGGACGCAACACTTCCCTGCTCAGCGGAAGTTAGCGAGGATCCATATGATCCACAAGTCGGGCAAGCCGGAATATGACCCAGGGTCATATCGGCCAATCAGTCTCCTGCCTTCATTATCGAAGGTTTGGGAGAGACTGGTTGTCGCCCGGCTCACGAGGCTTATGGAAGGTATGGCCATTCTTCCTGACCACCAATTTGGATTCAGGAAGGGTCATGGCGCGGTTGAACAGGTCCACAGGGTGGTTAACCATATTCTTAAGGCCTATGACGATAAGAATTACTGCTACGGTATCTTTGTCGATGTTAAGGAGGCCTTTGACCGCGTCTGGATTGAAGGATTGCTCCACAAAATTAAGACGAGTCTCCCTGCTCCATATTACACACTTCTGCGTTCATACTTGTCGGAGCGCATGTTTGAGGTTAAAGTGAGGGCAACAATCTCTCCTACTCGCAGAATGAAGGCGGGCGTCCCCCAAGGCAGTGTTTTGGGCCCCTTTCTGTACAATTTTTACACAGCGGACATCCCCACTCCAGATGATGTCGACGAGCTTGCCTCACCCAGAAAATACATGATGTCTACATTTGCTGATGATGTGGGAATCTTCCACTCTGCCCATTGTGAGTATAAAGCCGCTGATGGGATTCAAGAATATATCCATCTGCTTGAGAGCTGGGATCGCAGGTGGAATATTAAGCTGAATGCCTCGAAGTGCCAAGCAGTCTGGATTGATGGCACCACTCTTCATCCAGGCAGATGCGCCAAACACCTAGGGATCATTCTGAACAAAAGCCTATGTTTTCGAGCGCATATCGACGGGCTCCTGAAGCGGTGTCGCCACAAGATGTCCAAGGTCAACTGGCTGCTCAACGCCAACAGCAAGCTACCGCTTCGCTGCAAACGAGCGGTATTCAATGTTGTTATTGCGCCGATTTGAAGGTACGGTATCCAGGTCTGGGGCATTGCGTCTCGGACTATTCGAAGACGTATCCAGACACTTCAAAATCTGACCTTGCGCCGAATGACTGGTGCTGACTGGTACGTGCGAAGCACAACGACCTCTGAATTGAGCCCATAGACAGCCAAGTTGGCGCATTTGCAATAGGGTACAACGAACGTTTGCGGAGACACTGCAACCGACTGGCTAGAGGCCTCGTCGATATGTAATATGTATAAGTAAATAAAAAATAATATTGCTTATGAGACAAGAATTTGTTTTTGAATTATTTTTTAAATATTTGTTGTTAAACAATTCTTAAATTAAAAACTAAATTCCAAATGAGATTAGCATTTGATACGTTACATAATATATATAGTTCGATTTTTTTTGTTTTTTTTTTTTTGGAAGATTTGTTTAATTTATTTCTATATATGAAAGTTTTTATATACTATAAGAGTCAAGAATCTTAACAAAATTAGTTACTAATAATTATGGAATTTATATTTGTATGAATAATTAGTTTAATTAATTAATATCGTATATAAATTTTATGTCATATGCTGAAGTGAAATATATAAAATAACAATTAAATTCGAGTCTAATGAACTAAATTATTAAATTAAATGTCTTTTAACTAAAAGAGAAAATAAAATATAACATAATAAAACAAAAACAAACAAAAAAGTTAATAATAATAAAACAATTGTTCATGTATCGTGGCAGAATGTAATATAAATTTTTTGTTTACTTATTTAAATATGCAGATTATGTATTGTATAAGAAGATAGATAGATAGATAGATATATAAAGTATTTACATCGAAAAGGCTTATACGAGTACTGAATAAAAGAAAAACAAACAAGACATTCTTTAAGAATGCAGAGTAATTTAGTGCTTAGTATTTAATTTAGTATACAAAAATAATGGAAGAATTCTAATTAAACTTTAGAAAGTTTAATTTCTTTTTGATTTGGAGAACTTTTGTATATACTCTTTACACTTGGTATGAAGTTTAGTCTGCTACAAGGGTCTCAGTTTTGAATGAATAGTTCTAAAAAATCTATACGGAGTTGCTCTAGTTGTGCTTACTACTATGCTGAGCAGCAACACCCAAAATTTAAGCTGTTGGTATGAACAGCTTTTGTGAATGAAGTTCAAACTTTAAATTCTGCATGGAGACTGACTGCTCATATACAAACGCAAGACACATGATACGCTGAATGCAAATGTTAAACCTAGAACACTGAAACACCATTATTTTCATCATCTAAGCTTTTCATTTTGGATAATATTATCTTTTTGGATAATATATGTGAAGAATTTCAATACAATTTTGATAGGATTTTGATTTTTTTTTGATTAGAATACCATATTCTGAGTCAAAATTTTGACAGCTATTGTAAGAAGCATTAAAACTGAAACTAATCGATCGAAATCCAACACATTCCTGATGATAAACTTTTTTATTAGAAATAATATTACATAACTTTACAAACTTCCCCTGTGATATGTCTCACAGCAGATCTATTGCTCTCAAAATAGAATTATTTAAATTGAAAACTTCTTGTAAAGAGTATTAAAGCTTCGGTTTGACCGAAGTTAATTTACTATTGTATTTGCTTGAAAGATTTTTCAAACTTACTACAAAAATGAGATTTTTAGTTTTTTCTTGTTTTGAATTGCTGCAATTGGAAAATATTCATCTTTGGTGCTGTGCAAACTTTTAAACGTTTAAAATTAAAGAAAGAAAAAAACAAAACAAAACAAAACTATTCCGTCTTGACGACAGTTTCGCGTTCGAGTACAAATTTACGCTCGAATTCATGCAGCTGCATGGCCAGGTTGCGTGTTTGCTGCAATTGTTGCAACTGTTGCAAATATTGTTGATGTTCAATGGCAGCCTCGTATTCCTCATCCAGCGAGGGAGTGCGACTCTGCGACATGTGCTGTTGTTGTTCCTGATGTTGCAGTTCATGATGTTGCTGCTGCATGAGCGTCGCATGCTGCTGCTGTTGTTGTTGCTGCTGCTGCTGCTGCTGCTGCTGCTGCTGATGTGCTATTGGCAGCTCAATTTGCTCCAGTTTAATTGTATGACATGGTTCAATGGCATCATCTACAGCAACAAGTTCACCATAAGCTGTAGCATAGCCAGGCGATTCGGGTGTTGTGCTGGGCGGACTATGTTGTTGTTGCTGCTGCTGCTGTTGCTGTTGATAGTAGATATTGTGCTTAGACAAATGCATCTGCTGTTGCTGACCATGTTGTAAGTGTTGTTGATACAGATTTTGTAGATTGCTCATGTTGTTGTTGCTGCTGCTGCTGCTGCTGCTGATGTTGTTGTTGGTGTTGTTGTTGCTGCTCATCGACGATAATGTGTTCGATTCCGTGGTCGGTGTTGTTGTTGCTGTTGTTGTTGTTGATAATGTTGTTTTGCTGTTGTTGCTGCCGTTGCTCGTGGAGCAACTGGAGATCGGTAATTGGTGTATAAGTTGCTGTTGTACCAATAATTGTTGTTGTTGCTGCTGTGCTGTTATCTCGTTGCTGTTGCTGCTGTTGTTGTTGTTGTTGTTCTGTTGTGCTGCTTGCTGAGTTTGTAGATATTTCTGCATAAATTTTATATTATTTTGATTGTTGTTTTGATATGTATGACTATTATTGTTATTATTGTTGTGATTATGCATATGTGTTGGTGATGATGTTGCTGCTGGCGGTGATGCAGCAAACATAGCAGACGGCGAATGTTGCTGCTGTTGATGCTGTTGCAATTGCAATGGTGACATTTGCTGCTGATATTGTTGCAGTGGTGAAACATTGCCCAATTGTTGTTGTTGTTGTTGTTGATGCAATGCAAGCGGTGATGTTGTTGGCGACATATCCAGCGTAGCAGCAATATTGCTGTTGCTCTGTAATGTTGCATGTGTTGGTGATGCAATGCCATGATGTGATGCTGGTGAACTTGCTGTGGAATGTGTTATGGATGAATTTGTGCTTAGCTGTCGCTGTTGCAGCTGCTGCTGTTGATGTTGCAGCGCTGCTTGATATTGTTGATGATGCTGATGTGAAATGTTGCTAATAATTGGTTTAATATCTAATGTTGTTGTTGTTGTTGTAGTTGATGTTATATGAAGTTTGTTGCAAGCGTAGGAGAAAGAGAGAGAGAGAGACAAAAAACACATACATTAGACATGCGTGAGACAAAACACAGTATGCAAAAAAAAAAAACAAAAAAAAAAGGAATTTAAATTGAAAATACTCCCTTACCATTGTTCGAATCGCTTATATTGCTCAGATGGGCATCATGATTGCTTATGCTCAGACTATTATTGCTGGTATTTGTAATGTTGTTGTTGTTGTTGTTATTCTGGCTATTATTATCCGTACGCGCTCTTTTCGATTTTTCTGATTTGGTACCCTTTGCCTTGCGTTTGCGTGTCTGTAAATGGAAATAGTAAATTTATTAGTTGGCAAATTTTGTAAATAGTTGAAATAAATTTATAATAATTTTGTTTATTTAAAGTTTATGAATATCATCACACCCGTCACATGTATAGATTTTTGTAGCAAACCCTGTTTGCTACAAAAATCTATACATGTGACAAATTCAGAAATTCAAAAATGGTCACAAAATTCGACATAGCGTCATCTGCCTACTAAACAAAATGCAGCGGACATATCTCGGGGTTGTACTGCTAAGTAGAAGTAACCTATTCTATTTGGTTTTCAGGACCTCAGTTTCTATCGCTGCTGAAAAAACATGGCACATAAATCGGCATTTTGAGTTGTCTGAAGAGCAACAAAATCTTGAGGTGAGCAAGTCCTGTACACTGTTTTAGATATAAGCACAGATTAGCTTCACAAATAATGGGTCAGCTTCTAGCTAATAGATTTCGTGACATCTAACCATTTAGCGTTTGCGGAGTTTATTTTTGTGGGCGTTTTGTGACTTATATTTGAGGCAGATTACCATACAAATTCTATGTATTCAGCTGTATTTCGCAGGAGCTTCAAGTCAGATGAAGGAACTCAAACCGAAAATCGAGACTGAAACTAAAGACGTTGAACGATACAGTAACGAAACCAACACACTCATTTTGGAAGTGTCATGTCTGCGAATTGCCTACTCCTACGGACTGAAGGAAAAGAGTGGTCGACATACGTCAATTCGTGGACACCATGCAGTCTCAGTCAGGAACCAAACGACGGCAACTAACACCAGCGCATCTCTTAATAGGAGGACCTTTGAAGGTGCTATCGAGCGATTGCATGTCGGACAGCCCGATGAGCTGCTTACATAGATGACAGCTACTATGTTCCCTCAAACACGTGTTTTGGCGAAAATGGATGCCCAAGAAGACTCGAGAAGCGAGAAGTATAGCGTGGGATGTTGGTACTTCTGGACGAAGACAATATGTCGCCATAACAGTGGATGATGAATCGAATCGTGGACGTACATAAAGGCGCAAACGGAAAGCTCAAGGCCATCGACGTGGCCAACAGTAGAGGAGTCCTGCGTCGTGCTGTACATATGGTGGCACCACTTCCTGTTAACCAAACACCAAAATAAGCTGCCATATCGATTATCTGCCATTTATCTCAAAAGACATATTAAAAAAAAAAAAACAGAAAGAACACTGCAGTTGAGAGTGCCTTGTACCTTATCTAAGGCTCCTTATATGAACCATCGACTTATATGGGGCTGCATTCTTAAATGGTTCAATCTGCGATATGCTTGATATTTATTTTAAATTGACACAAGATATACAAAATAACGTTTCTAAAAATGGGGAGGGGGGGAGTTGGTAGGTGTGTTCTGTCAGGTTTATATGGGGCTACTCCTAATAATGTGGTTGACATGTTCATTTAATACACTTTATCTGAAGACGAAAAACGAGAGTCAAAATATTCAAACATGAGTTTCTATCTCTAATAGTCTCCTCGTTCAAACAGACGGTCAAGTCAAACAGACATGTCTATATCAACTCATCTTCCAATGCTAATCAATGCTGACTGTTACAGACAAACTTAATATACCCTTCAACCCTATGGGTACAGGGTATAAAAATGCGCGGCAACATTCAGACGGACATAGCTAGATCGAATCGTCTCGACAAGCCGATCAAGAATATACAGTGGCTCACACCTTATTTCGTGCAGGCATCAAAAAAAAAAAGAAAAAATGTTAATGGCTGTAACTTGCAAACTATAACTTGACATTAAGGCACTTAATGAAAAAAATGAACAATTTTTATGCCACAGCTTATTTCGTGCAGATCATTTAAGTCATGTTTACGGGAAAGAATGGCGCGCCGTATAGCTGTGCTTCTTCTTTCATATGTTTAGCCATTACCACAGATTAATTGTTTAAAGCGATCTTTGGAATTTAGGCAAATCCGCACCTTATTTTAGCCATGGGTAAACGCACAAGCATAGATCAGCGAGAATTGACGTTAAAACACTTCCAGGATGGAAAAAGTCAGCGGGAAATCGCCAAAATGGTCAACATGAGTTCGACTACCGTTCAGTACATAATTCAGCGCTTCGTTCGAAGATAACGTGTGGAAGATAACGCCGAAAAGCGCCAAATAAAATTTTTACTGAAAAGGACGAGCGACTAATCATCCGCAAAGTGAAGGAGAACCTAAAAATATATCGGCTCCAAAGTTGGCTGTGGAAGTTAAGGAGGAACTGGGCAAGAGTTGTAACCCAGAAACTGTGCGCCGGGTGCTGCGTCAACATGACTTTAATGGTCGAGTAGCACGAGAAAAGCCGTTTATTAATAAGAAAAATCAACAGTGCCGGCTAAACTTTGCCAAGGACCATGTTGTGAAGCCACCAACGTTCTGGAACGATGTTATCTTCGCAGATGACTCCAAATTCAAAATTTTTGGATCGGATGGGATGCAGTATGTGTGGCGCAAGCCAAATACGGAGCTTCACAATAAGCACCTTAAGCCACCAATAAAGCAAGGAGGTGCAAACGTAATGGTTTGGGCCAACTTCAGGGATTGGTAATATGGTTTTCATTGATGCAATAATGAACAAAGATGTGTATCTAAGCGTGCTGAAAGCAAATTTGTTACAAAGTGCCGATGCATTGGGCATACGTGATCGTTTTCGGTTTCACCAAGATAACGACCCAAAGCATAAATCCGGTATTGTTCTATCCTAGTTTTAATTATTCCGCCGCCACAATCACCGGACTTAAATGTTATTGAAAACTTGTGGGCGATTTTGGACTCTGCCATACGAAAACGGCAGATTTCCAATAAAATCGGTGATTCTGGAAGAATGGCAAAAGATAACACTAGAAAAAAAAAATTGGTTGACTCAATGCAAAACACACTTAAAGACGTTATTGAGCAACAGGGAGGCCACACCAAATACTAATTTAAAGTTTTTCGTGCACAAATAAGCTGTAGCACACAAATTGTTCATTTTGTTTCATTAAGTTCCTTATGTAAGGGTAACAAGATCTATCAGACAAAAATAGTGACACAATATTCTTTCTTTTCTCAAACCCCTCCCCCTCCCGATATGTTGACATAAATATTACATGAAATGTATTTATTAATATGAAAAATAAAGTAACTTGTCAATATTTTTTGGAGCATTTTTGACAGCAAAAAAGACGGACTGAGCGCTCAGAATGAAAATTTGTGCAATTAAGATGTTTTTATAATGAACTATAAATGAGTCCATGCCCATTTTTAAATGCATTAGCATGAAGTTTATACATATTAAATGTAAACTGCACAGAATTAAATAGGCAACAAGTTAGAAAAACGCGGCATGGGCATGGCTTGTACGAGACGTCTTGTTGAGATTATCAAAAGAATATTAGTATATGTATACTCCATGATCTCCGTGATTTTCACTACATTGCGTTAAAAACTTAATGATAAACTGATAAAATGCTGTATTGCATTTCAAGTAGATTATGTTGTGGGCTTGGTTAGATCTTCGTAAACACAAACCGACTTAAAATTTTAACTTTAAGTTATATTTTTACTGTTCGGTTGTAGCAAAATTGAACAGTCTCTTATGCTGACGGTTAACATAATTTGTTTTGTGTTTGTTGTGCAATAACTGACAGTTAAATTTTAAGCGAATGTCGTAAAACTCGCTCTAGGCGATTATTACCTCTGTTCCGGTTGCCGAATCCGAATAAATTGTTCGGAAAAGAACTTTTTAACAAAATTTTATTGAGATTCGGTAACCGAAGGTAAAGGGTTGATTATTTATTTATATTTTTCTAATTGCAGCATGCTTACCTGTATGGTATCCTTCTTCATGGTCAACGGACGCTTGACATTATGCAGTTTGTAATAGAGTCCACAGGCATTGCATACCGGTTCCCCGTTGGGATTACGACGCCAGAGCGAAGTGTGTGTTGTCAAACAATTGGAACATGAAAGTCCTGCGCGACGTGAAGCACTCTATATTATGTAGAATGAAAAACAATTACTTTTTTAATAAAAGATTGCATAAACTTAAATAAATTTCCACAAAGATGTAAGAACAAAATTTTCGATTTTTTTTTCTCTTTAATTTTAAGATTTAATTTTTATTGTATATACATATACATATATTTTTTTGTGTTTTTTGTTTTTTTGTTTTATGTATCACCTACCAAACGACGCGAATTGGCGCGACTAACATGCTCCTCGAGCGTATTGGAGGATGTCGCGGCCGACGTTGCCTTACGACTGTTGCCAGTGTACACTGCACTGTACGTACTCTTATAGAAATCCCCGCCTGATTCAGCGGCCACTGTAATAATTATGATGCAATGATTAGATATCATCAAACAGTACGTTTCAAAACTTTTGCATACGATTTCAAAACAAACAAAAAAAAAACAGTTTATTTGGTATTAATGTAGTAAAAAAAAATGTTCGCCCAAGCAATCAAAAATAAACAACAAAAAAACAGAGTTCATGACTAAGCGTGGTATGAAAAGGAGAGTTAGAGTTAGAGAGGCAGAACGTGGGAAAGTAAAGGAAAGTCAATAGTTTTTCCTATAATAAATTCAATTAATTTTTCGTTTTTCTTTAAAATTTTCATTAACGTTTTTCTACAAAAATCAGCGGTGCCACAGAAAACGCTTCACGCCTCAAAATCTCCAAACTTCATGCATAGATAAAACTAAATTTGAAGATTTTGAGTAGAAAGAGTTTACTGTGTCACACCCCTAAATATCAGAGTGCAGCGATTTTCTATCAGCGTGATAAAGCGAGAACGCAGACGGCGGATTTCTATAAGATTTCATTGATTTATTTCTTTATTACTAATAAAAGCTAAGCTTCAAAAATTTTGTTCCACATTTCGTTTAGTTTCGTTTTTTTTTTAGCACACATATGAATTAAATATTTTTAAATATTACTTTTGACATTTACCAATCTTCTAGGCTGTTTTATAAGCGGACGATTCATGCCGTTCATTTTATGATAGAGACCGCACGCATTGCATAAATAGTGTCCCGTGTTATCGCGTCGCCATAAGGGAGTTGAAATCGCACCACAATTGACGCATTCTCGCCCCTCAGTGAAAAAATCGGCATCGAATAATGCTTCAAAAATTGTTGAATCAATAGAGAGAATTTGAGTTGATTTTTTTTGAGTTCATTTTTTAAAAAACACAGATTTTTTATATATTTTTTTATTGTATAATCTTAAAAGATTCCATTGTAATATTGGTGGTGTATATAATATATATATATATATATATATATATATATATATATATATATATATATATATATATATATATATATATATATATATATATATAATTGTCTGTTTGTGTATAGTTTGTATAGACATGTGCAAATAATCTGTTCGGTTCTGTTTTTGTGTTCATGTGTTTTTCTTTGGCATTATTTTTTAAGCAATTAATTGAATTTATTATAGTATGTATAAAAAGAATAAAAGGTATCAATCAATGTATCGTTATATATGTTATGTGCATGATTATAAATTCATATAAGGTTTCAGATGCTCTAGCTGCTAGCTTTCAAGTTCAGTTGATTAAACCAGCGATGAGTAGTAATTGATTAAAAATAAAACACTGGATTACTAGTTTAAATTATTCTTTAAGGTAAAAACAACTAAAAGCTCTTTTACGACATTCGGATTGTTCGACGCATAACAAGCTCACCAAAAAGCTCTTTTATAATAGGTTCATTGGTTAGTTGATTTGTTAACTAAAGCAATTTAAAGAATTTTATGTTTTTAATTCATTTTTATTACTTTTAAAGTATCCAGAGACTATGAGATACTCTGAATCATGCCTTTCATAAACAAAATATTGTTTTATCAGTAGAGAAAGTCAAGGATATATTGCTCGATCTGCAATTTGACAGCATAGCACAGCCAAATAAGTGGTATACAATACACACGTATTTTTTAAAATATATTTATATAGCGGCTAAAGAAGTAGTGCTCAAAAGTTTCAAATGGAGGTGTCTACACCAATACATACAAAATTTTGTATCACTTTCATATTCGGTATACGCAGAAACATCACAAAGAACAAGTAAATTGATTATGCATCTCTTGCTGTTCGGCTACATCGCTGCTACACTAGCGATTTCACACAACACCGGTAGCGAGTACTGACTCTCGACGAACGAGTTGCCATCTTAGCTACTTCATCTAATAGGCACCCAATAAATCGATTTGTCGAATCACAAGAAATTGCTTTTCTCATTTACAGTCGCCGCAAAGATAAAAATATTTTATTTATATTATTAAACTTACTACCTGCATTACGACGAAGCACGAATTGCAGAGCATGAATTATACTGATATGATTTTGTTGTTGTTATTACTATTTTAGATGGTGCGGCGCTACAATCTTTTTCGTTAGCTAAGAGCTAACGACCTGTAGTTAGTTAAATCGTTAGACTTAGCTATTGATATTACTATTTTAGGTAGTGCGGCGCTGCAAACATTTTCGCTAGCTAAGGACTACCGACCAGTAGTTAGTTAAACCATTAAGACTAACGAACGGTTTTTAAATACAAGAAAACTACGTAGCATGCAAACTACGTAGCATGCAACATTATTATAGGAGCTTTGCACTTTGCTATAGAAAGACAAATAACTAAGCATGATGAAACTGTTTGTGTACTTTACACTGTTAATGCACAGAGCTGCGTATGTACACAATAATGCTCAGCTCATGCATAGAGAGCATATGGTCTGAGCACGTATGGGCTGAATACCAAAATAATGCGAGCTTATTGAAACATCGAATATTTTGCGGAATTTTGTGTAAAGCACAATCTCATCGAATTTGGCATCTGACTAGAGACTAATAAAAAAGTTGCTTATCAATAATTTGTAATTTGAATTGTGTAGGATTTATATTTTATAGTGAACTAGTCTGGTTCTATGTTGAACATTATATCGGAAATATGTTAGCTCCTTACACAACTAATTTGCTTAAGTTAAAGTTAAGGTTAAGGTTAAGTAAAAAAAAAAAGTTAAACATGCAAACCGATTTGTATGGCAATCAACACTTAAAGTAGGATTGACACGTATATTTTATATACAGAATTTGACTAGATCATATTATTGGATGGGAAATTATAAACTAGCGACATAATATATCTATTGATAGTCCTACAAAGTTAGATTATCTGACCTAATCCTATATGCTGAATAAATCGTAATATAATCCTAGCATCTAATCTCTTCAACTGCTTCTCTTCAATAATGAAGTGGCTGCCCATCATTTGAAGGCTACTCCCAGCAATTGCTTTACATTTGTGGAGAATGTGTAGAGGGCAATCATGTTCATAGTTGCAGAATCTGCATTTATGTGTTGCTTTAATCGTCAGTGGTCTGAAACCAATCCTCTAACAAATGCTTAGTTGATTTCTTCCTAGTTGGAGCTTGCTTTTGACTTGTTCTGATTGCAACCTTCTAGTAATATTTTCGTTTGGCTTTCGTATATAGTTTCTTTCCCATATTCGTTTTCTTTGACTAGATCTTAGCAGTGTCAAAATATATAAAAATTGGATACTGTTCTCACAGACTGAGCAACGGACAGGCACATGGCTACATTGGCTTCACTTTTGATGCTGATCAAAAAAGCAAGATAGAGGCAACATACATTTGAGCTTGAACGTTTCCAAAACTACACATTTTTTCACAGAGCACACACCAACTTTCAAACTGGCATCGTCGTTAAAAAGAGCAACAGCAATTTTACTGCGCTTTTTGATTGAATAGGAGGATCGCATATTGTCCATTGCATATTGTTTTTAATGTTCTTCGTGATTTTATAGGCATGTTCAACTTACAAGCAGTTTTTTTTTTTTAATTTTAATAGTTATACCTATCGAAAAAAAAAGTATAACCTATGCTTACGGAAACGTTTGTTGAGTTAAAGTTGTAAAGTTGTTGGTCCTTTTTCGATTGCAAGAAAATTATTGACAAAAAGGCTAACTATGTTCAACTTATATTCATCACATTCAATCACATTTAATGTATAGAATACTATTGTGTGTACATTTTGCCATGAGTCAACATTTTGTACATTCTCGAAGAATATTGGCATTCACATGACCGATTTATTATCAATATCATATATATTATCATCACCACAAACAGCTGATACATTCACAACGACAACGAACATTTGCCAGTAGAAAGGGAAAAGTTGAGAATTTTCCTCAAAAAAAGTCAATAGAACTTCTATAAAATAAAACAGCTTACAAGCAGAAGGCTTTATACCTAAGTACCAAAGAAACTCTACGTATGCTTTCTCTGTATACTACTAAAATTTTCATCTAATATTGATTTAGTTACTAAATAGTCCTTTAGACAAATAGCAACTCAAACTGTACACACTTTTATACAGTTTAAGAAACAATTCCTTAAAACACGCTCAAGTGCTCCCGCCACAAAAAAAAAAAAAAAAAAAAAAAACGGACACGCAGTGTGAAATTACGCGTATCCTGACAATGAGCATTGAGCATACTAAATTTGTGGCCACACATGCGTGCTACAAACGCTACAAATTTTCATTTTAACACTTAAATAGAGCCTTAAGAATGTGTGAAAAAAAGAAAACTATGCTGTAGCTAACCATTTGCTTGTTGCTGTGCGGCGCAATGTCTTTTTTGAAAATTCTGTACCATAAATCAAGCAAACAACCGAAAGAAAACAATTTCTTTAAATAATTTAAAAACAAAATGCTAATTGAACCTGAACTGAACTTTGAAAGCTTATCAGCTGTGTAGCATTTAAAAAAAAAAAAATCTTGAAATATGAAAGTCATTTGGAGGCGAAAGACTAAAATTTAAGCTAGATAATTTTGATACATACTTGCTGTCAACGATGCCGAAGCGCTTAAATGTGCATTCATCAGACGTACTGACTCCGCTGTACCATCCAAGACCGTAGCACCTGAAAGTACACCAATACCTCCAGTGGATGTTGCTGCAGCAGCTGCTGCCGCTGCGGCAGCGCGTCCATTGCGTATCACATTTGTTGTGGCGCTTGTTGGCAATGTGGAGGATGCACTGCCGATGCTTTGATTTGCGGAATTTGGTGTAGCATAGCTAATTGCCTCATAATGACCGGGCCATGCTTCGTTCTGTATGTGCAAGGGGAATGGTATAGAGAGTATTAATAAAAAAAACAAAAAACAAAAAAAAATGTCCAAGCAACATTGTTGCTACCACCGACTTACATGACTTCTGTAATTTGTCAATGATGCATAGCCGGTTGTTGTTGTTGTTGCTGCACGTTCGGCGCCACTGCCATTCGTTACGGCACCATAGCCACCGCTGCTTGCTGCGCTTGCAATTCTTTGGAATGCAGGTAAAATACCGCCGCAACTGCCACCACTTCCTCCACCGCCGCCACTGCTATGATTACTCTTCGGCGAACCATAGTGATCAGCATCATCGTCATGGCTATTCAATGCATGCGCTGCTGCTGCTGCTGCCACTGCGGCTGCACTTACGCCACTTACAGCAACTGCTGCTGCTGCTGCGGCAGCCGTTGAGTTACCATTCGAGGCGGTAGTATGTTGCAATATGTGGCTAGGACTGCTTGCTGTTGAGTGCTGATGATGATGATGATGATGTTGCTGCTGTTGTTGTTGATGAAGATGTTGCTGCTGCTGTTGTTGCTGCTGCTGCTGCTGATGTTGTTGTAGTACAGTATGCGCATGCGTAGGTGAACCAAGCGACTGCATACCAGCATATTGCATTCCATTGGCGGCCGATGTCAGCAATGGTCCAGCATAGACTGAGCTATAATCATACAAAGATATATATTTTTGATTAGTTCTATTATATGTATACTAAAATATAAAATAACAACAAGACAAAAGCTGTGATTAGATAATCGCGTGTGTCTTAGACTGTAGTTAACTTGATTTTGCATTGTTTGTGATTATCGTTTTAATTTTGATAATTATTTCTATTATTAAAGCTGCCGACGAACATGTTAGATTATATTTACCTATAGCAGTAATTCTTCAAATACATATTATTGTAATTTGAAAAGAACATTTTTTATTTCGTTCTGGTTTATTTTGTTTGTTTTTAAGACGTGCGGTTTAATGTTCATAAGCGCGATATTTTTATTTTGCGTTTTTCGTGGTACAATATTTCAGACGCGACTTTAAGTTAACAGCGGTTTAACAGCGCGTAAACAGAGTGGAATCAAAGCTGATATTGGTTTTTTTAATAGATCCATTATTTAAAAGCCCGTTTAGAAGCATTCTCATACATTTTTTTTCTCACTAAGTTGGCACAACTGTTGTCTATACATCGCCATCTGTCATTTCGTTTCTTTACAGAGATCGATTTTGTCAGTTCATCTCAAAATGCCTTTAAAATGTGTTTTGATAATTGAATTATTCGTTGGCAGGCATAAGTATATTATTTCAGGGAAGGAGCCTACTTTGAAGATGATAGAATAAATTTAGATAAATAATAATTTCTATTGACCAATTGCCGGTACTTTTTTGACAGAGTATATAACAGCTAACAGATAACTAATTAGCAGTTGGGGTGACCAGAATAGTTAGAAAAAAATTTTATCGGTACAAAAAAAAGCGCATCATATTTCGAAAATAATTAAAGCAATAAGATGATGATGTGTAAAAAAAAATTCTTTAAAAAATTCAACTGATTTGCTGACGGACCACCACAGCTGGACAGGTCAACCAAAATAAGCTAGAAATAATAAATTCATATTCTCAACATTTAACATGTTTGCCGCCAGCCAATTATAGCTTTTCTGTCTATCTCGCACATAAAGGTCAACTTCACGCCAAGTTTACGTCAAGTCTTAAGATTATCTAGAAGGTCGAGAGTGTGAGTGCAACAAAAACATGCTAGATGGCAATCATTAAATTTATGGGGTCCAATATTCTAACTCTCAAAATTGTATTTTTCCACTGGCAAATGTACGTTGTTGTTAACATGTGAGTGGCAAAATTACATTACATTGCATTATTTAAATACATCAGGTGTTTGTGTTGATGTTATTAAATATGGTATAAATAAATTTGTCAACATCTAAAATAGCCAACTATATTCAAAGCTTTTAATAAAAAAAAAAATAA
Source organism: Leucophenga montana (assembly GCA_035044765.1). Lineage (NCBI taxonomy): Eukaryota > Metazoa > Arthropoda > Insecta > Diptera > Drosophilidae > Leucophenga > Leucophenga montana. The sequence goes on along the minus strand of JAWNNQ010001285.1, from coordinate 291,883 downwards.
AACGATTTATTTTCGAGAAAGAGGAACAGCTTGCAAACTGAATAATGTTCAAATTGACGAGAAGAAAAAAGCTACATTCTGCAAATTGATGTGCAAAAAATCAGTTCTAAATTTCGTTTCGTCGATATTTCCATATGTTAGCAAATGTTTCAGTTAAATTGATTACAACGATTTAATCTATCTGAAGGAGCGTATGAAAGATCATACAATGGTATACATAAAATATATTGCGGAGATATCGTGCAATAGCAAGAATTGAAATTTAAAACTGATAAATGATATATCATGCGAAAGGTATTGTATTTTGCTGTTGACTGTGCCATACTCTTTGAAAATCGGTATCGGTTACATACAACGAGTGAAAAGCGTTTTCAAAATTTTACAATGATAAAAAACACACGTACATGAATTACACTCACACTTTTTTCTGATTTGGGAAAAACAAAAAGCAATGGGAAGAAAGAAAGAACAATTAGGGAGAAATAAAAAGGCAGTAAAAACCAACAGCCAACAAGGAAACAAGAAACACGCTCTCTAATCAAACTATTAAACAAACACAACGAAAAGTTTTTCGGGTTCGTCTTTTCCGTTTAATAACTCTGCTATTGCCTAATACCGTGCATACTGCTTCACTTATGCTTAGCCCACCGCATTTCATTTGACTTGCATTTAATGTTTACATTTAAAAAGTAATAAAAAGAAAAATTAACTGAGCACATTTTTTATCACAATAACCATATTTTGAAACTATGAAACACTCTAGGTTATATAAATTGGTACTTTAAATATAGTCAATCAATTGTAAACGTTTTAAGTTTAAGTCATTAACGATATGCCTAAACTTATACCCTATACATGCTTCAATTTTAAAATTTTGTCCATCTATAATCTCATAATTACTTAATCCGATATAAGCAAGGAAGATGACGCCATCTTTAAACTGCATCTATGGATCCACGAGATCAATCTTTATAAATTTTTCTTCAAATTATAAACTGCATGCCAAAGTAAACAGGAATTTTGAAATAGAGCCATTTCTGGTGGCGCCATCAACAAGTTACACATCATATTAAATTTCGTTTTAAACTCGGTAAAAATTTGCTGAGACTTACGTATTGTTAAAAAAACGGTTTATGCTAATGATTGTATGAGTCGTACTCAAGTTTACACGTGTTTACAAAAAACAGACGTGATGATTTAAATGATGATCCAAGAACAGGACGATCCGAAGCATCTAATCGTGCTGAGTTAGTGGAAAAAGTAAGTGAAATAATCGCTATCGATGCAAATTTGACTGTGAGAGTGCTAGCAGAAGAATTAAATAAATAATCTACAAAATATTAACTGTGAGATTTGGTTAAAAGAAAGGTGTGTGCTCGTGTAGAGCATTGTAAAAACATTATTTCAACAGCTGAAAACGATCCAGAATTTCTTGTTTCGATCACAGCTGGTGATGAAACATGGTGTTTTAAATATGATACTGAAACTAAGCGACAATCTGCAGAATGGAAGTCAACATACGAGCTAAAACCAAAAAATTTGCGTTTTCAGAAGTCAAGAATCAAGTCATGGTTGATAATTTTCTATGATTCCAAGGGTATTGTTCACAAGGAATTTGCGCCGGAAGGTCAAACTGTCAATGGAGAATATTATTAACAAGTTTTACATCGTTTGTGGTCGAGAGTTCTACGTATTCAGAGTGAAATTTGAAATTTGCTTGTGAAATTTGTTTATTTAATCCATTCGAATTTATTCCATTAAGGGTGTTTACTTTTGCCCCACCCTGTATATACTTATATATCGAAATATCAACAATGCTAGATGGTTAATTTGCTAGTACATAAATAATATATGAATTAAATGAGAACGAAAATTTAATTAAGATTTTGACATATTATGAGCATCTGTTTAATAGTCGGGAACAATATTTCAGAAATGACTTCCTATTGCAGTAAGGACATAATAGATTGCATATTCCAATAAGTTTTATAATCAAAATTCATCTTGATAAGAAGAGATCCCAAAAATTATATAGATTGTACATACAAGCAAGAAAAATCTTGATTAGCTTTAGACAATGTTCCAATCTCAAAATGTGCATCTCCAAGTCTGTCTCTCTGTCAATGTTTAAACAAATTTCGTATTTATTTGCGCTAAATACGGTATTTAAATACTGTAGTTTAGTGTGATGCAAATAATTGGTTTGGGTTTCTTTTGTTACCAAATTTTTAAAGAAAACGCCCCCAATTAGTTTCTAAATTGATGCTTTTTTCGTGTACTGTATATATTGCAACAAACACAACAATTTTTCACAATATTTGTTGCCATTATTTCTGAAAAACAACAAAAATTTTACTTAAATGCCTTACTTCTTAAAAGTTCATTTTGTTGCAAAATTTTTTGTTTACATTTACGAATTTTTAATAAGGAGCTACGCCGCTGAAACTGCGACACGCTTTTAATTAAAAAACAAACTATCCAAACTGAACTTCAGACAATTGCTTTATGCTACGTTTTGTCTGCTTCATTATTATTATTATTATTATTATTATTTGTTTTGTATCAACAAAGTAATACAAAACCTCAACTTCAACTTCAAACTCCAACTCCAACTCAAGCAAAGACAGCAGCTTCAAGTAAAATGTGCACTACAGTAGCCAATTTAAATATTATTTCAAAATTTGTCAATGCCCAGCAGATTCTTTAAGCTGTCGAAGCTATAAACAAACAAATGATTTTTAGTTTTGTAGCTTCGAAACGCATAAAATTGAAAGCAGTTGAGTTGCAGATGAAAGCAAGAAGTAAACCTGTTGCATTTAAACAAACTTTGTTGTATTCATTTGTTATTTGTTGATTTTTTGAATTTTAAGATTGCTTCTACTATATTTATGTCTTTTTTATAACTATTTATTTGCCGAATTCACCATAGAAAAAACAAAAGCTCATTAGAACTCAGGTTTTATAAACAAATTTTACAAAATACGTTTAGCTGTCAGCTATCCCATGTAGAAGGATTTCAGGCTATGTGTTTTTTGTTTAAAAAATATTAGCTATAACAAAAATTATAGCAGCACAAACAAGGTTTTATATACGCCCACAATTTCGTAGATTTTAAACAGCAACGCGCACAAAGAATTTCTATTATAACGCGCGAGTATTAGACATCATTATTAATATATTTTATTATTATTATTATATATCAGTAGTTTAACGTATACAAAACACACACTTTGTGCATTGTCTATCCGGACAACACATGAAACACTTGAATTGAGTTCGACTACAGACTATAGACTGCAGTGCGTTGTTGCATGTTAGTTGTGTTTGTACTACTATAGTAAGTAACTTTAAGATACTTTTTTTCTATTTTTTTGCGACACGAAGCACGCGCGTCTGCATAATGAGCAACGACGACGACGACGACGACGTCGACGAACAGTTTGACCAACGATCGAAAGTGATTTGCTTTAAACTTTCATATATGTAGTATATATCGTATATATGTAGTATTATACAATATAATATTTAAAAATTTTATATCTTAAAGTTTGCATAAAACCGCACGACTGCAAACGTTGTGCGCTACTTTGATACTAAATCAATGTATGAAATCAGTTTTGTGTACAAGTCACATTTTTATGATAAACAAAAAAAGAAAAAAAAAAGAAGAAGAAGAAGAAGAAAGAAATATTGTATATAATCAATTATTTTTATTACGAATGAGTATATAGTATGTATATATAAAATATAGCAATATGAAACCACAAGCGCGCATCGCCCGGGCGTATCTATAAGATTTAATTCTATCTGACTGTCAGTCTGTGTGTATCTATCTGTTTGCAAATGAAAGAAAACGTGTGTCGCTTTATCGGCGCTTATACCACACACTCACTCACATATGTGGAAACAACTATAATTTTTCATAATTTATTTAAAATATTTTGTAAATAATAAAACTTGTCGTCTTTCGTGTATCTGTATCTGCAGCACTCGTTGCAACACTTGCAGATACACACGCGCCATGACAACAACAAGCAAAACAAGCGAGAGAGATAATTATTATAGCTCGAATTTAGCTGGTCAGTCTTCATACTTGTACGAGTATATGTATATAGGAAGTAAGTAAGCATATATATACTCATATCAAATTTTCGCACAACTTGTAAAATAAAACAAAGCAAAATAATTGAATTTTTTTTTTTTTCTTCCGCAGGTGAGTTCTTCTCGACAACATCTCGTATTAAAAACTATATATGTATATACTGTGATTCTTTTTTTTTTTTGTATATTTTTTGAAAAATCGTTGAAAAGTCACATACAACATGTACTTCCCAGTTCAGTTAATAGTATTTGTAGTTAATATACTGCAATAGAGTATTTTATAGTTTCAGCCACATAATGTGTTTGTTCGTCTGCAACATTTGCGCATGAAATGAACTATACAAAATTTTAATGATTCGCATTAACTTGGCTGACATAGTGACTTAGTTATGCATAGCGAGGAGTAGTATGTACTAGGAATCATAAGTTTAGGTAGGGCAATTTATGACGCAGCAGCAATCGCCGCATGTTGCAGTGATTTGTATTGCATCAGCAATTCTAACATTAAGTTTTCTCGAGAATTCATTCATGCCTAACTTACAATTATAATTAATACTATTTTTTAACTGATTTGCGACACAACAAAAAAAAAAAATATATATGTATTTCACACTAATTTGGTTTAACAGCCAAAAAGCGGAACAAAAGTCGTTGCAATGTTGCACTGACCGTCTGTGTCTGGCGTACTTTGCTGTTAACATAGCAATCAAATGTAAATCTAAACCATTTCTTGCATTAATATTACAATGTGTTTTAGACTTAGCATCTTTCAGCTCTAAATAGGCATCTAGAGGCATTTAAAAGAAGCTAATCAAGCTAATTAGCTAATACATATCAAATGTTTATGCTACTGCAGTGCACAATTTTATCTCTAATGTAACCTTTTATAAACTTTACTTCAACTGTACTAAAATTTCGTAATTAGGTTAGCTTAGCATGATCGAATGAGTTAAAAACGCTCATCCAGCACTTAGTCCACACACGGTCCGTTTTGATAACACATACATAAATCTCCTTTGAGACTGCGCAGCCTTTACATACTTCACAAAATTGTTTTTCTTTAGCTTAAAAGTTGCAGATATGTCAAATCGGCAGTAGACCCCCAGTTGCCTCAATCTACTCTTGGACATAGAAGGTGAGGAACGGTTTCGGATTCCTTGCAGCTATCACAGCTTCTGAAGAAGTCTTGTGAGGAAGGCCGCAGTCTCCTGGCGTGCTGGTCTATGAGATAGATAGTATCCTATTATCACTCATGTTAAAATTGCTACACCTGTTATACATACATAAACTAAGTAAGAATTCAGTTCTTTTCCGATCATACTTCCGGTCATACACGCCTGCCGTGAAGTGCTACACGTGTTAACTCTGGGCCAGCTATTATCTGCGGTTCAAATACATTTGGTTTTGATTTGCATCTTGGAAGTTGACAGCGGTATGCCAATTGACCCCTTATCTTTAGTCTTGCAAGTTCACCTGCTTCAGAGTTACCCTCAATATTGAATTCAAGCCAGGTGAATACTGCTCTGCATTAAGAGATTTGCGGCAGTCAGTAATGGTTCTTGACAGATTAAGACATATAAAAGTCCAGCGCTTTTAAAACTGCTTGGCTGTCTGTATATAGGTAGACTTATTTCTCTCTTATCTTAGACATTTCTAGTTACAACATAGCCTTCCGGATAACTGCGACTTCCACTTGGTTAATCAAATAGTCTAAAAGAGGTATTAATACACATTTCTGGTATGTATACCCCACCACCGACTCTTTCATTCAGTTTCGAGCCGTATGTGAGATACTCAATGATTTTTCTACTTCCTGTTTCTGTCCCCGCAAATCTTACGGGAAGACATGCGAACATGCGAACATCGAAATTCTTATTGAAGTCAGTATAGGGATACAATAATCTTTACATCCGGGTAGTTAACTTATGCCTTTTAAGATTATTGTAAACTTAGTTACTCTATATGTAACAAAATTAATTTTAAATATTTTTGTTCCCCTTCGAATAGTTCGAAACAGTGATTTATTTATAAAATAGTAATCAGTAATCACTAATCAGTCAGCGATTAGTTCTGTTGAATGCCACACATGCATAATAAGCCGGCACAGTTCAAAAGAATGTCAACGCTTCACCCACGGCCGCTGGAGCAAGAGTGTTGCCAAATTTTATGTTTTTGAGCCAATGAAAGCAAATAACATTTGCATTTTTACAAACATAGCTAAAATCAAATATTAAAAGGTTATTAAGTACTACTGCGAATTGAAACAAGTTTATGAAACTTCGGCGCTTTCTAACTGATATCGTCCGAAAGAGATCACCCAAAAGCTATAGTCGAGATAAAAACCATGGTCTTATAATGAACGATCGAATAGTAAAACTACGTTAAATTATTGAGACTGCAGAAATCTCATGTGAAAGAATGAATAATAATTTTCACAAATATTTTTGTATGAAGAAGCATTTTCAAGTAACCTCGTAGCCCACTTCTGAGGGCGTCGAAAAATCTCATTATTCCGAGGAAATCGAACAATAGACGAATTATTAAATTAAGCGTATAATCGATTATGTTGAGAAATAAATTGTGACGATAATCGTATATTCTTTTGTTGCAAAATTCATTTTTTAAAGGATTTTTTAAATTTTTACAATAAAAACTTTTTGCGGAGTGCTTTAAACCGTGAAGAACTACCTTCAAATAAGCTATTTAAAACGCTAAAACATTCTTAAAAACGCAAGTCAAATATTGTATGGACGAAATTGCGACCGCCTTTAACCACGAACAAATAATTAATACGCACGTGTTTCATTAATTTTGAAAACTTCCACGTTATATTTTTTTGTATCGCACCTTCAAACTCGGTCTGCCGGAAGCACCAAATAGAAACCACTCTCCCATTCATACTCGTAACCGTAGTAGTTTCATAAGTATTAGTTTGGCCTTATCCAACTTTAGTCTCGATTGTCCGAAAAATGAATTTTGAAGATCACATGAACATTGCTGTTAATGCAAACAATCGTAAATTGCCTTACTGAAGTGCAAAAATGAATTCTGAAGTTTAATTATTTAACATCGTGCAACAAGATTTTTGCATAGGAAAAAGATCTCACTGGCTTCCAGGGCACTCACGTGTTACCACATCTTTAGATATATTCATGAGTAAAAACAATTCGATTAAAATTAAATTTCGATTGTCGGAAGTTGTCGAACGAATTCGTTCATTACACCGTTGATATATATTTTGTTTCCGTATCTCTCTCTCTCTCTCTCTCTCTCTCTCTCTCTCTCTCTCTCTCACCTACAACAAACTGAGACGCGTAATGAAGGATGCTAGCGATATATGATCTACTTTAAAATTATGCTGTGTGAAGCATTAAATGTTAGATTTTTATGTTTAGTTGTGTTCAAGAGATGTGTTTGTATTGGCGCTTGTAGGTTTACTCAACAAGTACATTTGATGGTCTAAAACTTTAAGATTTATGAACAAAACAAGAAAAAATTAATAATTTATAGCTAGATTGCAATCGAATGTTTCAATCGATAGTTGAATTTTAGAGGAAATTACTTTCAAATTATTTTGAAAAGTTTCTACCTTGAAGACTTTGAATGGCGGGGTGTAATAAAAGAACTAATTCCACTAAAAGTATTTTGCACAGCAGCATTCTCAGCACCTTTGTGACAAACATGTGAGAGTGCAAACAAGAATAACCTAAACAAATTTATTTAAATTGAAACTACGTATAGTTTAATTCAATTAGTGTTTGATTAGAAACAACATAAAACAAAATAGTGGGACAACCTTTGCTCATGCGTTCCAAATACACAGCCGACTTCAGGTTGAAGTCGAAAACAAACCAATGTACCTATATATGTATATATACAATAGCAGAATCGATTTGTAATGCACTGAGTCATAAAAATAAAAATAAAATAAGGAAAAAAAAACTATATAGAAATACTCATAGTAATACAAAACAATTGGCGCCATTTTTTCTACAACTTTTTTCAGCTACTCTCTATTATTAATAATTTTTTCACTCGCCAGACAAAATAAAACAATACATTTCAAGTGTTTTCAATACAAATAGAGAGAATATGGAATTTATAGCATTCCAAAGAAGCGGAACTACAAAAAAGTGGGGGAAAAAAACAGCAGTAGTTAACCAAGCGCAAAAAAAAAAAAACGTACAAAAATTCAATACAATAAGTAGAAGAAACACAGTTGAGATATATGATTGGATAATATCCAGGTGTTTGTTTAGGACAGAAGAAGAAAAGCGTTAACAAAATTTTCCAAGCAAAGAAATGCTGGTTGCATGTATTACGAATTTAACTAGGCTATGCCGCAAGCCATGCACGTGCCACAAATTGTTGCCACATCGAGCGTGAATACCCTTATAACCACAATATAACTTATTAGCACGGCAAACTACTTTTAAATTACTGTACTAGAAAATATTTGGCTAATTAAAAAAAAAAATGAAATTAAAATAGTCTGTCGCTCCACCTCAAACTGCCAGCTCAGCGCATTTTTTCAGCTTGTATGCGGCTTCAATTACACACTTGGTGGAAATTTAAAACTGCCTAATGCGGCTTCAACGATATACAAATATACTTCACATACATTGCCATAAATATATACGATATATGTATATATGCGAAACTTAGACGATATTGTACATAATGTCTAGGCGCGCTGAATAAGCAGCAAACAGCTAAAAAATGCATATTGTATAGGTATATGCATCTATGGCAATACAGGGTGTTTTTTTTAGGGATTGCATTATGCGACAGGGATTAAAGTGTCAAAAGAAATTTCAGATCTGGCAACGCTTTTTTATTTTAGCATTTTATCAAGCATAGACTAACGCCGGAATAACGCATTGTTGTGAAAATTTATTTCGAAAATCGTAGTTCAGTTCGACAGTATCGTCCATCCAAGCGACTAATTCCATTAACCCCATGGACCATTTTCGCACCACGTAAATATACTCTAAATGATAATAAACATCCGTAAAAACGTCGTACAGTGCGCACTATAGAAACAATTGCTGATGAGTCGATCCAGCATCACCCGCAGTAATTGGAGCTGTCTGCATCCACTTTATGGAAAATTTTAAGTACAGATCTCGGCCTATGACCTTCTAAAATCTAGCTGGTGCAAGAATTAAAACCGAATGACCAACGTTCGGTCAATGCGCTGAAAATCAACTGGAAGTCAACCCACTGTTTTATCGCAATATTCGCTTAAGTGATTAAGGATAATTTTTTCCTCAATTGGCAAGTCAATAAGCAAAATTTTTGCATTTGGAGTGAAGAAAATTCACGAGAGATTCTCGAGACATCGTTACATTCACAAAAAAAAATCATTGTTTGGTGCGAATCATGGTGCTTACTTCTTCTTTAAAAATGAAGCCGGCGGAAACGTTACCGTCAACGGCGAGCTCTATAGAGCCATGTTTATCTATGATATCATATCCCAATTGAATGGTATGTTAATTGAAGACAAGGACATTCAACAGAATGGCGCCACATGCCATAAAGTGTGTCAAAAATTCGATTTAATGAAGGAAATCATTTGGCAAATAAATCAGTCAATTTTTCACTGAGTTCATGCGATTTAACACCTTTAAATTATTTTGTCTGGGGTTACGAGAAGTCATTGGTTTATGCAAACAAAACATCAACTGCCGAAATACATCCATCAACTGCCGAAATACGTCGCTCATTGTTTGAAAATGTGGTCGACACTTAAACTTCCAGAATGCGCCACATCCGAGCCAGCCTATATCATATTTTAACAAAAACGGCATAAAACTATCTATCTTATAAAGCCTATTTTCAGTTTCAAATTCTTTAATCTTACTATTTTAATTAATTTTATTCAAAGTTGTACACCTCTAAATATGCACCCTTTACATATGTGACTTCTATTGTTGCTCCATATATAAAAAATAAAAAAATAAAAAATACAAAAACTTCCCAGCTTGTTTTTTAACACCCGCACAACAAATGATTCGTATAGTCTCTCTCATTTGCTACTTTTTAACTTTTTAATATTTGACATTTACTTTTTTTTATTTTAATTGGAAACGTGTTTTGCATAAATAAATAGGAAAATTGGTTTCTTCAAATATGTCAAATGTGTCGAAATATCTTTGAAGTTGCAACTAATGAAAAAAAAATGCACTTTGACAATTGCATTGTTTGTGTGCGATCTTCACTCTGTAAGATACCCAGTAGAACTTTTAAGTAGTAATCAAGTTGCCAAAAATCAACAAACAAAAAAAAGCATACGAATTTATGCTTAAAAAACTGTTGATGTTTCTTACATTAAATTACAAAAAAAAAACTTTAAACGAAGGCATTAAGCGAGTGAAATTTTTGATGTGAAACATCATTTTAGTTGTGAACTATATTTTCGCTCGCAAGATGGAGTATTTTCAGTGTCAGATGTAACATAGTATGAAGTTAGTTGTGAATTAGGTTAGGTTAGATAGCGATGGCCGGCGAGAATAGAACCCGCGTCGTCACAAAAGACATTGTTGGCTCATTATAATATTGTACCATATGATCTCTTCTAAACATTTTGTAGCTCTTCCATCAATTCATATATTGACAAGCAAAAAACTATTCAGCTCTTACGTGAAGCAGTTTATCTGTATCCGAAATTTCAATATATATTCTCTTTTACAGATATCTCTGTAAGATTATCTAAGAATGCACTTCCGTGTATCTGTATCAGAAATTTCAATATAGTATATTCTCTTTTACATATATCACTGTAAGATTATCTAAGAAGATACTTCCGAGTACAGCTAGTCTCTTACTACTATCAGCTGTGAAATGGCATAGAAAATAGCTCACCATTTCCTTTTCTTCGGCATTCATAAAACTTCTGCAGAAATACTGAGAGCTAAACACTAGCCCAAAAGTGTATATTTCTATGTGGCAGTAAAACGTCTTACCAGAATAGAGATGTATGACCTCTTCTACCGTAACAGTGTGTAGTTCGGCCATGTTTAAGCTAATCCAACTGTTGTTCAATCTTAATGTAATCCATAGCTTACAAGTAAACGCTATAGTGATCTGGTAGTCTGAAGCATTTATCTAATTCCCAGGTCCGGAGGAGAATATACCTCCTCCCACTTGCCTTTCGAACTAAGAGCTATGAGTGAAAATGTAAATTGCACTTCATACGAAATTCAGTATGACCAGATACATAGTACCAATGGTGTCTGATTAAATTGGATAAATTATTATGATAGATGAGTGGTTTTTTTTTATAAAAAAAGGGAAAACGGCAGCATAAAAAGAATCTTAATTTTCGCCAGATCGTATAATAAAATAATAATATAATAAAATCAGTTTTGGACACGTATGGTACAAATTGAATTAGCATCTGTCTGTCCGTCTTGATAAGAAAATATTCCTTTATCTTGATTTTTATTTGGTTTAGTTTTCTAATTCACAGTGCAAATCTGGCATATGGGATTTACACAAGGTGCGACAAATTGGGGCAGAGTTTTATGCCCGATTCTGTTGTTAGTACAGTTAGTTTTTTGTCAACATTTAGATTTCTTGGTCCGCCAAAGTTTTTCAATTGGTTTTTAAATATATACTGAAATAACTAAATATAACATTTTATTTTCTAATTTGAAAGCTGAATGAGGAATATTTCTCAACAATTAACCACGCCATTGAAAATAAAATCAATTTTACTTCAAAAGTTATAGTATTTTGAATCCAGATGAACTTTATTGGCTGCACAAATCAACTTCTGAGAATCATTCTATCAATAAATCACTAAATTTATATATAGATATATTTCTCTTCTAATTAGATATTTTGCTATCTACTTTGTATAAAAATAAGTATAAAAACCAACAAATAGAATAGAGATGGAAAAAAAAAACGCGCTCGACTTAATGGGAAACCATGCTATGAAGATAGATCTGGAATATCTGACGCTAAATAATCTGGCACGCTTCATTGACTCCTAAAGATGGTTTCAAAGACAAGAAAGAAAGCCACTGAAATACATTCCGCCAAAAATTAAAAACAAGACCACAGGCGGCATCGCAAGGCCTCTAAGTAAACACAGCCTGATGAAACTAACCAAACTTAATATAACTTTGTCCCTTTGGGTACATTGCATAAGCCTTATATTGCTTATATCTGTGTTCTAGAAGCTGTGGAATTGAATTGTTCTGAAACATTTACAAATTATTTTAAAAAAAAAGCATTCCTAAAATCAAGATCATTGCAAAGTTATCCCAATATAATACAAAATTGCATAAAACCATATGAAAAAATCCTCAAAGTCATCAGAATTTCTACACTCACATGAAAAAAGAACCAAAAAAATGCAAATTAATAAAAAGTCAGAGATACATACACATCTCGCTTGAAAACTTGAATCATTGTTTATGAAATTGGAGACGCTCAAAGCAAACAAAAAAAAAACTTAAAAAAAAAATAAAAGCAAAACGAATATACGAAAAATCTGATTTTATGCATAAATGCAATATGCACGCAAAGTGAGAAATTCACAAATGTAAAGTGCACCCCCGACTACAGTTGACTATAAGATACATTTGTATCTGAAATAGCAGACAATGAGACAATCTCTGTCAATGCGACGTTCATACTTGTCAGATTGTTGGACAGACAGAACGACAAACAGACAAACAGAACATTTGACTAAACCACCTGAATATGCAACTAAACCGCCACACTTTACATTATACTACTTACATACACGTATAAAGCCTGACACTCTGTGTATGAATGGTTGCATGTTTTTTCAGCTAAATGTTGTTACATTAATGGCAGCAGCCAAAGTCTAAATCTAAGTCATTCAATTGTGAACAATGGCAACTGAATCAATAAAAGAAAACAAAAAAAATCAATGTATTTATTATTGTAAAAATCAGGCGTCTATGATTCATAAAAATTGGTTGACATTTGATCTCGGAGCGGCGGCAGTGGGTGACGCTTGAAGACTATGTGTAAGCAAGCTAAATTTTAAGCGAAAAGCACGTGCAGGTAAATGTCAAAATTAAGTAGCGAATTGTTTTGAATGCATTATTAAAATTAAAGTAAGATAATTGCCACGATCTATAGCCTATGTATGTATATGCTAAAATGTAGCGAAGAATAGCTGGCTTCAAAAAAAATTTAAACATAAATAAACACATACATTAACTTTGTTGGAACTGAAGCTTTAATACTATCTAATGATCATAGTATCCATACTTTTAAGGCATTTTAAGTTGATATTGGTTATAATACAATATAATTTACATACAAAAACCTGCATAGGTATGGCTAAAACTAGACAAGACAATACCAGTTTCTGGCGCATTGAAACATTTGTCTGTACTAGAGTATCTTCATGTTAATTTTTAAAATAACTTTACGGAAGTGAGGAATTATCACTGAAGTCAGTCTAGGTATTTGTATGGAGCCTAACTCTTATAGTGGGGTTGGCACGTTCATTTTATACACTTTATACAGCTGAAGAAGGAAAAGAAGAGTCTAATCATCCAAACTTGAAGTCTCTATCTCTATCAGTACCCAAGATCTGATTGTTCAAATAGGCGTTCGGACGGACATAGCTACAATATATTGACTCGACTTTTGAGGTCGATCTGCTAAGCTTACTTTTGGCTGTTACATAACTTAGTATAAATATATGAGCCTCCAGTGCAGTGTATAAAAGATTCACTTAGTGACAGCTAAGTTTCTGTACTCTTCAAACGCGTTTTTTATATATATTAATTCGGCGTAAGGAACAATCAAACAAAATCTTTGAAAAAAGACACAAAATTTATCATATAAATTTTGAATCGAATTGTTTTAATTGGTGGTAACACCTGCCCCTCTGCCTATCTCTAGGTTAAACACGCACTTGACAATATATTCACTTCATATTGAGGCACTAGTTTCCAAAACCATATTAATAGAAACATTAATCATTAATATGTCTGGATAATCGTGTCACGATGTGAACCATTATCGTTTACATTTTTTATAATGATGGAAATAAGAAATATTAAACTTAAAATTGAAATGTCTACATTGTGCGAAGTAAAACTTTTGTTCACACATGAATTTATAAATGAACCATGGGCTTATATAGTTCCACTATTGTCCATTAATTCGATCTGCATTAATATCCAAAATTTTAGAGAAATGGGTAGAACAAACATCAATATTAAAACTCTAATTTTCAGAAAAAACAAAAAAGATGTTTAGACAAGAACCTCAATCCGAATCATACGTTTCTATTGTGGCTAAATTGTATGGACGAATATCAGTTACTTAATTTGAGTATAAATAAAAAAAAGAAATTTGTGTATGGTGTAGCAAGACCTTTAGGATCCGAGTGCGAAGTTTACGCTAAGATCCATCAATTCATATATTGACAAGCAAAAAATTATTTGAAAGAAAAGAAGAGATGAGTGTGGAGAAAAACTAAATTTCAATTTCAAACAAACAAAACAAAACAAAACACCCCGAATAAAAAAGTAACAAGAAATTAAAACAAATCATTTGATTAAAAGATGAACAAACATGGTTCTACGAGCCCATAAGAGCAATGTAAGAAGCAAAAAATAAGACAAATTTCAATGCATGAAACAATTGGTTCTGGAAAGCAAAAGAAAAAAAAAACAAAACAAAACCCCCCCTTACAAACGTATAACATGTGCATATTCAACAAAAGAAAAGAAAACATTGTTTTATGAGCCCCTTATCTTGCTACGCCACTGTGAAGGTTCTACCTTCAATAATAAAAATGTTTTTCATACAAAAATACGAAATTGGCGGTTGCTATGTTTAATAATGAACGTGGTACACCTATTTATAGCGGCAGTTTTTGAATTTTTCTTTTATTTAAGTGTACACCGTTAAATAATACAGATGAAAAGAACCGTTAACATCGGAGCGGGTAAGCCACAAAACTGCGCAGAGCACGCCCCATGATATTTATGTGAAGCGTCCGTCCGTGCCTGTACCGAAAAAATTTTACATACAAAAATGCAAAATTGGATGATGGATTTGTATGGGAGTCGGCCTTAAAATTGGGGTGATCAAACCCATTGATATATACATATGTGAATATGGCACCATAATAATTTTCAAGCAATAAAATTAAGTCTAGGTTACGAGTTCAACTGGGTATTTTAAAAAAATCTATGAGTTGATCAAAAATAGTTGCATATATATAGTTTATGGAGTCTACAATGCCGCCTTTAATGTGAAATTTGTAATATTTCATTTCATTATAATAAGAACCAGTTAAATTCAGAATGGTATTGATATATGAAAAGGGTATACCCTGAATATAAATAAGTGTATAGAGTATAGTAGGCTCTTTTACTACGTATAAAAGCAGAAATCTTGATTCATTTTAAAGGAAAATCTATAATTGATTTAAAATAAGAAACTTAATACTAATTTTTAGTTTGCCAGTAAATAGTTTTACGAATTATATAATAAAGTTCAATACGTCTCTATTAAACATTTTCTGATATTCCCTCCTGTTCTAGATTTCGAGCCGTATAATTTGATTAGAATCGATTTTATTAAAACGTTCCGTGAAAGTACACTCTATGAATTCAGAATATGAAATTCATAGTATCAATTTCCAATGAAATCAAATCGCAAAATACTTCTAAAAGTAACAAAATGGAACATTTTAATGAAATCAAATCAGATAAAATTATATGAATTGAAATCTAGAACAGAGGGTGATTGTTTCAAAGTAGTAGTATTTATTTTTGGGAGTTCAGTTACTAAATGAAATAATTTTTACAGAATTTTAATAATGCGCAGAAGTATATAATTATGATAAAAGGGTGATCTTGTTTATTGCAAAACTTGAAAATATGAAAAAAAAAAAAAAACAAAATGAAATGAAGCAAGGCAAATTTGAAGTCTTTTAAAAAAACCAGAAAAAAAAACATTTTTTTGACTATGATTGACGCCTGTAATTCTGTCAAATCTTATTCATTCCGCTTACCGCTTGAAAGAGGAGTAAATTACCTTTCCAAGTATACGAATAATGTTAAGAAGGAGATATGTGTATAAGAAATAAAAAAGTGCAAACGTGTTTATTGAGGATCTCGCCAAAATGATGTCCAACATGATTAAGAAAAAAAAAAATGTTGGCATTTTTGAAATCTACGCCCCTAAAAAATATTTAGCAAACAGTCTTTGAGAAACCAGCGCTCGAGTTGAGGCACAAATTTGTAAACTAGTGTAATATGTATTGGAGATAGTTTGGCCGGTAGTCTATCAAAAAAAAAAAGCTGGCAAAGTCGCTATGCCTTTAAATAATTTGTTTAATATTGACAGAACACATTGCAGACAACTTTCGGGGGAGAGAGTCGAAATATATTGGTGTTAAAAACATAAATTGTGTTTTAATTTTCACCCTGAACCACGCTAACAACATATTATTAAGCATATTTCAAAAATATTTACATAATTCTATAAATGCAACACTCACCTCGCCAACATGGGACTCAAGGATGGCGTAAAGTATGGTGTCGGTTCCGGCGTTAATGTACCATAACTCTCACGCAATCCTGTCGTTGCATTTGTCAACTGTGTAAAACTCTGCAACGTAGTAACATCGCTGGTCTGTGATAGTGCATTCGGTGATGGTGATTCGGCACCAGAACTACCAGAATTATTGTGATTGTGATGTACTAAATGATGTGTTTGTTGTTGATGTTGCTGCTGATGATGTTGTTGATGCAATTGCAATTGCAAATGTTCATGTTGTGCCGATAATGTATAAACATCCTTAAGCGTATGCAAATCAGGCACTGCAGTCAGAGTATAATAACTATGATGATCATCTAGACATTCACCTTTAAGTGTATCATGTATAACTTCATCAATGCTTGTGGGTGTATGCGGTACAGCTGTGGGTGCACCGCTGTGTTGTTGTTGTTGTTGTTGGTGTTGCTGTTGATGTTGTTGTTGTTGTTGTAAGGCATGATGATGATGATGTTCATGTGTACCACCACTGCCACCACCACCACCATAGGGGCTATATAAGGTAAAATTATTACGCATTATGGACTCCGTGGTGTTGCTGCTATCAAAATAATGTTGTGCAAGATGATGCGAATAACTAAGTGCTGCTGGTAATGGTAATAAATGTTGTGCGTGGTGTAAACGTTGTAAATGTTGTTGTTGTTGTTGTTGTTCGGATAAATGTTGTTGCTGCTGTTGATGTTGTTGTTGTTGTTGTTGTTGCAATGTTAGATCATATGCAGCAATGTTGTTGTAAGCAGCTGTTGCAGCAAGCCAAGTTGCTTGGTGTTGTTGTTCGATTTGATGCTGTTGTTGTTGTTGCTGCTCGACTAAACCAACAACAGCAAGATTTAAGTTTGGATCACTATTATTGCTGAGTATTTGTTGTTGTTGCTGTTGTTGTTCATCTAGCAAATGTTGCTCGTGTTGTTGTTGCTGCTGTTCGGCAGCGTAGCGCAAATATTGCTCCTCTTGTTGTTGCTGTTGTTCGTAGATTATTTGTTGTTGTTGTTGCTGCTGCTGGCTATAATTGGCTATTATAACGGTATTATTTAAACCACGATAATTATTTGGCAATGTTGTTTCATCTGTATTAATTATTTCACTTTTAATTTTTTCACATAAATTATTATTATTTGTATTTATCACTGAAATTGTTGCTGTTGCTGTTGTTGTTGCATTTTCATTACATTCCACTTCTTCTGCTTCTGCTTTTTCGTCAGTTGGTTTTTCAATTTTTTTACACTGCGCCTCAATTTTATTTGTTAAACTTTTTATATTTAATGCATTTTCACTTGTTAACGTATTTTCCAGCAATTTTTCTTCAGTTTTTAAACTTAAAATTTGTCCTAACAGTAAATTTTCTTCAACAATTTCTTCTGTTTTCGTTGTTGCTGTTGTTGTTGTTGTTGCAGTTGCCGCTGCTGTTTGCCTGACAACCGTTAGCTTTGCACGCTCGCTGACAAGTGACAACTGAGCCTTTGGTGATGTCTCGTAAGCAGACGTAGGCGAATTCGCCGTGAGCGAATTAGTTGTAGTTGTTTGCTCTCTCGCCACCATATGATCATCAACATTGTCCATGCTGCTGTTACTGTTGTTGTTGTTGCGCTGTTCGCTCTTTATAACATTTACTGTTGTTGTTGTTGTTGTTGTTGCCGCTTCCGTTTCTTCAGCCGCCGCCAGTGCTTGTATTGGTTCATGTGTGTCTGCTATTGTTGCTAGCTCTTTTGCACTTAATGCATTTGATAGCGTTTGATCATGCTGTGTTATAGTGTCCTGCACATTCTGCTGTTGTTGTTGTTGTTTTTTTTCTGTTTCTGCTTCTACTTCATGCCACATACGCTGCATGTTCAATCCTGTTGCATGATTCTCACTCTCACACTTTGCCTGAAATCCTGCTCCTGTAACTGCGCCTCCTCCACCACCACCACCACCGCCTGCTTTACCATTGCTTTTTGCATTCGAAATCGCTTTTGTAATTTTCATTTTGGCTGCATTTGTTAATAAATTTGTTGCTGTGCTGCGCATTGGACGCTCTTTGTCTTTATCCTTTTTGTTGTTTGTTTTTGTCATGGCTATTTTGTTTTTTACAGATTTTTTTATTTAATTTACACTTTGCACTAGTTTAATAATTTTCTTTTAATTACATTTTTTTTTATTTCATTTTCGGAATGAAATCACTTTTTTTTCACGTTTTGCCGTTGCCGCCGCTGCTTTTGCCCTGAATTCGTTTTCGACGTATACACGCTTCTGTGTATGATGTCCGTTCGCGTTTTTTATTTCAACTGCGCTTCTGAACATTTTAAAATTTTCATTAATGCCACTAAAAATCAAATACGAATACAACAACAACAACAATATATAGATATATATATATATATATATATATATATATATATGTATGCATATACATGTATGTAAAAGCAAAATCACATAAAAAATACCGTTTGTTTCTTTATACAGCCTCTTTCCTATACTCTTTCTCTATTGCTCCTCTCTGCGGCTACTGTTGTTTTTTACGCGCGCTCTCCTTCTACACATATTCAAACTCGCGCTCTGCGCTTTGCACTTTGTAAGGTCTGATTCAAAATTATTATATCGTATATATTACAATTATATTTAGTACACTGACCCACAGAGCCATGTGTTTACTAAGTTTGTTCCAATCTATTGTAGGCGTGGCAGACCATATAGTGTATACATACATATGTATATGTTCTTGTTCAACATAAAAAAAAAAAAACTACTCGTTACACTCGTAGCTACGTCCAACAACGAAATCTCCGATACAATAAGAGAAATAGCCACCGAATTTTAATATTTTAACTCGCTTGATCGATACCCAGATACATTACGAATGCCACGACGACCATGCCCAAAATATGCCTATTTGCACACTAAGACCGACATCTAAAAAAAAAATTTTTTTTTATAGCTGTTTTAAGGTCTATTCACCCGTTCAAAAATAAATTAAAACGTGTTTTTTTTTTTAATATTTTAAATTATATTAATATATTTCGGGCAACGTTGTTGTCCATCATCAGAGCTTGATCTATTAGAAAAATTAATATTATATTACAACCAGGAAATCAAACCGAAATTTTTGCTTCGGTATAACGGTACCGGTTAATATTAAAATTCTTGACAATAAGAGAATCATTACTATTACCAATGTTCCAAAGAGAATATATCAAAATAATAAGATGTTATTTCCATTTTTTTAAATAAACAATTCTTTATTCAAGAGAAAGTAAATACAAACATATTTAAATTGTTATTCTCCTCACACATATTTTGTTATGGAGTTTGTAACGTATTAAATGATACACCGGACATCCAGAAAACTTTTTCATTGCAGCCAATATCAACTTGAAAATTTATATGTAGGTTTCTTATAGACAGAAGCGCCATATATTATATTAACAGGCGTGCCTCGCCTACTTTTAGACATAGCACTCATAAACCCATCGGTCTTGGCAGTAATTTGTTTATTGCGTCTGAAGAGTATTTAAGCAAGGGTTCTACGGAAGTTAACGTAATTACAGCCGATTCCTAAGTGGATTCATAATAAATTTGACGCATGAAACTGCAAGAATAACTTTTGCCAATTCGAATAGTTCCGAAAAATTTGTGTAATTTTCTAACCATATATGGTAACAGCTGATTTTTTTTTTTTAATGTTTTCTTTGAACATTATGCATAAGTACACTATAGATAAGAAAATATTTTTCTTAGAAAAAAATGAAAGTGAGAACTGAAAATATACCAGTGCAAATGTTTTGATTCCGGTACGGTTCCTTGATTTTATTTTATTTAGTTAAAAGGTTCCGGTTTTTTTAAAAAAAATTTAAATATCGGTTTCGATTCTCAATTTGAATCGGTTTATTTCGCTTAACGGTTCCGGGTTATACAACAAAGGAAATTAACAATTATTGACAATACAGTACAAAAATCATAACATATAATTTGAATTTAACGTACATATTTAACACGATAAGTCAACGCACAAACAAAAAATATGTGCTTTCTTCGTCGTACAGTCATTGAGTAGTTGCTTTATGAGGAATTCGTATTAGTTTATGATATATTCATATATGAAAATTTTGCGAAAAAAATATAGTTGTACTGAACCGCTGGAACCGTCAATAGTCTATAATAATATATGTCAAATTCTAGTTACAGCAAATAATTAATTTCTAATCAACATCAAAATTGAAGGGCAACTTGCCAACGTCTGGTTAAAGTTTTACGTCCCGTCAAGCCCAATTTACATTAAAAACTTTCTAAGGAAATTGTGTCAACTGCCATAATAACGGCCCGTTGAATTATAATCAGAAATTGAGAAACTGTATCTAAATATTTTTGCAATATATACAATACACGAAACGAAGCTTTGAAGATAAGTATTTAATTATATAAAATTGTCTCAATCTCCTTGTGGAATAAAAAATACTGGAATAAAATTATTCATAGATGGACTAAAGGCAGAGATATACCATGATATATCTTTTTATTTTTTTACAACCAACTTTGTTAAAAGGAAAAGCGACCTAATAAAGTGTTTTTTTTAGACGTTAAATCGATTAATTTATTGACGAATGAACTCTGATACAAAAATCATTCATTCACGCCCACACGATAGGGAGACTGTAAAATTGATCATAATTTCCATTCTTTCCTTTAACCATGAATTTTTCAATTCCACATGCACATTTTACAATAAAGATTGTCATACATTTTTTGTAAAATAAAAATATTTTCTTAGTTCATAACTTGTTAAAAAGTGAACGCACATTTTTAGGTTTTTTTTTTCAAACATTCTATTAAATGTAGTTTTAATTTATGAGAAATAGCGCAACCTAATTTATTGTTTCTATATGTGAAAGTTCCGTATCGAACCTTGTTTTTGTCGCTTCTTCTAAGTTCTTCTCTTTGGCCACCAAATCTTCTAAGCTTCTTCCTTCACTTCTTGTTTGCTTTTCAACCAATTTACACCACAGCTAGGCATTAAATTCACCGCATGTAAAACTCACCACTATCATGACGTTGCTGAGCAGACTGCGCTGCTTGTTTTTTTGTCTTTGCTATTGTATTTGTGTGTTTTTGTTGTTATTGTTTTGCTTTTGTATAATAGTTGTTGTTGTTGTTTGCTGTATCGTCATCACTTGCCTGCCTTATCGCACTTGGTTAATGCACGCTCATTTCTGGCCTTGCTTTCTCTCTTCGCTCACACCAATGCATTATAAAGCGTAGGTTTTTAGCTACGCCTCTCTCTCAATTGTTGAACATGTTTTGTTGTTTTTGTTGTTTCTGGTTTTTGATGTTTTTGTGGTGGTTGATGTTGTTGTTGTTATTTTTATTGTGTTTGCTTTTTTTTCTTTTATTGTATAAAAAATCAGAATGGCTTACAATTTAATTAATTTCTTTGCCTTTGTGTGAGTATCTTTTATTATTATTTTGTTTTTTTTTCCTTCGTTTTAGAAATGGTGGATTTCAAAATCTTTGAAAAGATATTCAAGAAATGGAGTGTTTTACGATTAAATACAAAATTTTAATAGAAAAAAGTTATGGAGTAAAATTTTTACTTTTGACAGAGTTGATTTATTTACAATTTTTATTTTAATTTAGTTGAAAACGCACAAATTAAATTGCTCAGTTCAGATGTAGCTACAGAGCATCCCAAAATGCACCTATAACTCTTTAAGTTGGAACACCATAGCATCTACATTATGGAAGCTGTGGACCATGTACTAAAGTCTATGGTGAAAGGGTTGCATTGAACGAAATTTTGAGTTAATTTTGTAGTAGTATTTCGGCATCTAGAAAATCTAAACAGCATGTTTAGTGATACTAAATCATATAGTTTCTAAGAACCAGTATCTCGGACAGACGGAGGGAGGAACGAATTTATGCTAGATCGACTTGTCTTGTCGAACTGATAGAGAACATATATACATGCATATATACTTAATGGGTACTAAGATTGCTTTCTTTTCTAGTTTATAAGTTAAACAAACATAATAAACCCTATATTTTTATTCCACATAATCTACCAATTCGATTCTAATTAATACTATGTATAAAGATTGTAAGTAAACTGTGCATGAGTTTGGGAGACTTTTTAAAACTTAGGAGAACAGTTTGAGCACACTGAATTTAATGATGTTCACCATTTACAAAGTTGGGTCAAGTTTTCGAAAGTTTTTACGAACAAATGGAAATTTAACTATACCAACTTTCAGTTAGTTTTGATCTATAAGTCTTTACAAAATGACTATGACGATATAATACCATTAGATAGCTCAGCGCTCATCTCAAACAAGAATTGTTAGAATTTCTTTAAAATTTCTTATTAATTTTACATATATTTTTGGTTGACATTACCGGAACTAGTAGACCAACCACAATGATGGAATGTAAGGTATTCGGTATTTTCGTTTTATTTTGAAATTTGGGCGACAATATTTCTTGAGAAACTATACTTTTTGCTACTATCTTGATCCTTTTAGAATGATATAAACATAATCTAATGATCATAATTTCATATCGCGTACACCATATATATTAATAGATAATACATAAATAATAGGTCAAAACTTTGGGTCTTAGACACAATTTAAAATAAATTGAGCGCCCTTTAATTAGGTGGGTATATCGGTTCCTCCGAATGTACTTTTCTTTATTGATACAAATTTTTTACTTATCATTATTATCCAGTTCCTTGAGCAAGAACTGTGTTATACAAGGTGTGATTTAAAATAACCGAACTTTTAATTTAAAAAAAGTGTTAAAAAGGCACCTTTTTTTTCTTTCGAAAGCGAAAGCTAATCGTTTGACAGGTTACAAAATGACACACGTTTTAATAACAGCAGTTTTTGTAGTAGTATTATCTTAAAAACATAATGGAACAAAGAGTATTCATTAAATTTTGTTTTAAACTCGGTAAAAAAATTTACTAAGACTTACGAATTGTTAAAAAAAGTTTAAGATGATGATTGTATGAGTCGTACTCGAGTTTACACGTGGTTTACACGATTTAAAAACGGTCGTTATGATTTAAATGATGATCCAAGACCTGGGCGACCCGAAGCATCTAATCGTGCTAAGTTAGCGGAAAAAGTAAGTGAAATAATCGCTATTGATGCAAATTTCACTGTGAGAATGCTGGCAGAAGAATTAAATTCATCTTACTGTACAATCTACAAAATATTAACTGAAGGTTTGGGTAAAATAAAAATGTGTGCACGTTTTGTTCCACATCAGTTAAATGATGATCAAAAAAGTATTTTTGATAAAAAAAAAAACAGATTTGTCTCATCGACCACCCTTTGTATTCGCCTGATCTATCACCGTGCGATTATTTGTTTTTCCCAAAAATGAAAACTGCACTGAAAGGAGTTTTTTACATTGACATTCCAGCCATATAAGCAGCCGTGATATGAATGCCTCAAGAGTTTTTACGTTTAGCAATGTCATTGAAACCCTCCCCGTCTTCTGATATAAATGTCAACCTCAATATATGCCAATTTACATTTACAAAAATATGTTAATAGATCAAAGTGCTCTCGAGTAAGCAAACTTCTGGACAACCTAAGAAGTCATATTCTACACAAATGATTCTAAGATAGCCCTATACACGCAGAGCATTTAGATTGAATGAGCCTTCCAACTTTACGGACTCTGCGAGCGTATTTCAGGCAATATGAGGACATGCAGGCTTGATATTCTCTGACAGACAGGCTACTATTATGATCATTAGTCCAGTCAGACTTAACTCGATGAGCTAGTCACAGAATAAAAGCAGCTACTGATGTTAAGATGTTAAGTTTATACGAAATCTACATGATATACCAAATTGACTCAAAATGTAAATAGTTATTCTATTCCACAGAATAAACTTAAATAGGCTGTGATTTTGTATGGATGTTAAGCGTTTCAGTGGGCATATTATGAAGATGTAAAGATGCCTGAAGAATTTTGATGTTCCGTTCCAGAACGACATACCGCAAATACAGCTACGCAAAGATGAAACAAAATATTCGAACTCTAGAATCTTATTATAGATTTTGATGATATTTGCATTGAATGTTTCTTAATAAAAAAAAAAAAAATGGTAAACAAGCTATAGAGGGGTGTTACAGAAAACGCTTTCATACAAGAAATCTCAAAATCACATAGACTAAATTTAGTTTTATGAATGAAATTTAAAGATTTTAAGGTGAAAGATTAAAAGTACTTGCTCGAAAAAGTGGCTATGTTTCCTAATAAAAATCATTTTTCCTAATTTATTTGTTTTGTTTTTCTTTTCATTTGGGTCATCCGTCGTTTAGATTAAACCATCAAAAGTTAGATACTTGTAATATTGCATTGTTATCCGATCCACAAGTGCATGTCCGACTTCAGCTCAATCCGATTAGTAGAAGTGGGTCAAATATGAGTTTCAAGATTTGAATATAACAAATAAACTAACAATGTAAAAGCTTCTAAAAATGCAATAGCTTATGATATAAACAGTTTTCGTTATTAAAAATTAAAAAATAAATATAGCTCAAAGAGAGTCTCGGGTCTATTTCGACAAATGACAGCAGTTGATCATCGATGCAAAGGCTTCGTTCAATGCTTTTAATTCTTGCTTCCTATAATAAACAAGTTTTCCATTTAAAATTCTAGAAACATTTGGCAAGTCTATATATGTAAGTAGTTACAATACCAAGATTCAGAACGAAATCTTGAAAACTGCTTCGAACAAACAAAACACGATGGAAGATCAAATCGTCAAGCTGATTCTTAGTCTAGAAGCTCTTCTTCAGCGTGTAAAAATAGAGCTTGTTACTGAATATGCAGAGTATAATATTGTATTTTTAAAGATCACTTAAAGATTATCCCACAACAAAATCGTGAACAACATTTGCCATATTCTTACATCATCTGTTAAAATTAACTCTCAATTTTCACTAATTTGTGCCTAAAAGTTGCTAATTTACAGAATAAATAAACAATTTGAAAATGTTTACCAATAGCGGCGGCGGCGGCGGCGACGTCTCAAAAATCCTGTTGAAAACGCCACATGCGCCTGAGATTAAATGCACTTCGTCGTTGAGCATTTATGTAAATAGCTTAAAATAATATTTTTGCTTTTATGTAATAAGTTTAACATTTTGAAATTTTCGGAAATAGATTTTCCCACAGCTTTGTGGTACATTGGAACACTTGAACCTATTTAAATAGTCAATCTCGGTAAAAATCTGTCGAAAAGCCATGATCAAGATGTGCAGATTAAAAAGGGATCAATTGAACGAGCGAAGGAAGGTAAGAAACCGCAGGTAGACAAAGCAGATATGTATAGCAAATATGTCTAAGGACTCGTCATAAACGGTTGTTGTTGTTATTGTATTTGTATAGTAAACAACCAAACAATAAATCAAGCGAACACGTGCCGCTGTGCTGTGGTATACTGTGCCGATGAAGAATAATAATAATAATAATAATAATAGCTGAAAAGGACATCACAGCCACGCTTTGTATTTGCGGTGCGTGTTGAATCCTTGCGATTGTTGTATATTTTTCTTAACAAACACAACATGAAGAAAATTGTTTTGCTTGAGCTAACCAAGCAAATAAAATGAAAGTCCTTGAGTTCGATATGATCTTGAATTCGATTATCTTAAAACTGACTAATTGGTTTATTAGGTAGTTCATATATGTAGTTATGTGTTGTAAATGTTTGTTGTGGCATAATTTTTGCTTTGAATTATTTTGAATGGAATATCATTGGCTTATTTTGATGGATGCTAAAGAATACTTCAAATATTATGCGCTCATTTTTTAAAGTGTGAGCTTAAACTAAAAGAACTATCGCTTAACGAAATGAAAAATTAATAGTGAAAGCCTACCAGATACACAAGATTTGTTATACACTTTATTCTAGTTTACATTTGCATTGTTGGGATTGTAATTGCTTTCGTCAAAGTGTGTCTTTCAATATGTATGGTGAATATATAAATGCACACATATGTAAATTTATAAAGCACCTACCTATCATCCAATTTTGATAAAATTGCAAGGTATGGTAGAAGCATACATACACAGTTTATACAGGGTGGGGCAAAAAGTAATCACCCTATGGGAAAACGATATAACTTTTGCAAATGGCGCCAAATGTCAATTCGGTTTTGACATTTGTGAAGTAAACAAACGCAGAATACAAATCGACAAGCCATGAATCGGTTTACTCCGCAAGAACGCGGAATAATTGTAACCATTTTTTTGCGCAGCAATTCGTCGTTTTTTCATCGAAAATTATCATGAGCGATGAGTCTCATTTCCATCTTAGCGGTTACGTGAATAAACAAAATAATCGTTTCTGGGGCATCGAAAATCCGTGTATTACCCACGAAGAGCCATTACATCCGCTCAAAGTTACTGCGTGGTGTGCTGTTTACGCTGGTGGAGTCATCGGGCCATAATTCTTTGAGAACGCGCTACAGAGTCATGATTACCGAATTTTTACTTCTTCAATTGGATGAATTGGGACTGGAGAACATGTGGTTCCAACAGGACGGTGCAACGGCGAACCAAAGTTTTTCATTATAAAAAACAATTACATCGGGTGATTACTTTTGCTCCACCCTGTATCTACCAAATTTCATAGTATGCATTACAGCCTTGCATCACTAACTCGCTGCCTGATTGAAACCGATATTCTGCTCAACCGAAATCTGTTTAAGACTCAATATTAGTCAGTGCTGGATACATACGAAACCAATATGATTCTTAGTGATCGTTGGGATATAACTTATTAAAGTCTTATGGTCTGTGAGATCTGTTGTTATGGGACCGACTGCTATTTATGTCTGAGCAAACATTGGAAGAAATATGCGATGGAAGTATGCACTTCCCAGTTCATCTGACGTTAACCTGAGCTCTAGTATACCTAATGAGAAACCCTTGACTGTGAAGATAACTTTTTATTTTATGAGTGTTATTGATTCGTCAAGACGTACGAGTATGTTATACCATCTGTTGGGCCAAATTAAACAATATAATAGCTATAAATAAGCAAAAGATACAAAACAGAAAAAAATGGGAATTTTGACAACTTCATTGAATTGACTTGGGTATATTTATCAATATCTCATTTTCTTCCTAAAAGTCCGATCAATACGTAAAAAAAAGTAACTGGACATAATTTGAAACGAAAAAAAAACGAACTCGAGCCTTTTATTGAACCTCACTCAAATTTTGTGGAACCTAGCGAGTAGAAATCTTCGTGAACAGCGTATCCTTTTTCAATATACGTGACACAGCAATGACTGATTTTATAGCTGTTTTCTTAGTCATCATTTCTTGCGTCAATCGTGGATGTTCGTCAACTTCAGCCTTTACTAGTTCCACATTTCTTGCGTAGGTCGAAGATTTTGGCCGACCAACTCGAGACTTGGTCGCTACCGAAAAATGTTCAGTCGGCAATGTTCGAAAGCACTATAAGACATGATTCCATACGATTCCATATTTGGCATGCATTGATAATTGGTACCTGCCGTTTCATCACAGTAGTCAAAAGAAGTTTATACTTTTTTGGTCTTCCCGCGAAATCTGGCTGTTTTGAAAAAAATCAACAAGAACAAATGTTACTTAGTTTTATATGTGCTCTACACCACTCTCATTGAGGTATTTCAAAGGAAGCAAAAAAATACACAAACTTTTTCATTAATTCGTCGAGAATTTCAAAAATCATATTGCCGATTTGTTTGATCTTACGGAGTAGGTATAAAAAGTAATGGGCGAGATTTTATTATGAAGCGTCTATACATCACAGTGAGTTCCTATTACTTTTTGTACATACGCTGTATTTCCATAGGACCCATCTCGGCGATTGAAAAAAAAAACAAAGTTTGGAGCAATAAGTCCCCTAAAACATCCTACCTAAATTGCACTTCGAGATGCGTATTTTAAACGCCCTATATTTCGAACTGACGTGGTCCGATTCCATATACAGTTGACATTTTCTGAATCTACATTTTGGTATAAAACATTAGTAAAAACTTCGTTTCTCCGCCTATTCTCCAAATTTCAAACTACATTAAAACTAATGGGCTTGATTTTATAGTAACCCACAATTTCAATTTTCAATGTCAAAGTTTCATATAAATCACAGACGACACATGTCTATAAACAATTCAATTTTTGTTGAAATAAGCATTTCGAAAATTGTTTTTGTAGATTTCATTTAACAAAAAATTAAAATTTTTTGTTAATGAAGCGGAATTCTTTACAAAAAAAAATATTTAAAAAAAAAACTACTAGTACACTAGCTTAAAACCGACTGATTTTATAGTGCGAGCAACTCAGTCGCTTATCAGTGTTCAATTTTAATAATTCTCGAAAAAGGCGGCAAAGGTTAAAAACTGAAATGTATAAAGGAAAAAAAAAATGGAACGCGTCATAGATTTTATTTTATAGCCTAACATATAATTTGAAAAAAAAAAGAGGCTATTATCAGTTGATCGGAAAGTTTGTAACGCTTTTACATAGCAGAGATCTTATGAAGTATCTTAAATCTGCTTTGGTTTGATGCGATGCTAGTCAAGCAGGGGTGAGTTCATTAAGAGCTGCAATTTATATTTTAAGCATTATGAAGAGTCACACCATCGGTTCATGAGCGCAATGAGTGCTGCATTTTTTAATAATGAAGTACTTAGCGCTCTTACATTGGTTTTTCTTTCAGTAATAATGCTGTAAAGGATAATCATGTGATGCTTTTTTTCAGGAAGTTTTTTTTTTCGAAAAATTGGCAGAGTTACCGAAAAAACGATTTCTGAAGAAGCTGCATGGCTGATGCTTCTGTATTTCACAGGAAACTTCATTGGGAACGTAAGTAGCACATTTCTTCAGAGCACACTTCTCCAAAACACTTTTGCAGCGCATTGAAGCTTCGGTTATAACAAATTGCAAATTTTTGTTGTTTTCAACAGTTTAATTTTCGTTCTTTACTTTTTTAAAATCTGTATTTTGTATTGAGAATACGCTCTAGTTATACTAGTCACTCAACTATGCATTTTAGTCGTAAAAACAAACCATTCGGCATGTCCAAACAGATCATTCGAGTGCATATTCAAAAACACATAAAAATGCTATTAAACATTGAGTTCCTTTTTACTTTTTACGACTTTTTGCATTGGTTCAGATATATAGTATTTCTTTAATATAGTATAAATGAACCAGCACTCACAAGTAGTAGTCAATTGATCGTCAATTTTTGTTGTTTTCGAGATTTTTACGACCTTTTTCCTTTCTATTGGCGCGTCGTCCTTCTGGCTTTTTGCACGTTACTTGCGTCATGGAAAGTTCTATTTCACTTTCTATATGAATTTGTAGAGAAATTTTTCTCACGGCGCCGTCGCCTATTTTTATTTATTTTTTTTTTTTGTTCCTTGGCTCCAGTTGCTCGTTAGCATCTTGGAGTGCTGCACTTGAATAGTGCAGCATTGGCGTCGTTTGTCCTGCGCTCAATTTTGAAATTCTATATGCCTCATAATATTTTATGCGTCGTGCTCTTGATATGCATGGCAATTGTTCGGCTACGCATTTTTAGTGTATTTCAAAAAATATTTCGATTTAAAATTTTGAAAATATATTTTTGAGTTTCATAAACGCTTCACGGTAATTCCAAGTTTATTTACTGATTTATGTTATAATTTTCTGCACAATTTCACATCTGGGTGTTACTTCATTTAAAAATGGGAAAGCAACCGACTGTTGCTGTATTGAAACTATTTTTAAAATTGATCCCAAATTATGATTTTTAAAGATTTACTTTGGTGACTTTTAGCCACAGAGATCAATAAATTAAGTTGGAAACTTAAAACAAAAACTCGAAAATAATTATAGTCTCTATTCAGACATTGATATTTGAAATCCATTAAAGAACTGAAATCATAAAATACTTTGAGCAGCTAACTAGCTTTGGTTTGGATGGTCAACATGGATGAACCTCACATTGTCACTTAGGCCAGCATAGGCCCCTTGTGATACCATATGTATTTCCTATTTCTACCGCAGCTAGTCCGAGAACCACTTTGACAGTGTCAAGAACGTCGAGATATTTTTTATCTCTTTTTCCGAGAGCTCAGTTAAGTTATCTAGGAAGGGGCTCCCTAATAACTTCAGTCTCTTCCTACTATGGGCCGGGCAGTGACATAGCAAGTGCTCGACCGTCTCATCCTCCTCGGCATTTCCACAGCTTCTGAAGAAGTCGCGGCAGTTTACCCCTAGCCTTGTGGTATGTCTCCCTAATATGCTGTGGCCTGTGAGAGCTCCCACAGTAACAGCTATCTGATCTCTCTTATGTTGAAGTATTGTTATTGATCTTTTGAGATTATATTTTGGCCAGGTGAGTCTGGAGATTGTACACGAGCCAAGGTTGCACCATCTATTGGTTGCTATACCGTTCATCTTTGATGAGATCTGTAGTTTTGGTGACCAGGCACCCAGATGAATATATAACATAGTGCTCGGCAATCTCGTTAAGAGATCTACGGC
The DNA here is from genome assembly GCA_035044765.1 of Leucophenga montana. Classification (NCBI taxonomy): domain Eukaryota; kingdom Metazoa; phylum Arthropoda; class Insecta; order Diptera; family Drosophilidae; genus Leucophenga; species Leucophenga montana. Next base: position 260,692 of record JAWNNQ010001285.1, on the reverse strand, counting down.
ATTTCGTTGTGGTTTTCGTTGGTGGAGCTGGAAGAGTTCAGCGCTTTCAGAGCAGCCAGACTGTCCGAGAAGATACACACATGCTCTTGTGTATATGAGTATGACCGTAGGAAGTGCGTTGCTTCCTGAATAGCTAGCATCTTCGCCTGATAAACGCTACAATTGTCGGGCAGTCTAAAGGATTCTCTGATGCCAAGATCCGGTGAAAATACACCTCATCCTACCCGACCATTCAACTTACAACCGTCTGTAAAGATGTTAATAGCGTTTTCGCTGTAGTGAGGAAGGTTGTGCCATTGTAATCTGGTGGGTATTATGACGTCATACTTGTTAACGAAGCTAATGTTTGGTATGCAGTAATCCGTATATAATGGTATATTATCTTGTATTTGTAGTATCCTCGAGTGTCCGAAGGAGCTACCATGCCAAGCTGAAGATTAGACTGAGGGTCTAAGGGCTGTAACTATTGCCCTCTCTGGAGCAGTACGTTTAGTGCATACGTCGGTGTGGTACGGAGAGCTCCACTGATACACAGTTCAGCACTCCTTTGCACCTTATGCATTTGCTTAAGAATAGAAGCCCTTTCTAGTGCCGGCCACAATACACATACTCCGTACAGTAAAAAGGGTCTAACAACTGCCGTATATAACCAGTGGACGATAGATGGAGAGAATCCCAACCTTCTTCCAATAGCTTTTTTGCACGCCAAGAGTGCTATGTTTGCCTTCTTTATACGCTCTTCCGTGTTTTTGTTCCAGTTGAGCTTACTGTCCAGGATCACTCCTAAGTATTTTGCGCTTTCGCTGATAGTAAGACTAATATTGTTAAGATTCTTTAGAGTCAGTAAAGAAATCTTATATTTCCTTGAGAAAAGCACTAGTTCAGTTTTTGTCGGGTTCTCATCCAGGCCGCAGCCAGAAGCCCATTTCGAAAGTACCGCAAGTGCGGATTCCATTAGGTTACATAGTATTTGTGCTAATTTTCCCCTATAGCAGCTAACTAACAGCCTTAACAATTTCTACTCGAGTCTTACAGCTACTCATCCCAACTTAATGAGTTCATAGTACAATATCTAGCTTATTCAGCCCACTTACTTTTGTTAAATTTACTTAGGAACTATTAACTAAGAACTTGTATCTGTTTTTATTTACTTGGATCTCTTATCATGCCACCTTGAAGATACATTGTAAGTTCCTAATTACTTAGTTAACCTGCTCTAGTCCAATGTGCTAGATAAATCGTAGTATTTTTCTAGAGAATCTAACTTTTTCAGAACCTCTTCGGATAGGAAGTAACTGTCTACTTCTTGCTACGGCTTCACTTTCGGTAAGAATAGTTTTTTTTTTATTTCAATTTTTTTTTCACCTATCTTTAAGATACCAAGCAAATATTATATAATTATGTATTGTACTCGTACTATAAATTAAAACTATTTAAAATAACATGCAGTGGAAGCAACAAGTGATGCACCTCTATTTACATCTACCAAAATATAGTTAATATGTTGTTATGGTAGTATGGATATATTTTGTGCTGGCCTCTTGGATTGGTCCCATTAGAACGCTCGCAGCTGGATTTGGTTGAATTTGGAGGCGGGAGATGTATTTAGCTTTGTACATTTTCACTTCATCTGCAACTGTAGGTACATTGAGGTTGTGGTTTTATCGCTGAAATGAATACCAATCTTTTGTTTTCAAGTGATAGGCTATGAACTTGGACCTAGAAGCCAATATAAGTGTGATGATTTGAGAAAGATCGTAATTAACTGACTTCTTCCATCCATTGATCCTTGAACTTTACCATGAGCGGCGAATGTTAGGAAGATAGCACTAGAAGTGGCTACACGTTAAGTTTTTTGCTTGGAAGATATTTAAAAACGCAGAAGTCAATACAGTCTGAAGTTTTATTTCTAACTGTTGGTCAGTAAGTAGGTGTTCCCGTAGAAAGATGCTTTAAATTATTTTTTTTTTGGATTGATTTAAGCAACTCCCTTCCTCTTGTGGTTATAAGTCTGAACCCCAAGAGGTATGTTGAGCGCCAAAGTCTCCACCAACAAAGAATTTGTCTTCTAAACTTTTAAATAATACGTTAAAATCTGTTTGAAATACAACATTCGATGGTAGGCAGTAAATTGATGCAATTGTGAAAGCGCCTCCAGAATAGTAAACCTGAATACTTGTGGTACGTGTGCTGTCGAGTTCGGTGTTTTATTATTACTGCTGTGTCACCCCTAGCTGCTCCAGTTGGGCGATTAATGAGAGTTCCCATTTGCTCCATTAGCGTTTTAAGCACAGTTCTTAACTCAGAAATATCTTCATTTGAATTCGCCTTCAAGAGCTCTGAATTTGATAACTCAACATTCGATGTATTATCATGGTTCCGTTTGAATACAACGGCAAAATATATTGATGTGTAGCTAATATTGATGGAAGGATCAACTTTAACGGTGAAAATATGGACGCTTAATTGATAGTATCTACCTAGCTGTAGAAAACTTTTGTTTTGGCTGGGTTATGCGTGATGCAATTGATGGTGTGTTGTTTCATTATATATGATATATCCACATACAGAATTTCGTGTTAAACTATCTGATGGTAAAGTGTCGATTATATCTTTTTTGTCTTTAACCTTTCAGGTATAAGAGACAAACGTCGGAAGTGGCAGCGGAGCACGGAACGGAGCAACCAATGCTCTGGTTATTTTTTTTTTTTTTTTTTGTTCATATTGTCCTTCTGGTGGCTCCATAAACTTGTTCTACCTTTCCGCCCTCGAACACTAAAGGTTTTGCTATGCCACTGCTTGTATTTCGAAAATGCATGTAGGTAGGTAGGTAGAACACCCCCAAAACTTCATTTTCATAATCCACAAACATTTGCGAGCATATTTTAAACACAGGTGGTTTTGCTAACTTTAAAAGTTTTTCATGATTTTACAGGGGGTGTTCAACCTACACAAGCCTATTTCTTGCAACCTCAATTTCTACCGCTGGCTTATTTAGTTTCTTTGATCAAAGTTATAGAAATTTAGATCTTCTTTAGACTGAAATTCTCAGATTTTCAGTATACGAAACATATTTGCCAAAAAGTCGTGTTTAATTTTTTTAAATATTTAACTTCGCACTTCCTATAATAACTACAATATCTCATCTGCATATCCTTGGCAGCGTATGCCATTTTCACTCAGTTTACTTTGTAAACTGTCTACACTCACTCCATGGGATAGTTGATAGGATTCCCATCTGTGGAGAACTCTTTACATTTTTGTATTTTAATATAAATATGATGCGTGCATGTTTCGGTTGTACGGAACCAGCAATTAGTGTAAGCACTTCCGTAGGATGTAGTCTACTTTCCCTTCCCATTAATGCATTACATATTGTCGCGTTATTGGTATTATCAAACACGATTTCCATATCCAGGAAGATAATTATTGTGATTTCCTTGCCTTTCAGTGACTTACAGATTATATTATTACTATATATTCTGATGCACTACTGTAATATAAAAAAAAATAAATACTTTCTAAACTCATTAACGAACGAGAGCCTTCTCTTCCCCGGATTTTAATGCCTTTCGATATCAAATAATCATCTATTCATTCATAAATCATTAATAGCTATGCTAAAACTGCTTGCGAATTGTAAACGCATCAAATTCTAAAAGAAAGTTTATAATTATTGTAATGAATTTAAAAAGTGGTTATGTATTTTGTTACGATCGACAGAGTGCAAGATGGGTGTAATAGTTGGAACATGCAAAATTGGTGATATTCGATGATGATGATGAACAAGTTGAAGAATTATTGGAAAAGACTTAAACATTACCAAACTCAAAAAAGTGCTGATTATGTTATAAAAGCAATAAAGTTGGGTGAAAGGCATTTTATCATTAGCTGAGAACCGCGGCCACAGCTCATCAGTATAGAATGCTAAGCAGACAGGAATAAATGCTTTGGAAATGATGGTAACACTTTCCCCGCCTTAAGCGGTTGGAATATGAATTAGTAGCAGACCAAGTGCCATTATAACAGTTAAACGAAACATTTTTCGTTTGTATCTGAGATTGTATTCTTAAATCTTATTTTTTTTTTTTTTTTTGGTATAGAACCACCCATTTCTTGTTTTGTATACTCATATACTTCAAGGCAAAATCTTATTAACACTGTACTCAAATTGTCATAAACTTAATCTATACTGATTTTATGAACAATAATACCCGCATTCCTTAACTCCTTCAATGCAGCACAATCCAGGCACACGCTACACTATACTATACAGCACATTCTATTGTAGCATCTTATCAGCGCATACGCACAATTGAAATCCCATAAAGAAAGCCATGGACAACAGATTAAAATCCAAAAAGAGTGGGTGTTAAAGACATGTCGGCACAACATCGAGCACTTATGATAAGACTACTGGATTAGAGTCGAGTGTAGCGAAGTTACATGCGAACATGCCGCACACAGCAGCCCTTTCTTTATCAAAGGATATTATCAAAAGTCATAAAGGAATAACAGCTAATTGAACAATTGTCCTACCAGATAACGATGCTGATAATGTGCCCAATCGAATGGAATGGAATGGAATGTAAGTAACACTTGAGTTGGGAGAGTATCGGTTTGAAGTGCAAAATGATCTGGCATCGGCTTACAAAAAATCAGAACTCATATTTAGAGGTTTCTTAGAGTAAATAAAACATAAATTTTATTAGTCGGTTGTTTGGTTGCAATCTAAAACCTTAGAAATATAATTTTTTTTTCCGAAGCGCCGTGCTTAGAAATGTGAAAGAAAAAAAAATCGTTTGGAAAATGCATAAATACGTCAGCGTGTCATGTGAGATACTTTTTTTTCTTCTTTCTAATATAGTATTTGAGTATCTGAAAGTATATTAGAGACACAAGGTTTGTGTGCACTTGTCTGTAGTTGTAGTTGACACTTGTAGCTGCAGTCATAAATATGTCAAAATAATTCACGAACTGAGGTTGTTCAGTATACATAAACAGTAAATTGGATTTGAGTATATATCGTGTATGTATCTACATATATAAGAAACGTTTGGTTTGTATCTTTTAATACTCTAGGGGGAAAAAAAGAAACACTTGCAATGTGCATTAAAAATATACAATAAAATAATTATTGTCTTTTGGCTTTGCTGTAGAAAAAATCTATAAAACTTTAGCAAAAGATACAAAATAATCCTTAAACAATCTGACACCGTTCTATGGCTCATTGGAGAACACAACTCAAGCTGGACGAAATCAAACCAAATATACAAGTTGGTTGACAATTATCCTTTAGCGTTTTGGTAATAAATCACATCATTAGCATATTTAAAGATTCAACAGCTCGTTTCGTTTCGTTTGGTTTTTTTCTTCTTTGCTTCTTTTCTGCATGGTGTGAAGTTCTCTCTTGAGATACATATACATATATATATATGTACTATAAAAATGCTGACATTTTCCACGGCTCATTGATGATTTATGCATTTATTTGGAAAATATTTGTATTGAGTATTTGAAGCGTATAAAGCAAAGTAACTCCAATTACAATATAATAGCCCACACATTGTATTTAAGTGTTTGTAAAATAGTTCTTATTCAGTTCATTTTAAGGTCATTTACGGTTCTCCAAATTGAAAGAAGAAGGCTTGTGCACCCAATACATAAGTTAAACTTGGCTGTGGCTTATCATGTCTTAAATAGTTTGCATAAATATAAATAAAAAAAAATAAAAAAATGGTTTTAAAAAAGTTCAACACGTAATTGTTTAAGAGTGTGGGAACATTGCAGTCGCAAACCAAGTAAGTAGTAGCTCAATTGTGTGGTCTGATAAGCATTAAAATTGTGTTATAAGAAGCAATTGTTGCTGGTAACCACACACAAAAACTAAAAAAGAAAAAAAAAACACGAAAACAAAAAAACAAAAAATTTTTCAGCAAGTAGCAAAAGCAAATGTTAACTTCGGTCTAACCGAACCTCTAATTCGCTTCATTGTGCCTGATTGTCGAATTTAACTACAACACTTCATCATCTACATATATCAACATGCCACGCCCACTTTTAAGGGTAGCCCCTAGACAAACTACATGCCAACTTTTAGGTTTTTTTATGAACACATTATTTAATATTTTCCATCGCCGATTAATAATTTTTCCCTCCTCTTGGGAAATTTTCGAATTCTATCTGGAAAAAATGTCTCGTCTTTAGAAGCGATGCAAGTTAGGAGCCAATTTTCGATTTCTTTCTTCAAATTTCAATAAACCGATACCCTGCCAAATCGTGCTGCAACTGTCGGAACAACCATTAATCAGAAGGATCAATGTTCGGAATATACTGCGGGTACGGCAAAACTTCTAATTTGAGCATTTCCAAATAGAATTTCACAACTTTTGCGATATGAGATGGAGCGTTCTCATAGAGAAGAATAACTTTGTCATGTCTTTGCTCATATTCTACACTTTTTCTTGCAATGCAAGGCTCAAACGAATCAATTTTAGCCTCTACCGATCGCCCGGTAATGGAATTGCCAAGTTGTAGCAGCTCATAGTATAAAACACCCTTCTGCTCCCACCAGATACACAACATGATCTTCGAACCATGAATATTCGGCTATGGAGTTCATGTTAAGGACGATGGCAATGATTCTTGGGCTTATCGTAGATTATCCATTTTTCATCCCCAGTCACAATTTGATGCCTTTCTTTGTTGCCATTGAATCAGCTGCTAGTAAGTGAAAAATCGATTGCATTGCTTTTCAAACATTCCCATGGATTTGTACAGGAAACTATTATTTGAGACACTTCCAATGATTCTGCAAGCAACTTCTTGCGTTTGATTACGATCTTCATCGAGTAATGCCACCAATTCTTTGTCTTCGAAATTTTTACGCTGTCCAGAGTCTTCAATGCTGAAATCACCATTCTTGAAACGTCGAAACCATTTCCTACATCATTTACCAGTTGGAGCATTGTCACCATAAACTTCTACAAGCATTCTATGCGCTTAAACCGCACTTTTTTTTCAATTAAAGCAGGAAACTAAAATCTTCCGCAAATACTGCTTAGTTAACACGAAATTTGACATATTCAATACAATAAAAATCATGGTTTTTTTTCAAAAACTAATGGCGATATAAACTAAATATTATTGACAAACGTCTAACCGCTCTGAAACTACTGAAATCAGCTGTTACTATGAAACATATACAACAGCCAGAGTCATCTTTTAAAAACGGACTGAACTGATTTGTGTACCCGATAGATGTATGCTTCACATGTATAACAAAGCGCTGGACATACCCACATCTAATCAGCCAATTTTAAGTCTTACAAATCTTTTTTTGTATTCTTTAGTTAGAATACAAGTATATATCGACTATTCAATTTGAAATTTCAGGTAAGGGACAGCTTAAAGCTTCGATTCCACCCAGCCAAACCTTTTTTTTCTTATTTTTCAAAAATACTACAGAATATCTCCATTATTCAAATACTTTTATCCAGCCATTTTCATTTCATTTTAATTCTTTAGAATTACAGCTAAGGATGTATTTTTAGGCTGTGAAAATGATAGAAGTACTTACTATTTTATTTTGTATAAAAATCTTTCTTATTTTCCGAAATACAATAGTTTAATTTTAACTCGCTGGAGTTGATCCAATGATTTTGTGAAATTTTTTAAACGTTTAGGAGATATATTTATTATAGGAACACAAACTAATTTCAAGAGTGTAAATCTGCACCATTGGATGGAGAATGTAGGAATTATTTGTTGTTTCAATTTATATATACAATGGTTGGCAAAAGTATTTTGACATTAGAAAAATATGATTGTTGTGGCGATTTCGTATGATTAATTGAGTTTATAAATTTTAACAACTTTTAAATTTATAAATAATACATTAAATTTTTTAAAATGCAAGAAATTATAACTTTTAATATTACAGCTTAGGAAAAAAATCGATTTTTCATAAATGTTGGTGGACAAAAGTATTTTGACAATTCAATGTTGTTTAACAAAAGGAGAGAAAAAGTTAATTTTGGTGATAGTAACAAAAATATTAAATAAAGAAAACCCTGCCTTGACATCAATGATCTTTTGCAAGATGCACAGGAATTGATTTTACCAAATTTTTTAATGTTTCCAATGAAATATCTTTCCAAAGTCCTTCAATTTCAGCAATCGTTTCCTCACGCATTCTTGATAAGTGTGAGCTTCGTTTTCTTTTTTATAGTATAAGCACACACGTTCTCTATTATAATAAGATCGGGGCTTTGAGGTGGCCAATCTAATGTATTGACTTCAACATTCCTCAAAAATTCAGTTATCATATGGGCCTTGTGGCATGGAGCGTTGTCCTGCTGCAGTATAAAGGATTAACCAATGAGCCGGTCACCAGAAATGTATGCGCGATCATTCAAAGTTTTTGATTAAAACCCCAATAAAAATTGTCTTGAGTGTGCTCCGAAAAATCCAATAAAGTTGTAAAGAGAAAATCAAATCGGCATCATAAGACATCTATTTTTGAAGAATATGGTCAAATTTTTTAATTCTCAATTATAAGCCAATGTAAAGGAGACTGCGTACACTCACAAAGCACTGATAAACAAATCAGGATTCGCATACTTTAATTGATCCATAGCATTAGAAAAACTATGGTGAGTACGGATTTTCTTAAACCATGTGCAAATGCTTGGTACAAGAACTGAGCTGAAATTCCTTACATAGCTCTACTAAGCTTGATTTTAAGCAAAAATAGCACCTAATTGAGAAGAAAAGGGATAAAATATAAAAAAAAAACACGGTTTATAAAAATGTTCTTTGGTGGAGGAAAGTGGTATCGAACCATGACACATGCGAACGGCGCTGATAGGTGTCAACATCTTAACTACATCGGCAAACAGGCACCCGAAATATGAAGCTACCAAATCACAACCCATTGTTTTTACCATTTACATGCTGTCGATGCGAAGATATTAGAGCAGCTGAGAGAGTAAATTTGATCATGTTCCTAGATTTTTTTTCTCTCAAAGATTGATTTAAGAATTTTCTACTTCATGTCAAAAAGGATTTATTTTATATTCTGAGCAGACTTTTGTACTTGACTTGTGTGAGTACAAATCTATTCTTAGAATTATATATTTATGCTTATTTCAAGAATTTTATACTTGTACTTGGTCTAAGAATTTCGGCGCTTGATTTATAAATCGGTATTTAAAAAAAAAACTGAAGTAAACTCCAGCAATGCCAAAAGTTGTTAAGAATATTTAAGATCTTTGCTACCAGCAAAAGATACTAAATCTGTTTATTACCAATTTAAATATGATTTAAGCCAGAATTAACCTAGTAAAGTATCTTCAACTTGAGAATGTACAATTTTACTTCTTGAAGAACTCAAATACTACTCCAGTCTTCACCCACCTATGCACTACAAACAAAGCCTAATGACAGTTACAGCAATTAGCCATAAAAACTATTTGTTCAAAGCGCTGCAAACAACTTCAACAGCAAATAATGTACATATTCCGAATGGGGAACAAAACCAGGAAAAAAATGTATAAATAAATTTAAAATAAAAATGCAACAAGCTTCGAAAAAAAAAAAATGCAAAAAAACAAGAATTATGACGATCATATGAAGCCAGCATGACGAACAACGAACCCAACCCAACCCAACCGAAAGCAATCGCATTGAACATCAAGAAAAGCGATACGAACGGACCTCAATAGCGCACAAACAGGCGCTGAAGTCGAGTCGAGTCGAGTCGAGTCGAGCTGAAGAAGTACCCTGACTTCGCTTAAAGTGAGGAGACTGGTTACCCTACATGTACAAGTATATATGTCGTTCCGTTTGGCTGTTTGTACGTCTGTCTATTTGTCCGATTGCACTTACATATATTCAGTACGCGAGGCATTGCTTTCAATAAATGTCGTCGACAAATATGTTTGTGCCTCGTTCTGGAGCTGCCTCTTCCATTGCAGCTCCACTGTGAATTATCAAAAAAAAAAAAAAAAAAAAAATGTAAAAATATATATTATTTTTATATGTAGAAAAAAAAAAAAATCATTGTAGCAGAAAAATAATATTTATTTCGAAAAGCGCAAAACAAAAGAAACTCGCAACGATTCCGAGCGACTTGAAGTCCAGCGACTTCCTGTCAAAGTTCAGCAAAATATGAAAAGAATATAAATACAAAATACTATGTATGAATTTATTCCGCGCATGTCGTTGAATTGTTATTATAAGAAATATAATTATTTTCTTGAGAATTTCATTAGTAATCCATTTAATACATAATGCACCTACTTATTATACACAATATACATTTTATACAAAATGGCGTTCGGTTTGAGTTGTTTTGGAATTATAAATATTTAATGTTTAGATTTAAAAAACAAAAATAAACAAGAAATAATGCTGCAATCGAGAGTGCTCGACTTCCAGATAACCTCTGAGGGTCTAAGGGTCTTCATATGAACCATTGATTTGTTTGGGTCTATATTTATAATGTGGATCCTATGTGACGTAATTTCTGGGTGTAATGTAAGATACATCTGTACTAAATTTGGTGTTTTGAAATTAAGTAATATAAAAGACATTAAAGTTTTTTATCTAAAAACTCTCTAAGAGAGTATGGGGCGGGGGCTTAGGGAATTGTTTTACTTATACTAGTGGAGTTTGTGTCACTTTACTAAAAATCTTTTTATATTTCTATGTGCATACAGACCAGTGATGCATACGGAACGTTTTCTTGGGGAGGGAGGTGGGTTGGCTGCGTGGAACTCTACAGCAAAAAAAAAAAAAAAAAAAACAGAAATAGTTCAAAGACAAGAGAATAGGATGCCCTATATGTATACTTTGCCTTTATTTCAAGTTAATATTGACAATAATAATAAAAAAAAAATAAATAAAAAAACAGAGAAGTAGGTTGTTAAAAACTTTTAGTCAAAACTAATTTAAGTGCTACTATTAACACCATGTAAAAAAAAATTATAATAATAATACAAGGATGAACCCACAAAAGGCGGACTTGATACGCTTCTCAAGGAAGTACAAATTCGATCTTGGTACAAATTCGATCAGTATACATCCAAAACTCTCTTTTGGGACTTTCCGATGAAGTAAAGTTCTTGGGGATCACCCTTGACAAAAGACTAAATTAGAATACCCATCTCAAAAATGTCTTCAACAGGGCAACAATGGCTGTATGGACTTGTAAAAGCCTGTTTGGCCGAACGTGGAAGATGATCCTCTGGATCTATACTTCAATGGTGAGACCCATAATAACTTACGCCGCCCTTGCATAGTGTCCTAAACTGCTGCAAACATGTGCAATAGGGAAGTGCGACAAACTGCAACGGCTTACTTGCCTGAGCATGTCTTGTGCCATGCGCACATGTTCCACTGCTGCAATGGAGGCGATCATCGATCTAGCTCCGCTGCACATTTTTATTCAATCCTTAGCAGCAACAGAGGCTATGAGACTTCGGACTGTAGACAGTTGGTTGAATGAGTTTAGTATTCTAAACTCATTCATGGCATCAAAATCTGCAACGTTTCAAATTGTTCGTACATGGAAGGCTTCTCAGTTCTCCTTCCCAGTTGATCAGACTGGGAGAAGGGCAGTCCTGGTACTGGACCATCTACGATCAATTGGTTCACTGATGGTTCACTTACAAATACGGGCACAGGTGCGGGTGTCTTCGGACCCAACGCCAGGATCTCTATTGCCATGGATGCCTGGCTCACGGTTTTTCAATCTGAGGTCTACGCCATCGAGGTCTGCAAGTCTGCGCCCGACATCTTTTGGATAAAAGTACTAAAGGATCCAAAATAACCATTCTTTCAGATAGCCAAGCGGCAATTAAAGCACTATCCTCTTGGAATTTCTCCTCGAAACTACTTCTTCAATGTTACGACATCGTCCAACAACTGTCAATCGGCCGTAAAGTCGCTATTTGTTGGGTACCTGGCCATAAGGGTATCAAGGGCAACAAAAATACTTATGAACTAGCCAGGGCTGGTTCGGCAACTTACTTCACAGGTCCGGAGCCTTTATGCGGACTTAGCTGGGCTAAATCAAAATCTTTCATAGTAGGTCGGACATCTGTTTTGCGATTGTCCGACCTTGGCCAGACTCAGAATTGAGCAGACGAATAGACCCTTTATTACATCTGATGAGATTAGAAACACCTCGTCTAAAGATATTCTCCATTTCATTAAAGAGACAAAGAAGATCCTAGATAAATTAACTTACCCATATCTGGGCTAGTGTATAAAATACATTATTTTCTGTCGCAGTGTCCGCTTCCTATAGGATGGCCCTCAGACGTTCTAGCTGTGACACTGAGTCTTAGTTAGCGTTACAGGCTGCCTGATTCGCAGTGACAACTTGCTTGTCATGCGGCTCTTAGGACGAGGAGGATCTCTATAAAAAAGGAAGACAAATTTGAATTTCAATGTTTTCTCTTCTTTGTTCTTGCAACGTTGTACAAACCATTCCGTAGAACTATGAACACGTATTTTAAGATCTTCCGTAAGAGCTTCAATGAGTGGAGCATAGTAATAATAATAGTGTAATAGTGCTCACAACTTTGCGATTGAAGGTTATTTCTATAATTTTGACGAGTACAATAATGATACTAATTTAAAAATACTCAATATTCTGTGGAAAAGCTCATCTACATCAATTATTTGCACTTAGTGTTGTAACTAATGATGTTATGACTTATGACACCTTTATAAAGACGAATATTTCTTTTTGAAGAAACAAACTAAGTGCTAAAGTAAATCAACATTAAGTAGATTTCTATGCTATATACAAGGGGGTGGACTTTCCCCAGTTCCTCCCCTTGCATCCGCCAATGATACAGACAGACAGATGGTACAAATATATCGCCTCTGCGTTATATACTGATAAACAATATAAAGGCGTACTTTATATTGACTCAAATTGTATATATTAATAGTGGAGGGTATCAACAAAATATTTTTTGTATGTTAACAAAATGCCTCTTATAGTCAGTACACTTGGCACACATGTTTCTACTAATACAAGGTTGCACAAAAAACCAAATACGAAATTTCAAATTCCAAATTTCGAGTCGATAGACAGACAGACGGACAAGACTAAATCGATTGTGATCGTCAAACTGTTATACTTTATTATATACTATATCAACTAAAGCTATAATGTAAAGAATATAGGACTTTCCATCAAAAGAGGAAGGGTTTTCTCGAAAAAAAGAAAACATTAATTAGATAGGAAAACTTGGAAATAAATTTAAATACAGTAGCATAGTAGTACATAGATATCTATATTGAACGTGTTGACATTTTTGATGCAGACGAACTGATTCTCGCAAGGAGATACACAGTAGAAAGTGAAGTAGAGATTCTTTGGTATCACAATGGGCCGTTTCTAACATAAGTAATGACGTTAGATAAACCACTTCGACCATCGCGATGTTCGCTGAATAGATACTTATTTTAGGAACACAAAATCTACGCGTTTTCTGAGCGATGAATTAAAAAAAATCGTTTGTCCATCAATCGAAGACTTGCCTGAGTTTAATGAAAAATTGGCTGATTTCAAAAAAAAAAAAAAAAATCAAGATGGATAAGATTACATCGAGTAGAGGAACGTTTCTTTATAATGTGTGAGGAGTGGCTTAGCACCTAAATTACCTTCAATATTGCCGAACAGAAAAAACGCGGACGGAAGGAACTTTCCTTTGAAGACTCAGATGTCCACACAAAATATAAGAAAACGAAGGAATTACGGGATACTACGCCACTATCGGTGTTAGCTTTCGCAACCCAAGTGCAATTAAGAAGTGCTGGCAATGCTAGTGGATCTAAAGTGGTGAAGGAGATTGCTATATCTTCGCCAACAAGAGCAGAGAGATACAAAAATAGTATAAAAGGATCAGAAGAGAATACTAAGCTGTATATTGAGGCTGCATTGGCAGTTTTGGTGGAAGGTCAGTTGTCGCGTCATCAATATAATGTCGTCAAACAAGCTGCTCCTGGAAGGTTTCCATCATATAGCTACATTCAAACTGCAAAACTGAAATGCTATCCAGATAAAAAAACGGCATGCGGATATCAGAAACTACAACGGAAGTCAGTTTGCAGGCACTTCTTAACCATACCGTGGAGCGCCTGGTTTTGCTTAAAAATTGTGTAATCGATACATTAGACACAACACTTCTACAAAATCTTTGCCTATTCTCAAAGTGGGGTTTTGATGGAAGTTCTGGGCATAGTTCATATAAGCAAGTTTTCTACGACTCGGCAGCTAGTGATACTTCTGTTTTTTGGTAACGTCCATCGTTCCACTAAGGCTAACATATGGAAACAAGGTGATTTGGCAAAATTCGCAACCTTCGCCTACTCGGTTTTGCCGACCTTTAATAATAGATTTTGTAAAAGAAACTACAGCCACATCACGACAGGAAGAAGCAAGACAACTTAATACCTTCCCTGTAATGTTTGCAGAAAAAAATGATTGATGGTAAAATGTGCAATGCCTTAACAGAAACAAAATCGACCCAAAAATGTTTTATATGCGGCTCTACGAGTAAGAACTTCAACAATATTGATGACGTGATAAAGAAGGATATTAGAACAGAGAGCTTAGAATTCGGATTATCTATTCTATACGGTTGGATACGATTTTTTGAGTGTCTTTTGCATTTGTCCTATAAGTTGTCAATAAAAAAATCTCAAGTAAGATCAACTGAAGAGAAGCAAATTGTTTTAAAGACAAAAATTCAAACAGCATTTAAGAAGGAAGCTGGCTTAATTGTGGATCAGCCTAAACCCGGATTTGGTAGCTCCAATGATGGAAATACCGCAAGGCGATTTTTTCAAAATGCTGAACTTTCTGCAAAAATAACAAATATTGATCTTAATTTGATTAAAAAATTTCACACAATAATGATTGTTGTTGCTTCCGGTCATGAGGTGGATACAGAAAAGTTCCGAACATTTTCGTACAGCACAGCTAAATACTATGTGGAATTGTATTCGTGGTATTACATGCCTCCCACGGTGCATAAATTTCTAATACATGGTTCAGAGATCATTGAACATGCTCTATTACCGATTAGCCAATTATCGGAAGAAGCACAAGAAGCTCGCAATAAGGACTTCAAAAAGTATAGGGAGCATTTCGCAAGAAAAACTAGCAAGATCAGTACTAACCAGGACATTTTTAATATGCTTTTAGTCAGCTCTGATCCTGTTATTTCTAGCAAAACGGAAACTAAAAAAAAGTAAATTTAATCGTTTGCCAAAAGAAACGTTGGAGCTGCTAAAGCTGTTGTTGGCTTTAGTAGCTCTAACGATTCTTTTGGCAAACGATTTAATTTTATTTTTTTCAATCAGCTGGCAGCGATGAGGAAATCGGCTACTCTGATGAAGAGAGTGAAATGAGCTCCGACAGCACCGATGGAGTTTCTGATGCTTAATTCCAACCTTTCAAATAATAAAAAAAAAAATGTTTAAATAATGTAAATAACATATATTAGTTCTAGTTAGACAAAACATAAAATGGAGTTAATTTTTTAGTTTAATAAAGTTGAACTACAGAAGAAAAAAAAAACAAAAAAAAAAATAAATAACATTTTTGTTTAAATATTTGAAATTCAACTTTGGTAACGTATATCAAAGCACCATGTATTCGGTGCACCCTGTTTCAGCACTCATTTTGTAGAATGAGGTTTTCACCGTTACACGAATTTAAGATTTCGAAAATATCTTTATTAGTTCACAAGATATGAATTTTTAATTGAAAAAAGTCAGATGGCCCAACAATGTGAATTTCCAGTTTAGGCATCAAATACCCCACTGTGCATCGCAACCTAACCTAAACCACACAACTAAATATACTTCATTGCAATCTATCTAGTTACCATTTTTTCAGCTATAAATTACACCCATAAAAAAACGGTCTAAACTTGAAATCAAGATCATCCCGTATTGGGTTCAAAACAAGAATATTGGTTTTAATACCATTCTTAATTCTAATAAGTCGAAAATTCGTATTATTTTATATTATATAATAGATTATAAAATATTAATATAAGGTTTTGTTTTTTTAATCAAGTTTTTTAGTCTTAAATTAAGAATTTAAGCTTGTGTTTGAAGAATACTAAGGTAGCTCACGTCAACTTAAGCAGGCTGTTTACCTATTATTTGTATATCTGTTTATAAGCAAAATGTATGAATAAAATATAAGCAAGCACAGACAAGCTCATATATATGCAGCTTTGAATGTATATAAAGTGTTACCTATGCTAATAAATACTATTAAAATATGTTGAGAAAGGGAAACAGGTATATATATGTATATATATAAAGGTGTCAAATAGCGAACAGCTGACTGACGCATTGTGTGTCAATTAATTTGACCAAAGTGTTTACTTATGAAAAATTGTACGACTGTAAACAGCTGATTTATAATAAATAAACAATGTTCAGCACAAATGAAAGTTCACGTAATTTATCTCTAGTACATTTTATTTGATATAAACAGGCTGCTTATTTTGACGTGAACTACCTAATAATCTAATTTTAAGATTTTTTGACTCACTTCGGTTTAATTTTAAAACTGAAATTTTAAGAACAAAAAGTCAAATATTTAACACGAAATGTAAAATAATATTTTTATCAGTGTACTTTTATACCTCCAAGTGATTAATTTAACTGACTTCAGTTTATTGAATTTTGTAGACCATTTAGAAAACAACTAAAATCGTTAAATTTATGCAGAACAGCAAACGAGACATTCGTAATCGTATAAGAACTTGGCTAAAAAATAGATCACAAATACATAAGAACTTACAACAAACTACAACGTCTGTCACAATCAAGCCGCAGTATAGCAAATAGCAAAAAAAAAGATACAAAATTTACATACTTAAAAATAGTAAAAACCAAATAAAAATAAACAAGAAACAAATAAAATGAAAGAAAATTTGTAAAATTCCGAAA
Organism: Leucophenga montana; assembly: GCA_035044765.1. Taxonomy (NCBI): domain Eukaryota; kingdom Metazoa; phylum Arthropoda; class Insecta; order Diptera; family Drosophilidae; genus Leucophenga; species Leucophenga montana. Next base: position 243,697 of record JAWNNQ010001285.1, on the reverse strand, counting down.
GCAGACAAGACAGAAAAGCAAATAAGCTAAGCAAACCAAGAGCGACAGATACAAGATACAGCAACAGATACATCCAAGCAAGAACCATCCGACAAACAGAACGTACATCCTTAGTTGCATATTTGTCTTAATTGTGCGTAAAAAGGCTCTCAATTTCACGTAAGGTAATTGTAGAGCAATTTCATTTCGATCCTCAGTAAACGCGTGCCCGAGCACGTTTTCTGTGTACCTGTTTAGAGTGCTTAGATACTTTTTTTTCGCAGATATTCCATGCACATCGCCGCTTTTACCTGTTGTCATTAAAGATTATTTGTTACAGGATTCGAATTCGAACGATCCTTATTTTTACTTTCACTGTTGTTTGTTTTGATTTATTTGTACTCTGTCGATCTTCATTCCATATAAGTGTCGTAAGTGTCGAAGGAGCAGCCTAGTCCAATTATTTAACGCGTCATTCCCTTTAGGACAATCCCTAAAATTAATGAGTTCAATTGTTTTCTGTCTGGTTTTAGGTTTTTTTTTTTTTTGTGCTTCATTTTATGCTCGTCTGCCTTCAGTTTCTCTATTTGCAATTCATTCATGCTTGTCACCGGGAATTCCTGTGCTGTGCTTCATTAAGGAATAAAGTAAGCAAATTATTTGAGTGTTTTAGTTTTTCTTGAATTTATGGCGTTTTAATGTGGAAAATCCATTAAGTTGTCAAAGTAAAGAAATAGAAAAATGAGGAAAATGAATCTTGTTACAAGAGTATATTGTCCAAATTGTAGAGCATTCAAAAGCTTATACTGATGTTACTGCTGGAATCGAATTGAAACTCTGCTCATCACTTCAGTTGATTAAATGAATAGCTGCTTGGTAAAGTAATGAGATTTCTTCTCAAGCTGGGAGAAAAGAAATGAAGTAACTTATTGAGTACGAAATATTTATGCGCCTTCAATATGTCCGATCATGATGAAGTTTGCACGCCAAATGTGCTAGAAGAAACATTCACATGAAGTTTGATCTCTATACCTTCGGCTATTTATAACGCAGTTGCCCATATATTCTATAGTGGTCCAATGTGTTTCTATTTGACATATTTTATGAGAGCTAATGTGAAAACTAAGCACACCAAGGTTTGTGTTTCAAGCTTAATTATCAAATTTTTTGTATACAAAACTTGAAAATGTAATAACGTTTGTTTGGGGTTACCATTGGTTACCTGAGGTTCTTTGAATTTGGAATGGGGAATGGTTTATCTCCTTACAGAGTACAGAGGTCGAGCTGATCAAGAATATAAATATATACTTATGGAGCCACTCGAACAGCTTTACATTCAAAATATCTTGTAACTTGTAAAAACTCAATGTGCCTGCGATGAGAATTCATTGAATAAGACCGTAAACAAACAACGTTGTCGGTACTATGCCATACGAGAACCCTCATTTAATTCAAGAAGATCCTCGCCACGACCAACGAGTAGATGTTTGCACCGGAAAATGACACTGAAGCGAATAAATGGGCACTATTGACGCGCCATGATAACTGTTTTATTTTTTTTTCCAATTGTGGCTGATAATGGCATGGAGAAATTCAGGTTCCAGCAGGACATACCACAATGCCCGAGGTACCGCCGTATTACTGTGTACTTTGTTCCCTAGACATCTCATTTTGAAAAATGGCGATCGCAGTATTTGACGCCTCTAACTTCTACCATTAAATAGCGCGAAACACTTGGTATAGTGATGGAAAATGACAAAAAACGAACAGATTTTTGTCATTAATTCTAGACAGGGCTGAATTGAGCCATATGGAGGTAATGGAAATCTGGATGATTCCCTCTCCCCACTTATTGCGGCCTGGTGCGGATTGTTCCCCTCGGCATCTTCCACGCGGATTTCAAAAGTTCATCCATATCGACTACTAGCAACGAGACTAGCTTACATAATGTGATCAACAATCCATTTCGCTGCTCCAACGGCTCAACAAACAAATCAACTGATTTTTCGGGAAGGAAATCCAATGAAACGCTGCAGAAAACTTATGCAATGGCTTACAAAGTTTCTCCAATAGTTACTTTGGGCTATCCAAAGATTCACATGGGTTATTCAACGATTTGCACGGTTTATATAAGGGCACACAAGGCTTAACCAAGGATTATGGAGGTTATCCAATAGCTCGCAAGGCTCATTCAAAAGCTCACAAGACTTATCCGATTATTTGCAAAGATTAGACAATGGTTTACAAGGCTTATCTGACGGTTCACACGGTATATTCAACAAAACTTAAGCAATGATTTACCGTGTTTATCCAATGGTTTATAAGGCTTAACCACCGATTTAAAAATGTTTATCCAATGATTTAGCAGGGTTAACCAACAGATCAAAGGGTTCACATATATTAGTTTGTGCGTTAAAGATAATTGTGGTTTTTAACTCAAGAATTTATAAAATTACACAGTGATTAAGGCATACGCCGTGATTAAGGCAATTGAGAAACTCCCGAAAATTGAATATGAAATCTATGAAAATCAAACATCAATTTTCTTCAGTTTCTTCATAACCATTTTTTTAATCATTTCATTTTTTAAAAAATGCATAAAAATCACAGTTACCTCTACCGTATGAACTCAGTAATTTATATATATTAACTGCTTGATCTACAATTTCCATATCTACCATATCATATATCAATTGAGATTTATTGTTGAGACTTAAAATTGTATACCTATACAGATGCTAATAAGTGTTTTTCTGTTTGAAATAATTGACCCATACACAAAGAGAATATCTTGTGAGAAACATATTTGTCCGGCAAAATTCGTGCCCATGGGCTTCTGACGGATAATTTCAACTATTCAGCTTACAAATGTTCTTAAGTACCCACAATAAATCTAGCCCATACATAATTTGAACTCGTTGTGAAATAAACTACCATCCCAACAATTTTTCAGTAGGTCTGGTTATGCAGCATTCAAGATTTATATACTCGTATATATATATTATTAATTATTATCCATATATATATATATATATATATATATATATATATATATATATATATATATATATATATATATATATATATATATATATATATATATATATATAAATTGAAGTATGTATGTATGTTCCCTATAGACTCCGAAACCGCTCAACCGATTTTGATCAAATATTTTCGGCACGAGTACTCAGATAACAAAAATATTTGCTACCGAAAATACTTTATATACTCAAAAAACAGGTGAAAAGAGTGTGACCTTTTTCATTTCCATCAGAAAAAACATAAGTGAAATCAATATGTGTGGACTTTTCACCTAATATTTTTAGTATTTCATGTTGATTTGGGAACACTATCCATTGTTCGTTTGACGTAGCAGTAATAATTTACAATTTCGGTAGCAAAAATTTGTATCGATCTTAATATTAGGCTTTAACATAAAGTTGTTGTTAACATTCTCTCTTCACACTGAGAAAAAAAACGTGTTTTTTACGCAACCACGAAGTGGCAGTTCTCGAAACACGTGTATTTACGACTAAAACATTCTATCTAACATAAAGTTGTTATCAATCTTTCTTCGCATTGACATAAAATATGTCAAAAATATTTCTCATGTAAAGATGAACTTGTGTCAGCTACAATTTTTATATATAAAATAAAGGTCGCTACAAATTTTACATTACAGTTTCTAGCTTAAATCTAGAAAACAATTTATTCATTGTAACCATTTATAAATGTTGATTAACACATTATAAAGGAGCTTGATCTTACATTACACATTTTGTTATTCCATTGTAGTCTTGTCCGAATCGTTTGGATTTTCCTTTTTTCAGGATCAATACATACAAAACTATATACGAAGATTTTTTTAATGCTTTAATAGTTTCTTTACGCTTGAAATTCTAACGAAAGATCAAATAGATCATAACTCAAAGCAACAAACACGACACGCAGCCAAAAGTCATGAAACAATTCCCGAAACAAAGCGTAAAACCGAGCTCATTAAAGGGGCGTTTGAAGTGCTTAACGACAGAGACACACACACATACACAGAACACACTGAAATACATGGATCGAAACAAACCAGCACGATTATCAACACAACACATTGATGATGATGACTCGAGTCATCATCGGAGAGCATCTGGTAGAGAAGAATATGGATTTCAATTCACAAAAACCACATGTACTACTAGCATGCGTTAAATTTTTCATTTTCAAATAACAAATCGTAGGCGTATACATTGTTTATGACCCATAAATGTCACAACTCAACTCTTTACATTTGCATACCAAGCTGTTGGGTAAACTGCGATTTTTTTTTGTTTTTTTTTGTTTTGCGCAGGATTTGCAACATATTTAAAGGATTTCGCATGCGCCGGCGCATTGGTATACAAAGGAGACAAGGAGAATGGGTACGAAACAGAGATAGAGAAAGAGAGATACTTTTGGTTACATGGGAAGTTAACCGCGAAAACCGTAGCGAATGACACCCACAAAATGTTGCTGATAATCATCGTAGCAACACCCAAAGCGTACCGGAACCCGCATGCAATCCGGAACTGCAACCCGCACCGACGCACCAACAACAGAAGACGACTCCTCCAGTAACGCAGCCAAACCATACTGAATTCAAAAAGCGTTGATTTGAAATATTTATCAACAAACGTTCCGACTACAACTTTTCAAATTCTACACACATGAAGCAGCAATATTCTTGATTAAAACTTATCAGAGAACACATTTCATATCACCTTTTCAAATGTGACTCGTTTGGTAGGCTACGCTACCCTAGCCTAGCCTAGACTAGGCAGTCAGTAGTCGACAATCGGATCGCTCGCACATATTATATTCATTCATTGGTTAGCAACTTCCTCCGACGTCACCGAGACATTGTCACCGCCTGGCTACTGTACTGTAGTACTGAACTGAAGATATCGCTATCTGAGCGCCCCCAAACGATTTTGATTACGCCGATCATGCCGCCCAGCTGACTCGCCGGCACGCTTGCCCTATCGCTAGCACTGACTCATTCATTCAACACTGACTATCCTTATCGTAAAAACATTGCATATCCTTATCAATAGACAAGTTGGAGGTGTGGTCGCGGCAACGAAAACGACAACGACGACGCTTGGGAAACACCAGCACAACACCAGTAACACTGATTACCACTATCAGAATTTCAAAAAACTTGTCGTTCAAAAGAGAGGAGACCCGCTATACATGTAAAATATATTGAGAGTTGTTTCTTCGAATTTATGTACACAAAATGAGTAGAAAATTTAGTACAAAGATAGTCATTCATGGTCCATTATTGTATGCAGAATTGTTGCGCTATCGGAATTTTAGTTATCGGAATATACTCGTATACGCAGAAGTGAAATGCCTCATTTATAATGCAGAATTGAACTATATACTTGAGAGAACAATGTGTTTACCAATTAAATTTATTTTTGTTTGGCAATTATATTGAGAATTTGAGATGATTGGATCAAGGTCACAAGTTCTTCTTAGTATTTTATTTATGTATAGGAAAAATGTGTGCCGACTGAAAAATGTATGTAATTTTGCTTTTTCTTGACCATAAATTTAAACACGTTTGGCTACAGAGAAGTTCTTCGATGTCTCATTCTGCATATTTTTCACTGACTTTCTTTACTTTTTTGAAGATTCGAAAGATGCATTTCGCGGCATAAAAGCCGGAGGTGATTTAGAAACCTCTTTAACCTCAAAATCTCTAAATTTAATTCATATAACTAAATTTTATGAATGGAATTTGAATATTGAGGGAAAAGAGATTTCTGTCCCACCGCCTAATATTAGCAGTCACTGAGAAGTTTTCAAGAGCTAGCGTATGGATGTCTCTCATTGCTGAGAAGTGTGGGAAACCACCTGCAAAATGACGTTTCAAACATAGAAAAAAATAAAGAATAAACATTGCCGCACGCAGCAAATTTTCCTTGTATCGATGTTCGACATCCCTCTTCGTATCGACTTAAGGTCAATAAAAAAAAAAAAAACAACATACAGAGTAGGCCATCGAAACATTCCACATTGGATAATATAGTACATAACTTTGGTAACTGTTGACCCATTGCGTTATGTCAGCACGCGTTCGAACGCGCTGTTATCTTACAGCTTTGAAATGACTTCTCCATTGTGAAAACTCAACCTGAGTGGCGTGACATTCATTTTTAGCTAAACAAAATAAATTTTCAGATTTATGCCATTTAAATCAATCATGAAATTCGTGAGAAACCTCTTCTCGACCACCGAGTCTAGGACGGAATTTGTACAGAAATATTAATTGCACCGTTCTTCTTTGAAGAAGATGCTGGAGCTACGTCTACCGTCAATGGGGATCTTTATTACGCCGTAATAACGAATATTTTTATGCACATTTCGACCTATAACGGCATGAAGAACTTCTGCTTCCAGCGTGACGACGGTGTAGCCCACAAAGTCCGAGCGTGAATCGCATTATTGCGGCTTTTGTTCCTCGGACGCCTCATTTAGAAAAATGACTATTTTGACCAGCTGCAATGATAACCAGATTTGACGCCGTCAAACTTCTTCCTGTAGTGTTATTTGAAATCTTAGAACAACGTTGCCAAAGAAACGGACCCTTGTAGAGCTCAAAGCCAATATTCGACGCGAAATGTCCGCCCAAAACTCATGGAAAAGTTATACATTGACGAAAGACAAGCATGTTTTGCCATCAATACTAAAAACGATGAAAATCATGACTAAAATACTTTGATAGCCTCAGGTTCCCGTAACTAGAAGAGGCGTCCAAAAGGACTCTCAACAGGCTATTTGCATTCGCCGAACACGTAAAAATCCAACAGCACTCAAGAACTCCATCATCCGCCTCACTACGGTTCACATTGGTACATGTGTGATCTCAATCAAGCGATGAGCTTGCGTAACATAACCTATAAGTTAAAAAACAAAAACGAAAGGTTCCAATGGCACACGCCGTACATTTATATAAGTCCGAGAGTCAACAGACTGGAGCTACTCTAAGTCTGTTGAAAAAGTATCATTAACCACAGGTACTAAGCCATATAGTATCTACACAACCTTTGATGTTGTACCTAAGGTGATAACCTTGTCATGCAACACTACTTCTCCAAAGTTCTTAGTAGAGATATGATTTCGAATAATCTAAACGTTGAAGTTTACAATTAATGAAAGTTACAATTAATGAAATTCATTTATTTTGAAAAACTACAAAACTTTTTTTAAGGAAGCCGAACATCTCAAATTATTCGTTTTAATTTACATTTTTTACACATTGAGCTCCTTTGAAAGCAGTTTCTTGTTCAACATACAATATTTTGCCTCAATATTTCAAAAGATTATGATATTCTCAATAAAATGAATTTCAGTTTATGAAAATCTATTAAAAAATGACAAAGCTTTTAAGTTTTTATTAAGTTTTTGCTAAGGAATAAAATTCTCGTTTGTATTATTTTTGTTCGTTATTTTTTTTTTTCAATCTAGCATACTTAACAAGTGATTGGTTAAACATGTTTTCTTGATATCATTTCTCGATATCACCGAATCGTCAATGTCTTTCCATTATATTTATATTTTGCTATTTTGTTTGAAAACGTCTTTCAACCTTTAAAAATTCTAGTTGAAAACGTTCACCTATTCATCACTAAACAGACCAAGATAGCTCGGAAATAACTTCAAATGACCGTGCAAAAAATAAATTTTGGCCGACATTCTATGCGTTGAGAATTTCATTTACCACCTCTACGTAGAGTTTCTTTGGTTCACCAAAAAGTGACACAAAGAAATACAACAAATCCATCTTTTCACTTGTTTCATTGAGATTTTACCATATAATTTACCGAATTCATTTCGTTTTACGCTAAATTTAAAATCATAGTTACCTTCATTAATTTTCTTTTGTTAAGTATGCCAGTCCTTTGCCTGTTACATTTCAAGCAGAACTATTATTAGATGTGAGATTGCAATTCTAACAGACAATCAGGCGGTGTTGAAACCACTAAGCTCAAATTCCGTCATGTCCAAAGTAGTGCAAGAAGCACTAATATTGAAAAAGCACGGCACCAGTACCATGACACAATAATATAGTAGGAAATGTGCTGGCCAATAGGGTTGCCAAAAAAGGAGCGGCAACGCCAATAATAGGACCAGAGCCATTTTGTAGCATTGGCAGCAAAACAAATAGGGCAAAGAAGCAGTAGTGGACCAGGGGCCAAGGACTAAGGCAAGCAAAAATATTCCGAGGGAGCTTTGACCCGAACAGAGCGAAAATAATGTTCCAACTAAGAAGAAACCAGTTAAGATCATTGAGAGGACACTGTCGACTGAGGAAACACTTGTGTGTAATAGATGTACACAATTCCACTGAATGCAGATTCTGCGATCATGAGAAAGTGACCCCTCTTCACATCGTTGCGGAATGTGAAGCAGTTGCCTGAAACAGATTTCGGAGATTAGGTAGCAACATTATCATCGAAGAACAACTGAAAAAGTTAGATTCTATGAAAATACTAAAGTTTATTCAACAGTTTAAAGTAGACTCAAATTAATTAACTCCGCTTCGAGTCCTATTCGATTCTAGCGAGTTTAGTATTCAAAATAAATGACTTGTTGCTGTATTCTATACTATAGCTGGTACCCGGCGCGTTGCTGTCCTTCCCCTTGCCACTCCTTTCCCCTGCCAGACCTTCCCCCTGCACCACCTTCCACATGCTCCTTTATTCTACCTCCAATTCTTCTACCCCTCTTCTCTTGTCCCTTCCACCCCTTCACCAAGCTCCACTTGGTCTGCCCCATTTCTCTGCCCTCTTTCCCTAGCTCTCCTTAGTTTGCAACCCTTTTTTCGACCCCCTTCGATCCCATTAATAACTGTATGTATTCAACATTTCATCCCTCTATCTTAATATAAAAAGCTACTTTTTGTGACTTAAATATAAAAGTTAGACATATGTTGTTGCTGACTTTTTTGTAGGCATTATCAAGCTCTATAACTTTTCTCTAGAACTCAATATTTAATCTCTCATCGTTAAGGCAGCGTTCGTAACAAACGTTAACCGTTTTTTCTCCGACTCACTTTGCAAATCCAACTACTACGAAAAAGGCTTCATTTTTAGGATTAATATATAGCCTATGATACTCACAAATAACGTGGCTTTCTATTGGTAAAAGAATTTTCAAAATCGGTTCAGAAGATCCAGAGATTACCCCCTACAACCTCACAAACTCAAAAACTTTACCTCTTTATAATATTATTAGTATAGATTAGCATCTGCGGTCATTCCCATCCCTGGGATAAATGGCTCGAGTTGCCGGAAGACCGATAAGCAAGAGTGTTCGTAAGATGTACTTGTATTTACTAGAGTGGTTGCCAATTAAACATAAATTTCGAAGCAACAAAGTGAATATTTAAATAGCATAGAAGAAAATTGATTGGGATCTATAAATATTGTATAGTACTCATGATGTCAGAACGTTGCAAGAAGTCTTATCAGTTTTAAAGCGCAGATTTAAAAAATAGTTAAGCTCTGCTTAAAACATCTTTGAAATTTAAATTTAATATCCATGTATCTACTTACCGCACGCGACTAATTCTACATACTCGTGTACGCATCTATGACAATATAATCTTTTCAACCACAAAGCATTATCTCGACGCCGACTTTATCAGCATTCAATTACTACTGGAATATACACACACACATATACACTACCTCTCTCCTACTCTTTCGCCATTTATCAGTATCTTAAAATTCAGTATCTCGAAATACAAAAAGAGTATCTGTATACTAACTACTACAAATACAATTCAATATTCATTTCATTATTTTTTTTTTTTTTAGCAGGTTGCTTACCTTCTTATCTCCATTTATTATTGTTAATTTGTTCAAAATGCTGATTTCATTTTATCACCAGCCGTGACGTCACGAAATAGGATTCCCCGCTGCCTGATTAGTAAAACGTTGCTAGTCCGATATGCACTTGTACTATGTCGCTGAAGTCGAGACGTTCTATGGTCCGTAACCGTAAGAGAGGAGAAAAAAAGAAGATTCGGGTAGTAGTGCAGTTTATCGTTTAACGTTATCGTGTATTGTTATAATATTATTTTTAGAAGTTTGTTTTTTTTTTTTTATTGGGTTTTTACAGGCGCTGGTAGACATATTGGCGTTGTCCAGATATTGTATATATGTATGTATAAAAGTAGGGTGTGTTGTATTGATAAACAATTGTACAAGTATCGACAACAAGGTCGTTTTTTAGTTGTTTGTGGATATGCAAAAAAATGTGTTGAGTTAGGTTGGAACCTTGAATGTAGTTGTAATACGTTTGGATAAACTTAAAGAATTTTAATCAGTAAATTTAATAATATTACAAAGCACCATTGTATTTTTGTAGCCGTTTATAATAAAGTAGCAGAATTATTGAAATTCATAATTATGTATTTTATATTTCACAAACAAGTTCAAAGTATATAATATACTTTTAATGTGCGCACACAACGCTGACACAAACGCCCCATTTAGTCATAGAATTTATACAATTTTATTTTATACTATACGAGTATATTGTATAAATAGCATTTTTTTTTTCTATGATTTCTTATAATTTGAATTTGTGGCTTTGCGGTACAGTTTAGTCTCGTTTAAATAAGTTCAGAATACGCGCTTTGTAGTAATAATTATATATGTATATACAGATTTATATATACAAATGTATATATTTGTAAGTCAAACCTCAATGTGATATTTGCGGAATTTGCGGTTAGAAATGCGAGCAAAATATTTCTGTATTTGTATACATATGTATATTTATTTCTACTTTTCTGTTTAAGCGAAATATAAGCTTGTGTTTAGAATGAGATACTTTTCGGCCGAATGGGTCATGTGGCCACTGTTTCGCTTGAGCAACGTAGGACGGTAAATTCTGAGTGGTACAGGACCATTTCTTTGCCAGAAGTGTTCGGAGACTGTCTTAAAACCAACCGCCACAGACGAATCATTCTCCATCATGGCAATGCGAGCTCTCACTCATCTCATCAAACAAGTGCATTTTTGAGCAGTCAAAACATCGAATTAATGCTCATCCTCCGTACAGTCCTGATTTGGCACCCAATGACTTCTTCTTCTTCTTCCTGAGTATCAAAGGTAAATTGCGTGGTCAACGATTTACGAGCGCCGAAGAAGCAGTTGAAGCGTTCAAAAACCATGTTTTGGAGTTGTCTCAAGAGGAATGAAAAAACTGAAATGACAAATGGTTTGAACGAATGCAAAAGTGAAAAACCATAAAGCCATCTTCATTTAAGACATAGTTAATAGTTTTCATTCAGACATAGTTAAAAGTAGTTGCGAATTAAAATTTTTTTTCAAATTAAAATTTAAATATATTGTTTGCTAATCATAAAATAATACATTTTAAATTTTCACCATTAAATTTGATTGCGTTCTTTCTACATGAAAAAACATGGCCACATGGCATGTTTTTGTACAATAATTTCATTCTCGTAAATCGTTCGAACTTCATTTCGTTTAAGAAAATATAAGAAATATATCTATGTTCGTTCATGTCTTGTTCAGTGCTGTCCAAAAGAAGAGCAATCCAATTCAAATGACTGAGTAAGAATTTGTACAGTGTGCTAAATTACAATAACAATGCAACGTAACTAATTATAATTTTTCTTTCTCTTTAGCTATGGGGTTATGGCGAGACGGCGTTGGTCTAGTTTGAAATTACACCGCCATTGTCACCGCCACAATAAAAAAAAAACAAGTTAGAATGTGTATTCAGGTCTACAAAATACACTCCACCCTTGCTAATGTACTCGTATATCTGTGCAGCATTTCAAATTTTAAATCAGAAAAAAAAAATTTTTTTTTTTTTAATTAAAATAAATTCTACACACACAATAAATAATTAAAAAGAAAAATAACTTTATTGTAGACGTATTCGACATTTTGGCGTTGCATACACATAATTTAATAAACTCGATCTGCGTATGGTATAAATGGTCATCATAGACCTAATCTTGCCATTTTAAGCCCGGACGTCCTCTCTGACGCCGTCCACTAATCAAGTACAGGTTTCCGTCATAAACCTTAAGAGCTGGAGCTTCGGGGTTCAGCCGGATGTGGTGTCCAGCCCGCTTGAATTTAATTCGCTGGTCTATGTCAACCTCATCAAACAATTCGTAGTTCAAACGTGTCCTAAACTCGACGCCAACTCTAAGGGGACCAAAGACCCTACGAAGAATCTTTCTCTCGAACACTCCTAAAGACGCTGTATCCGTTGATGTCAGGGTCCATGTTTCTGCGCTATATACCATGACCGGGATTATAAACGTCTTATAGATTATTGTCTTCGAACTTCAAGAGAGAGGCCTCTACTTCTACTGAGCCCAAAGTAGCAGCGATTACCAAGTGTGATTCTTCGACTTATCTCCCGGCTAACGTTGTTGTCGCTGGTAATTTCTGTTTCCAGATAAATGAAGTTTATGTTGAAATTCTCCATACACACAAACCGCCCAAGACCCGCGTTGGTCTGTGAGTGGACATCAAGTACGTCGTCTTGACCTCGTTCACCGCTAGGTCCACGAAACGTGACTGCTTCTCAATCTCCGAGAACGCACTGCTAACTGTTATTTCATATAGTCTTCAAAATATCTTGTACGTACAAATATTGGATGGTCAAGAACAAACAACAATTCTAACATTTGAAAATTTTAGTTCCATAAGCGAAAAAAAGAGAAGAAAAATATGTATTCTTATATTTGAGGAAACAGTCAAAAAGAAGCAACTCCTTCCGATTCAACAAGTTGATGAGTTCGATGTTTGTTAGCTGGGGTAGCTAAGACGAGGTTCGAGTATACTTAATTGTTTTACCAATGAAAGTTCGAAAAAAATTTAGATTAATTAAAATGTTTATATATTTAAAAAAATCAGCCCGTTTCTTAAGAAAGACACTTCTAAAAAGTAAGCCAAATTTGTAGGTTAATTTTCAAAATTTAAAGGCGGTTTTAAGCATTTTTGTATAATAATTATCTAAGCGTATGCACATATACCGTGTGATCTAAAAATATACGAACTTTTTAGTTATAAAATAAACCAAGCAGGGTAATATATTCCAAAGCTAATATTTATTCAAAATACTATCCATTTAAATCAATACAACGTTTGGAATGCTCAACCAATTTATCCATAGACTATTTAAACTCGCTTTTTGGGATGTTATTTAGCACCTGTGTCACGGCTGCTTGTATGGCTGGAATGTCATCGTAAAAAGATTCGTTCATTGCAGTTTTCATTTTTGTGAAGAAAAATTAATCGCACGGTGATAGATCAGGCGAATACGGAGGTGGTGGTCGATGAGACAAATCTGTTTTTTCATCAAAAACTCATTGACTTTTTTGGTCTTGTGAGGTGATGCATCATCATGCAATAAAACAGCTGCTTTCCTTTCCTTCCATCCACAAACGATGTAAAACTTGTAATTAATATTCTCCATTGACAGTTCGATCTTCTGGAACAAATTCCTTGTGAACAATACCCTTGGAATCGTAGAAAGTTATCAACATTGTCTTGTTGATAACTTTAAGTTTTGGCTCGTCTTTTGACTTCCATTCTGCAGATTGCCGCTTAGTTTCAGGATCATATTTAAAACACCGTGTTTCATCACCAGCTATGATGGAATAAGGAAAATTTAGAACGTTTTCAGCTGTTGAAATAATGTCTTTGCAATGCTCTACACGAGCGCACACTTTTCTTTTACCCAAATCTTCAGTTAATATTTTTTATATTGTACAGTAAATTGAATTTAATTCTTCTGCCAGCATTCTACCAGCACAGTAAAATTTGCATCGATAGCGATTATTCCACTTACTTTTTCCACTAACTCAGCACGATTAGATGCTTCGGGTCGTCCAGGTCTTGGATCATCACTAAAATCATAACGATCGTTTTTTAAATCGTGTAAACTACGTGTAAAGTTGAGTACTACACATACAATCATCATTATAAACTTTTTTTTAACAATTCGTAAGTCTCAGCAAATGTTTTACCGAGTTTAAAACAAAATTTAATATTTGCTCTTTTGTTTCTACGACATAACTACAAAAGCTGTGTCATTTTGTAACCTGTCAAACGATTAGCATGAACTTAGCTGCTTTCGAAAGAAGTAAAATGTACCTTTTTAACACTGCCAACATTTAATAGCTGGCGCTACGTGTTCTATGATTTAAATTAAAAGTTCGGTTATTTTTAGATTACACCTTGTAGTTGAGTGGTTCTGCTCTGTGAAGCTTCGAAAGTTCGTTTTGTTTTCGTTATATTCAAGAGATCTGTTTGTATTGATGTGTGCGTTTTGTCACGTTCTAAAACTACATTTTAACTGTCATAAACAACAAAATGTTTCATTTACTCATAGATTGCACCCTTTGGTGGCGACCAGTGGACTTTCTAGTACATTTGTAACGAGAACTATACTACTACAACACATGTTTGTCAATTTTTTCACTGACTGGTGAAAAATACTAAGTTTTTCTACTCATACTCCACGGAAATTTTAAACAAGCCCCTCTAAAATAGAACATTAGTGTTAATTTTTATCAAGAACTTTTTAAGGTACATTGCAACCATTAAATTCGAATTTCTGCAAATCTGGAAATCTTTCCCCTACAATATTTAAAAACTTTTTATTCAGGATTTCGGATAGTGTGATATTTTGAACAAACCTTTAGTGATGCATTACACTCATTAGAATACTTCATAGAAAATATACAAGATCATACAAACGATTACATTACAATGCATAAATGAGTGCTCCCCCGATTTTGAACTACTGTACCGCACGGAAGCAAAAAAAAATAATTTTTAGAGAAAACAACTATCAGGCTATCAACCGCAACGACATTGCACATTGAAGCAGGCTTCTGAACCCGCAGCTAAGCTAAAAAATAAAAAAAAAAATTAAAAAAAACGAATAAAATAAAAAAAGAAGAGAAGAGAAGAAGACTCCACAGAAAAAGGCGTTCAACTACAACAAAGAACTTTAAAGATAAAGATACAAAATTACAAACAAACATAAAATGCATACATCTATGTACATAGTTACAAGAAATGATGGCCTGCCTGCCTGCCAACAGAAAACTACTGAATTGAACAGCAACGGAGTGCATGTCCAGAGCTATGGCGACGGGAACGTCTACGTCGACGATGATCTCGAGAACGGCGTCTCTGGTTCGCTGGGTTGTTTGTGGGTTCAACTTTCTTATCAACAGCTCCGGTCGTGTCGCCGCCGACGCCGCCGGTTTCACAGTTATTGTTGTTCCACAGCGAGACAAATGCACTGGACGTGTGATAATATAATAAATATTATAAATGGCTATTTAAAAGAATATTTATTAAAAAAAAAAAAAAAACACTACATTAATAAAACCGAGTACACATATATATATATATATATATATATATATATATATATATATATATATATACTCGTACATATGTACAATAAAAAATAAAAAAAAATGAAAAAAAAAACCATATGAAAAAGACGAAAAACAATAAACGGGAAAAATATATACGCGACTTACTGATAAGACCGAACGAACACTGGGCATCACGACGAGTGAGAACGCAAACGATTCGATCTATAATGCTGGCAGACGACCGTCATTTCACGCGTTCGATTTATAAGCATATTGTATATATTCTATATAACATAAAATTTTATAAAATAAAATAAAATAAAATTATAATTTTTATTTTACTTTTTTTTTACGTGCTCGCATTTCAAAACAAGCCATCAGCACGCTCATAATCAGAACTCATCAACATTAACCGCAACCGCGTCTTCAATCGCTAGAATCACGATGACAAACCACTAAATGCTCATAAACCTGAATTCCAGATAAGCCAATATTTTATTATAAAAAATAAATCAAAATTTTAAATGAATTAAACCCTCATTTATGTTTACAAGCAATTTTTTTTTTATATTACAACATAGATAAGACCCCTAAGTATGTTAAGAGACCAGAGCATACAAATGTATCTGTCTGGTATTGATAGTGAAACTTAATTTTGCAATTAGTTTATTAGAGTGTAGAATTATGTAACGAACTTGAATGTTTGAGTTTATTGCATAAGAATCATGAAACTTTGAACGAGTGGTACTTGAACGATAATTTAGTAAAAAATTTGATAATCGAAAATTAGATTAAATTTCAGTTCTTGGTTTACAAAATGAAAAAAAAAAAAAAAAACCAAAAAATTCGGTATAGTTAATGCCACTACAAACAGTTAAAGGTTGTCCACAGGGAGGAGTTCTTTCAGCCCTACTATGGAGCCTAGTTGTAGTACTTAAGAGGCTGAATGACCATGGAATAGGTTGCCAGGGCTATGTGGGTGACATAGTCATTATGGCAAGTGGAAAATTTGAAGAAACACTATGTGACATAATCAACAGAGGTCTCAAAATTACACAGGATGGAGGTGCATGGAGGTGGGACTCAACATTAATCCTACCAAAACAATCAGTGTACCATTTACTAGGAAGCATAAGCTGCCTAGACAAAATATATAAAACTCGGAGGGGTAGTAATAATGGCAAGGAAGTTAAATATTTAGGACTAACTTTAGAGACAGTAAACTTGTATGGAAAAAGCAAACAGGGGAAACTGTACGAAAATGCACCAAGGCAACACTAGTGTGCAGGAAGTTTAGCCGGAAAATCGTGAGGATGCAATCCAAAAACCATGCTCTAGCTTTATAATATGGTAGTTAAGCCGATGTTACAATATGGCATTTTTGCATGGGCAGAGAGGACGAAACAAGTCACAGTCACTAGGGAATTAAACTCCCTACAAAGACTAGCAGCTAGTATATGAATCACCAATAACTGCGTTGGAAGCAATTTTAGATCACTGCATCTACATGGACACGGGTAGAAACACTAGTGTTCATGAAGTTATTATTTTATCAGACAATCAGGCGGCGTTAAAAGCGTTAAGCTCAAACACCGTCAAGTACAAACTAGTGCAGGAAGCACTTATACAAGGTGTCTCAAAAGAAAGTTCACATTTAAAAAATCGATAAAATAAAGTAAGTAGTTTATTGAAAAAAATTTTATTACATATTAAAATAAATACACACTTTGGGAATTTATTTCTTAAAAATGATATTGTCCAAATGTAAACCGTAGAGTTCACGGCATTCATTTAATCGAGCACTAAGATTTCCTATGACGGCTCGGCAGGTATTCTCCGTGATGGCTGCCATTTAGTGACGGATATTTCCTTTTTATTGTGCCAGGGAAGTCGGTTTGTTGCCGTAAACTTTAGATTTGACGTAACCCCACAGGGAAAAGTCCATAGGGGTTAAATCGGGACTTCGTGGAGGCCAATTTATGTCACCTCTCCTGGATATCAATTTGCCAGGAAAAATTTCATGAACTCGTGATAGAGACCTGTTGGACGTGTGTGAAGTTGCTAAAAATGCGGATCAATGATGATCTAAGCACGTTTAAAGCAACCGCACGCTTCCGAATCGAAAGGTCCGGGTTGTCACGAACAGACTGAGTAACACTGTCTACTTTTTCGAACGTTCTCGAAGACCTTGGACGCCCGGATTTTGAGTTTTTCAGCGTTGAACCAGTCTCCTTTAAATTCTCGACCCATTTTCTAATGAGTCGAGGGCTTGGCGCATCATTTAAATGACGAACATGTCCAATACTAACGAATTTTCTACGCGCTACAATCGCTGAATTACCGTTTTGGTAAAACTCACGTACGCACAACGCATTGTCCGCTCCCGAGAAACGCTCCATAGCGACTAAATTCCCAAAAGCTAGACTACCGATTGACATGCCCCCGCGCACCTCTGAATAGTTGCGTTCACGGAATCAGCAAATCAAATGTGTACTTTCTTTTGAGACACCCAGTATTATTGGGAAAACTTGGCGAACACAAAAAGTTTATTTGCTGTGGGTGCCAGGACACAATAATATACTAGTAGGAAATGAGCTAGCCGATAAGATTACCAAGAAAGGAGCGCCAATGGTAGGAGCAGAGCCTTTTTGTGGCACTGAGAGACACACTATACTGGAACTATTCCGCCATGAGCAAAGGACTAAGGCAAGAAAAAAATATTCCTAGGTGGTTTCGACCCGCGCAGAGCGAGAACAATGCTCTAACTTGGAAGAAACTAGTTGAGAACATTGACAGGAACACTAACAGGACACTGTCGACTGAGGAAACACCTGTGTGTGATGGGTGTATATAATTCCCCAGAATGCAGATTTTGTGATCATAAGGAAGAGACTCCTCTTCATATTGTTGCAGAATGTGAAGCAATAGTCAGAAGTAGTTCTCGAATATTGGGCAGCTACGTTGTCGCAAGAACAACTGAAAAAGTTAGATCAAGTTGGACCAGAGCAGGACATTTAAGTAAGAAGGACAAAACAATAGATCTTTCTAGGTCGCAGTTTTAAATTATGTCCTACAATAATAATAATAATGACACTATATTTTATGCCCGCTAACTCGAAAATAACACCTTTTAAAATATTAAAAACATCATTCTTTGATTTGATTATTTATCGACTATTAACTGATCAATGAACACAATCTGAACTGAAGAAATTGTAATCAGTTGAATGTTCTAGTGAATGTCAAACCCTAACGTCATTTATATTGTAGCGCTACAGGTATTTTAGTAACTAAGAGATCTATCCAAATATATAGATCTTTAAAAGGGCTAAGCAACCAGCTGTTAGGACTAGCTTCAAATCTTTAGGCTGTAAATTACTTCGATTCTATATCATATAATCAATCATGATAACAGCAGCGCAGTTTACTGGACTCTCTTTCGCAATAAGGATGTTTCTTGCAAAAACCAATTAAAGCCATACCAAATGAATTTGGATCTGGACCTATCGGCTGACCAACTTAGCCAAGATTTATCAATTGTTTGGAATTTTCCTTTGTTTTCTAAGCACTTTTAACAATCGCGGCCACATTAGATTATTTTTGGACTTGCTTGGAACCAATCTTGATCTCTCCAACGTAGGCTCGTTCGCCTTCTCGGACGTTGTCTTCAATTGTTCTCCAAATTCCACAACATTGCAATAACATCGTTCGATTTCAAGAAGCAGTTTTAAACGTTCTCGAATTCTTTCACATCTATTTACATTTAGTTTACTTAAATGCACGACTAGACAAAGGATAATATATAAATATTGTACGTAAGTGGACAAATAAACACATCAAGGAAGATAAGAGCATTATTTCTTCGTTGCTCATCAAATTAGGCGTCAATTTGAGTCAAATGCAAATATTTGAACAAATAAAAATGTTACCTCTATTGAATTTGATGAGTCTACACAGCAGAAGTGAACTTGTCTCGAACGCAAATGCTATAAATCTGAAGCACAAATATAATTTTGAACAATATTTGCATGGGTCGCCACGATGCTTATCAGCGAAGGGAAAGTGAGCGATAAGGATACTGACATTAGAAGAAAAAAAAAATGAGAAGTTGGAAAAGTCTATAGAAAATCAAAAAGAGAATTGTAGTTGCGATGGTACGCTGCATTATTGTGAAGAGTATATTGAAATACAATACTAGTATGAATTCATTATGGAAGGTTTATTTGAAAACATATTTTTACTGGAACTTCAGCAATTACGAGAGTTCTTTGACGTCAAAACTCGACAAGACTTATTCTAACGGAAAAATACAAACAATTTTTTGTTGCGATTTTTATTACTGTTTGTACATTATAATACACAATTTGTTTATAATAATATGTTATGGGAAGCAAATAAAAATGAAATATGAAACTAATGTGGTTCTCTGGCTGGTTCCGAAGCAGATCTGTTCTGTTTGCATATTTACAATGCATGTATTACTACTACTACTACACAGTTTTCAGCTTAAAAACTCTTGACAACTCTAAATTTTTGGTAAAGAATTAGTTATCTGTCTAATAGACCACTAATAAACGTCTGATTATATATATAACAATTTACGTATCGCTTGAAGATAAACACATTTGATTAGTTTCGTTGTGAAATTCGTCGCGTTTAAATGTGAAGAAGTTGTATAGAATCACACAGTCTCTGATTTAAGTTCCACAGAGCTACTACTACATAGTTCAATATGTCTGCTAGCCCAAATTTTAACTTTCGTCGTGCTACGATCGCTGATATTAAAGCGGTGCACGAAATGATACAAGAACTTGCAGACTTTGAGAAAATAGACAAGGGCGGTCCAGAATTAAGTGAAGAAGGTCAGTGTCTGTGCATAAAATAAACCATTATAATGAAAATAACAAATGTATCTATGTAAAAACTATAAATGCCAACAGAACTAATACGCGATGCAGGTCTGTCCGACCAACCTGAAGTCTGTCACATCTATGTGCTCGACTACACAAAGGACAATAATACGTAAGTATACAAATAAATAGTAGACACATTAAAGATAAGAATATTATTTTGCTGGTCAACGAATTCGACATAAATAGCGTAAATATTGATACAATTAAAAATTTTCCTATTGAATTACGTTAAGTGCTTCGAGTAGAGTCATGTAGAAATGAACTTGTTCATTGAACAATATTTGTCTGGAGAACACTGCGCTTATCATTTTATGAGAGATTGTTAAGAATTCGCAGAAGTATAGTTACTTAAAGAAGAATTTGTTTGTTTTTTTTTTTCTCATTTAGTCAAAGCATCGGCTATTCTATCTGTTTCTTCGCGTACTCCACCTGGCAGGGACGCATGTATTTTATGGAGGATCTTTATGTGCGTCCTGCATACCGTAAACTTGGCGCTGGTGCTCGCATCTTCAGCGAAGTGGCTGCCCAAGCATTGGCCTATAACTGCAGGCGTATGGATTTTCATGTGCTCGCCTGGAATCCGGCGCGTAAATTCTACGAGCATATGGGCGCAAATGATTTGACGAAAAGTGAAGAGGAGTGGCATCTTTATAGATTGCATACAGCAGAACTTAATAAGCTGGCAGCGCAGTTATAGTAGGTTTGAATACTCTTTCGTATACTAGTTTAAAAATTAACTTTAAATAAAATGGATGGAAGCGAAACTTCTTCGCTAACAAATAGGAAAATGTGTGACTGTATATTTTTTTTCACACTCTGTACCCTAAATGAATTGATGGATTTTGACATAAGAAGTAGGTTTAAACTCATCTTAACTGCGGGAGTCACATAGGGTATAATATTTGTATATATCGTCTACAAATAAAGAAGCAGAAGGGGTTTTCTAGTTTTTTAATATTACTGTATCTTCGGCATGATTCTTTTTTAAATTTTTGAAGAAGCACTTCAAAATTCTTTAATTTTCCAATAGAAGTTTTGAAAACAAAAAATTGTCGGGTGGTTTAAGCACTCGGAAAATTATTATTTATTTTTTATAATAATAATTTTCCGAGTGCTTAAACCACCCGACATTTTTTTGAAAATAAACGATTTATTTGATTGAATAACATTAAAAGGAAAAAAGTATGATTAGTCATGATTTGATGTTTTACCCAATCGATTTTAGAGCCGATTTTTTTGGTGCTTCCTTGGCGAACATTCCAATTCGGGTTCTCAATAGGGTTCTCAATAAAGTCAAGACGGAGCTTTCCATTGGCTTTTTAGCACGATTCGATAATTAGGCTGGTGTATTTTCCCGAACTGCACTTTCCCAAATCGCACGAGATATAGATGGTGTTGCTGGCACATCGGACTGGATACCAACCATAATTCGCAGTTGCTTAAAAATTACAGAGGAAACGGTACCATTGACGGGGGATAAAATACGCTCACGCTGCGCTGCTGTGCAACGTGCTGGATAACTTCTATGTATACTGAGCGAACGTCGCTCCGATGAAGATAGTTTCCAAATTGACGAAAAGGAAATTGATGAATTAATAAACCATTTAAGTTTTCAAGAAACAAGAGAAATTGTTGACTTCAGTGGGACCAAAGCTTCAATACTCTTCACACGCCTTGATTCCATTTTTAAGGTGGTTATCTCAAAGCTATCTAAAGCTGTCGTCCATTAGAACAACCAATATCGAGTTACAAGTTGATATTGACTGTAATGAAAAAGTTTAAATGTGAGCGGTGGGTTTGTATTGGGACTACCTCAAAAAGCGGGCGGGACACGCACATTTATAAATGTATGTGAAGCAGCCGTTCTTAAGAAACCACTACATCGAATGTCAAGCTGATATTGACTTAATTAAAGAAGTTTTTCATACAAAAGTGGACGGGACATGCCCATTAATATATGTATGTAAAGTGGCTGTCCATAAAAAGCCACCACATCGATTTTCAAGCTAATATTGACAGAATTAAAGAAGTATTTTCTATAGAAACATAAAAGGGCGATGGTTTTGTATGGAGGCTACCCCGAAAAGTGAGGGGTCTCACCCATTGATGTATACATGAAGCGTCCGTCCACTAGAAGCTAACATATCAATTATTAGGTTTATATTAAAACCACATTCATAAAGTTGTTCACAGTCAATAGTAAGCGGGGGTTTGTATGGGGACTACCCCTAAAAGTGGGAGTGGCTGGTCAATATTGATACTTTTTTTGACTGCAATAAAAAGAAGTATATACGCAACAACATCCAGACAGACAAACAGACGGACATTGTCTAGATCGATTCGTCTCGTCGAGCTGATCAAGAATATATACACTTTATGGAGTCTACGATGCCCCCTTTAATGCATTACAAACTTTCAGACAAACAGATAATACCATTCACTCTATGTGTGAATGGTATAAAAAATTTTCTTGATACTTTGCCATAAAAGACATGAAGCATTGGGCATAATCACCATGGACCAACTAAAAATTTAAAAATACATTTTTTGTATTACAATAGCACAAACTTTTTGGGTGTTACGTATTGACTATGACTATTGGGATCCAAAAAGGCAAAAAATTGCGTTACGTAATACTGGAACGGCCACTAAGGCAGAAATAAGAGAAGTGTTACGTCATTTTCATGAACCAAATTTAATGCCATCACATACAGTTGGAACTCGTGATTGTCGAGCTAAAAGAACGCTATGCGTACCTATGATAAATTCGAGTGTACGATAAAGTGCTTAATCCACGTTAAAACTTCTGCTGTTGCATTCAACCGATCTGATTTGCAACGCATATGGATCCATGGTATGTATTCTCCATTTGTTGCATATTCTTGCAAAGGGACTATTTGCAATTTCTTGCAGAAGTTTATCATGTTACCGTTGCATCCTACTCCAGGATTGTAAATTTCCACTGAAAGTGACAGCAAACTCAATGACAGACAGCAAACTCAAACACAAAAACTTTAGTTGGCACGAATCACCCTTTTCTGCCACAAATCATCCGATTGAAGCTATTTTTGTACACTTTTTCCAGCTGAGATAGAGAGAGAGTATCTTTTCTCTTCGACAATTTACCATAAGTGAGTTAAAGGTGTGACCATTTGACACTAATGATACTGTGGTTTGTTGCCAAAAAGACGCAAAAGAAAAAAGCAGTGGCTCGAATCACCCGACACTAATTTACTGTTCTTGTTGTTGTTGTAACAGCTTGTTTCGGGCTTTAACAGGAAATATATACATACATATATACAATTTATTATAGTATGATGAATGTATTGTATTGTGCAAAGTGATTATGGATGTAAGAGAAAGACAGACCGAAATGTAACTCTAGGTGTCAAGTCCCAGGAAGGAAGCTACTACTGTTGGTTGTAACCAAGGGTCTAAAGGACTCAATTGAGTTAGATGGGACGGACAATTGAACAGATGAATTGTGTGGTGACTGACTGCATTCAGGACAGCAATCATTATTGCTTATCTCAATCCAATCAATGTAACACTCGAGCATATTGCTCCATCCGGATCTCAACTGTGCAAGTTTAATCCTGGTATTACGTTGGAGTGCGACGTTTTTCACTCTTATTAATAGATGGTGGTCTTCCACCTAATACTATGTTGTCCCTATACTGACTGTTCAATTGCATTTAGGCAATTGAGCCCTCGCTGAAGTATAATTATACTCCTCTATACGATTCTCTGGAATAAAACTATCAATACTCGTTTTGTCTCTTCTAATATCCTTTCTTATTTAAGTAGCTGTATCAGGTACACTACTTTACTTGTTTGAAATGGTTGTTATAATTGTTTATGAGAAAGTTCTAAATATACAAGTATTTGTCTATATTCTATTTTTTTTTTTTTTTTTTTTTGATACTCTATGAATAGAAAAAAACGTATAGTTTCATCACAAAAACATATTTAACTTTAAACTTTAAACCGCTAAAATTTAAAAAAGTAATAATTTAGCATTATTTAGCTCGACAACCCTAAATCCTTATAAAGTAATCTGATAAGCGAAACAAACAAAAAACTATTGAACAACCAGATAAGAACTCAATACACGAGACTTTTGCAGATCAGCTGATTAGTATTGCGGCGAAATCGTTGCTACACGAACAAGTATTTCTTATGCTAACTTAATATAATAAAAAGGAAAGCATTTATTCCAGCATTTTCAACTAAGAACTACAATAAATATCGAAATGTCTGAAAAGCACAATTTCAACTTTCGACGTGCTAAGATCGAGGATATAAAATACGTGCGTGAAATGATACAAGAACTGGCGGATTTTGAAAAGATGAGCAATGGACCTGAACTGAGTGAAGCAGGTTTGTACGAAAGCATATTTCAATATACAATAAATTATTATTTATAAAAACCCGTAAATTCTTAATAGAACTTATACGCGATGCGGGTCTATCTGGCGAACCAGAAGTCTGTCATATCTATGTGCTGGACTATACGAAGCATGATAATACGTAAGCTTGTAAATTTATAAATTTATTATTTATAAATTTGTAAATTTATATAAGTACATAGTCGATATTTAACTTACCATTTTCTGTAGTCAAACCATTGGCTATGCAATCTGCTTTTATGCCTACTCCACCTGGCAGGGACGCACGTACTTCCTAGAAGATCTCTATGTGCGTCCTGCATACCGTAAACTTGGCGCTGGTGCACGCATCTTTCGCGAGGTAGCTGCTAAGGCACAGGCGTATAACTGCAAACGCGTGGACTTTCATGTGCTTGCCTGGAATCCGGCACGTAAATTCTATGATCGCATGGGTGCATGTAATCTAAGCGTTAATGAGGATCAGTGGCTACTCTATCGCTTGACAGCACCGCAGATAGCTAAATTGGCGACGGAATTATAGTAACATTGCTGTTGTTTCTGTTGTTGTTGTTGTTATGCTACACATACATAACTTATGCATTGCCAAATTTAATTATATCGTACAATAATATTAATAATAAATACTTTGCTTAAAGTTTAAATAAAAGCGCTTACTATGTATAAGATATTGCATTAAATTCATCATACATCATTAACAACATTAACTATTGCTCGCCATTGACGCTGGCAATCACATGTATTTGCATGCTCTTAGTCGAATTGTAGATTTGTCCGGGCGGAAACGGATGCACCTTGGAGTGTGTATCTGTTTTAGATTTACCGCCAGCAGTATAGCGTGACAGACGTATGCTGGGCATGGGAAGAAAACCAGTGCTCAATGGCATGACATCGAGTGAGATGGAATGACTGTCGACATCCTTCATGGAAATGACACCTGTAAGAAGTATTAGTTGAAGCTTTTAGTTTATTGAATTTGAGGTGTAGTGGAAAAAGCATAGTGTGTAGCGTATTTAAAGCCTAACTAAGGAATTTGTTTGAACTAAGCACTCTAAAATTTCCAAGACTAAGTTGCGCATGCGATTTTTATACCCTGTACCCATAGGGTAAAAAGAATCGTGATACACCCTATAGAGTATTATATTCTGTTCGCCCGTCCGTCCGTCCGTCTGATTGAACGAAAATATCTCGGATGCTATAAAAGATAGAGACTTCAAATTTGCATATTTAGAATCTCCCTTTCAGATATCTAGTATGAAGTGAATATACCAACCCCAATTTAAGGATTAGCCACCATACAAACCTGTTCCTACATTTTGATGTTTTTCTATAAAATTGTTCTGTTTTTGTACTTAATTAAGCTAGAAATGCCAAAATTCAACGTCTCTTACGTCAAGACTTACAAAATATTTCATATAGGTTCACTTTAAGCGGTAACCCCATACAAACTCACACTCCATTTTTAAGTTTTTGTATGAATTACGGGAGCCTAGAAAATGCTTTGCACTCGGGAAAAATGCGATACCATTGCTGCCGGGCACCTAAAAAAGCACGACCCGCCGTAATTTACCCCCTTTATGACCGCGACGAGTCTACATATGTTCAGTTCGAAACACTAAAGACTATAATCTATGGCTGCTATAAAGAGCCTCAGACAAGGTACAGGGTATTTCGCAGTCGAGCAAACTCAACTGCAGCGTTTTTTTTTTGTTTTTTTTTTTTAAACTTCAAGCGCTAAAACTCACCATAGTCTTAGTTGTGTTGTGTAGAAAGAAATATTTATCGTGTAGATAGTTAGTTGAAAGAATAGCCCTTAAAAGTTTTATAAATACAACAACCTACCTGCTGAACGCCCACAAACTGCCCATAGATTCTGATCATTGAGCACCTCATACATAAGATCCACATAAGGATTGTCGGCAACCTTAGTTATTTTTAAATTTAAATTGCACACCGAACGCAGACGACACAATTCATTCGGTTCCAATTGTGCCTGCACCTTGAAGAGCGTAGTATAGTCGACCAGATCAAAAGCGCAGCCATAATTACGCAAAATATGCGGTTCTTGTAGTGTGGCATATTTAACCACAAAATGCACTTTGATGACTGGACGTTCATGTTCCGTTTTTAAAGGTTCAACTTGTATCTCATAGAGATAGGTTACCGTCAGCGATTTGTAGATTTGCTATAGAGGAAAAAATTTTAGAACGTTTTATAGAATTCGTTTTAAACTTTAAAATGGAAAAACTTCAACAACAAAAAAAAACATACAATACGTTGCGTCACACTCGGATTCAAATCAATCAAACGCACTCCAGGCACATCACATTTGACCTTTGCTTCCGTCAGCCACAGATGCGCATCCAATCCCTTCATAATGACCTGCAGAAACTTTTGTGTGCCGCATGTATGCAGTCGACAAGTAGCCTCCATGGCAGGTTGGAATTCAATGGGTATCTGTAGCTCATTGCGTGACCACGGACAGCTAAGCGAAATATGATGTTCATGATGTTGTTTGAGCACTTTGCGTCCGGGCATATCGGTGAGCACTTCAAGCGCTATGTCCCGCTGTTCGAATGATTTGAAATCGGGCAGCAATACTTGTAAATTGCTATCAAAGCTGCTGTCATCATCATTATTGCTTGTTGTCTCGTCGTTCGCTTTGGCATGACGTATACGTAGATTTTTTGAGCATTTCAACGTAATTTTGGCATCCGTAGGAAATATAAAACTGCCGCCCGAAACATGCAATCGTATAGGCTGCACTAGGCCCGCAATTAAAGTCTTAAAATTGAGCACAGCCGTTGCCGGCTTGGTAGTAATCTCAAAGGTAGGCGGTTTGAAGGGTAGCTGCTCGGAAAGAAACTCCAATGTGGACATGCACAGGCACATCTGTAAGGCATTAAAGATTTTTTTTTAATATAACAGCAACAAAAATTAAAAGTGCATTTGATGTCATATATTTTTCTTATCGATTCTGCTCTTTGGAACTCGAAAATAGTCACAAACAAATTTTGAATGCCTTTTTTGTGGTGATTTTTAGAAGGTAGGCCCAATATTTTAGCTATATCTCGAGTTAGGAACGACCAATCTAGTTGCGGTTTATGTTAAAATAAAGACTATGCAATACACAAAAAAGGGTTTAAGTCTTTTTAAAATCGGTTCAACAGTTTGAAAGTTATAAGCGAAAATATCTAAAAACATCAATTTTTTTTAACAAAATTGAGAGCACAAATTTACTTTTAAAACAAGAAAAGCGTTGACTTCGGTTGAATTGAATTTCTAACACTATTCTCACGAAATTTTAAATCGTATTGTAAAACATAAACGTGGGGGGTTTCAATAGGGTCTACCCCCAGTAGCTGTGTATGAAGCTACCATCTATAAGATGCCACCATATCGATTCAAGTTGATATTGACGTTTTTCATACAAATTCATAAAAGTGAACTGTAAGTTTGTTTGGGAGTACCTCAAAAAGTGAGCGGGAAACGCCCATTTGTATATATATATATATATGAAAGGGCTGTCTTTAAGAACGAAGTTTATCATACAAAAACACAAAAAAAGGCAGTAGGTTTGAATGGGGGCTACCCCAAAAAGTGGGCATGTCCCACCCACTAATGTACATATGAAGCGTTCATCCACTAGAAGCTACCGTATCCATTATTAAGTTGATATTGCCTACAATAAAAAAGTTTTTCATACAAAATGTCAAAAGTGTTTGTATTGGAGCTACCTTAAAAAGTAGGCGTGGCGGGTCAATCTTGATACTCTATTAAACTGCAATTAAAAGAAGTGTATGTGCAAAATTTCAACTGGATAGCATTGGTTCGCAAAAAATGCGCAACAACTTACAGCCAGACAGACAGCCGGAATTGGCTAGATCGACTTGTCTCGTCGAGCTGATCAAGAATACATATATACTTTATGGGGTCTACGATGCCTCATTCAATGCGTCACAAACTTTCAGACAAACTGATAATACTATTCAAACTCTGTGCGAATAGTATAATAGAACAAACTTAAACTCAAAGAACCAACTTTAACGAAGGAAAATGAAATACACACGAACCAAAACTATGGATAGGTTTAAAAATTAGGAGTTTTCAAAAATACTATAGTACAAAAATTAGACTTTTTTGATGATACATTTATTACAGTTAATTAGAATGATATCGATAAGCAAGTTTCAAAATCAGCGAAGGACTACTTTGATGCAAGAAGTTTCACAGATGAAAAATTTCACACATATTTGTCTGGAGCCCTGCAATCGTTGAAGTTGAAGTTGCTGTTTCTGATTTTCTTGGAACTAACTACGACATGAACTACAAGTTACTTATTAAAAAATTGCTTAAGAATTTTGCAAAGATGTCTTATATTTTCTTTTATTCAACAGCTTTTAAAATGTATTTTAAGATACACTTCGTGAATTACCACTTATATTTTTTCCAGAAAGTCTCGGTGGCGTGACGGACGAGGATGTTTCACCAAGAAGTATGGTCCATAGAACGGTTCGCTTTGTGCAAACTCCCCATTCTCGAGGCGTGAAGTCTTTGACAAAAACTTGTTATCGATTAAAAATAGCAATTAATTGCATTGAACTACAATAAGAATTTACCTATGCGCTTTGTATAAGGTGAAAACAAAAAAGTCGAATTTTAGTACTGAAATATTTTTTAGGAATCATATATTTCGAATCTGGCCATAGCTTTTGTTCGTATGTGTGTCATTTTCTTCATAGAAGTTCCTTCTATATGGAAATAAAAATACAAAGCAGGAAAAACGAATTCCATTTTTCCCTGTCTTAAAAATAAATTTATTGCAACCAGTTTTGTTAAAAAAAAAAAACATTGATAATTTTGAAATCTTTCCGCTTATAACTTTCAAACTATTGAACCGATTTTGAAAATTGTAAAACCCTTTTTTTAGGTATACCAATATCTTTTTTTTTTGACATCAATCCCAAACTGATTAGTCATTTCTTACCCGAGATATAGCTAAAATATTGAACCTATCATTGAAATAAATAACTTCATAAATTCATACCGCGAAAAGGTCAACATTCAAAATTTTGTTGAGGCTATTTTCAAGTTCAGCAAACCAATATCTATAAAAAAATAATATAGCATCGAATGCTCTTCTTGTCTATAGACTAATTAAATTTTGGCTTTAGTTTTAAATATCTACAACATACCTGTTTAAATTCCCAAATGCCCACGCGTGTTGCCTTCGCACGCAACTCTATATTATTCACACCCGGCTGTACTGCAATATTCTCTGCCAGCACAAAATTACTGAAATCCGATTGCACACTGGGCGATAGTTTACGCTTGGTGCTGCTTGTACGTCGCACCGGTTGTTTAGTCTTTGGTGTATCACAGGCTACCGAGGCACAGGCAAGCGTCTTATCTTGTTTATAGTCCAGCTGCAATGTTACCTTCAAACGTGGCTCTTTAAATGCTGCCGTTTTTGACGTATTCAGCGGCACCACTTGCATGTCGGCAGCGCTATCGTTAAGCAACGGCGCTATATGCATTTCATAGCTTATTTTTATTGATTCAGCAACAATTTCTTGTGGATAGTAGCTCTCCAGTTTTAGCTGTATCAATACATAGTCATCCTGTATGATAGGCTTTTCATTAAGCACTTCAATATCCTGTATACGAAAATGATCTTCTAACACACAGAAATTCGCATTCTCCATAGATGGTTGCGCTGTAAGCGTTGTCTTCAGCGTTTTCAAGGATTTTAGAAATTCATCGAAAAAATGTGTACGCACTAGTGTCTCCAGCTCCTGACAACATGATATAGAGCTGCAGGTCTTGGTATAAGCCAACGAATCACCCATTTTCCGATAACAATTGGCCAACTCCAGCAGCGTTTGTGAGCTTAACGCAGGCCAATTTTCACCTTTCAATTCACGCAATAGATCCGTAAAGAAACCTACCGCCTTGTGTGGCTCATTCAGCGAACAGTAGAAATTGCCCAAATCGAGTCCAACTAAACGTGCCGAACGCAAGCGTGTTACATGTTTGTAGGTACTTATGGCCAGTTCAGCTAATTCTAAGTAGAGTTTCTGGAATGCTTCATTCGAACCAAGCGCCTCCTTTAGCTGTTCTTTTGCCGATTTTTTCGGTTTACGATTCGGTGAACGTTCACGCGTCTGTGGCATAGGATTCAAGAATTGCTGCTGTTCCGTTGGCGCATCACCAATACCCGCGCTTAGTTGCACAACAATATGCAGCTGCTTTGATGTTGGCGTTGAACCAGGCAGTAAACCACATAATTTTCCTAGCGCATATAATTTATCCTTAGACAGATTCCATATGGGCGCACAGTATTGAAAACAGCGTAAATCATTCGGTTCCATGGCAAGCTCACATGTCTGCAGCACCTCCAAAGCACAAACGAATTCCCAGCAACTCAGCGCACCATCCTGACAGTCCAATTTAATCAGCTCGATTTCACGCAGCGTTGAGAATAGAAAGTTTAGCAGTCGTTTGGCTATTTCCGGCATATCATTACACTGTTGCAGCAAATGCGCCTGACGCTCAAACAAATAATTACGGAATTCCAGTATGGAGACACCCTCTGTGCGTATTTTATCACGTATCTCAAATTTATTGCCTCGCGTCAGACAAATGCCGTGGAAAGCATCCAGCGGCCGTTTGAAGTATTCCAGCCACTTCTGCTTATCACCAAAACTGGAATTTGTTATGAATTGCGAGAAAACCGCATCCAGCTCATCATATTGTATCAGCGCTTCAGTGTGGAGTTCAAGCTTTTCGAAAATGAGCGCCAGATCTTCCTGCATAAAGAAATACTGACGAAAATCCCAGCCGTCATGATTGCGTTTTTCCCGTTTGCTGCGTATGAGCTCCTCGTATTTGGCAATGTTCCGATTGTAGCTGGTTAGCATAAGATCTCTGTAGAAATACGAAAAATTAAATAAATTAATTACATTCTACATGCACGAATATGGAAGTCTAGTTACGGTTGCACACGAATCACTGAGACTATGAAGAAGTCACTTATCTAAGCTATTTGGAGGTGATTAAGCGAACAATGCCGCTGATACAGAAACATTTGTAGAACCATTAATTGATAAGGGCTTTCTTGTAGAGCCACATATGGACTATAACGAGGTCGACTCAGTAACTAAAATGCTGAAGTATAAGAAAGTAGCAGGCTCTGATGAGTTGCCAGCTGAATTATGCAAGACAGGTGACGAAGAGTTGGTAAGACGTAGTCACCAACTCTTATGTAAAATATGGGTCGATGAATGCACGATTAGAATCTCAGTGTTCTTTGTCCTATCTTCAAGAAAGGAGACCCAGTGTCTGTGCGAAATAACGTAATATAAATATCCTTTCAATTTGCTATAAAATTCTCTTCCATGTACTGTGCAAACGGCAGGAATCATACACGAAGGCACTGATAGGATAGTTTCATTGTTGCTTCAGGCCAAAGAGGACGATCAAATTTTCACTACACGAGAAATCCTGAAGAAGAATCGCGAGTAGAACAAAGACACAGACACACCTATATGTCAAGAGGGGTTTCAGGGAGGGTGATACTCTATCGTGCGACTTTTTTAATCTCCTGATGGAGAACTCCTACGTCTGTGAGCATACGTAGAACGGTCGAGAACGATCTTCCATAAAGTGATGCTTCTCGCGTATGCTGATGACATAGACATCAGCGGTAGGAACAAACGGTAAGTTAGCAGGGCATTCTAGGAGCGATATAGATACTTCGTAGGATTTTTGGTACTGTTGGAGTTGGCGACGGGTTTAGGATCCGAATGAACCATGAGCTGTATGAGCTATGCGATGAGATTGACATAATCCATCACAAAAAATAACAGCAAATGGCTAGCGGAGCTCCAGCACGGTAGGTTTACATGAGGTTTACATAATTGGACTGGGACCGACGAGCAAACGATTATATCAACTGGTGCACCTTCACACGAATGTACGTGCGGTCATGACCGATATACGGTTGTAGTACCATTTAAGTAAATTAAGTACTTAAAAAAAATATATATATATACACACCTAATGCGCTTCACTAGACATCGAAAGGTTTCGCTGAATTTCTGCTCGTATTTTGCAGGATTCAATATGGAAATACAACGATCATCATTCTTGCTGCAAAAGTCTACACGTATCTTATCCAGCACAGTGGTGCGCTGCAGT
This sequence comes from Leucophenga montana, assembly GCA_035044765.1. Taxonomy (NCBI): domain Eukaryota; kingdom Metazoa; phylum Arthropoda; class Insecta; order Diptera; family Drosophilidae; genus Leucophenga; species Leucophenga montana. The sequence goes on along the minus strand of JAWNNQ010001285.1, from coordinate 210,761 downwards.
AGATTCTTTGTTTTGCGCATATCCTGCGTTTCAACAAGCAAAATCAACCAATCCGAAATGCCGTACGTTGCAAGAAGCTTTAGCCAATTGTCAATCTCCTCGCGTATATTGCTTTTGTATGTATCAATGTCCTGTAAAGATTGATCAAAGATTAGACACTTGAGGTACTATGCTCTTCCTGGCATTTAGCTTACATTGCACTCCGTGACAAAGATGTGTAGTATTGGATGCTCCAGTATACTCCAATCGCCTTGTTTGTACTTCTCCAGCGCTGCGGCATTGAACTGCTGCGCCTGTGCCTCGAGCCGTACATGTTTGGTTGGACGTTGAAAGGTGCGACGCCATTCGCAGGTATCCAGTGGTATAGCGTTCAGTATCTGTGTCTCCAAAGAGCGAAAAAGTGGCCCGGAACCGGAATCTATGGTGGCATGGTATATTAAAGTTAATTTTTATTTGCATATGTAATTGCACACTACTTACAAGTAATAATTGGCTTAAAATTCATTACTTTCGGCTCGTGTTTTACATTAAAATTGTTCTAACTAAAAGTAGAAATTTCTACGTCGACGTCGTCGTCACGACGCCTATTGTTTTCCTTGAACAGCTGTTGGCAACACAGCGCTGCACAGTGGGCTAGACGTGCAACAGCTTGGCTAAAAATCATTTCTATCATGAAGTAAATATATGAAAGCCATTAGATGTCAAGTTACATTCGGATTTACAAAGTATTTATTTAAGTTACAAATAATCTCTCCTCTTTCGATTTTCACTAAAGAAAAACTTGTTCGGAAGTAGCTTCGGTAAAATTCTCCGGTTTTATTTTTTAGCAGAATTTTGAGATTAGTATTCACTTGGCATTGAGAATGTGAATTTCAAAACACCAATTTTAAGTGAAATAAAATTATGAAATACTCCTGCGAGTAAAAAATGGATAATTTTAACGAATTTGTTTCTGAATAATTTTTCCGGTGGTGCAAACGGGAAGAAGGTGGTGTGTAATATTCATTAATGTTGGCATTTTCGAGATATCTACCTACAGTATTCCAAATAAATAATATTTTCATTTCTTTGTTTATTCATTTTCTTTAACTATTCAAAACAAAAATTCTATTGGTTGGAGCGGTTCTTGTTGTTGAAATAGAAGCTAATAATGCATTCAAGTATACAAAAAATAAAACATTAAAATGTACGGGGCGCAAACTAAAAGGCAATTTAACATTGAAATTTGACAAAATACCATTTTTTTCTATAATTCGGTTGCCTCTAAAGTTGCAACTGTATATTCCTATATTCCTTTCCCCCTTGGTTAGTGTTCAATGTAGTTTATATGTGAAATTAAAAAGTTTTGACATCAAACATTTTACATCAATCTGAACCTGAACCCCTTCCATTTGCAACTCTTTCCCCTATCCACAGTCTGCTCCAAATATACAACCAAATTTCCCCCAAACGTTCCTAAATGATCCTCCAAATGACCCCCTAAATGTGCCCCAAAATATCCCACGCAATTAAAAATTTTAACTAATTTCTATTTTGGATTCGATCAATTTACTTTAATTCAAATATGTTAGCTTTCGATTAAAAAAGTTAACTGTTATAAGTTTAAAGAATAAACAACGAAAAAACGCTTTTTTAAGATACTTTCCAATATGTTACTAGATGTACCCTTACATACAGAGAAAATAAACACGCGGAAGCGACACTCTAGGTCCCGCGCTGCTACATGTTTATCTAAAATATTCAGCAGTGCTAAAAAAGCATTTTTAATTTGAAATGTTTTTAAAATATTTGCTGTACTTTTATGGTATGTCCTGACTTGCTGCAAAAATTGATTTGTCTCATTTTCTTATACATAGCATATGCAGACTATAGTAGAGTCGATATAGCTCTTGTTATATTTTAAAGTCGTTAAGGAGGGTCAGGAGAAAGTAGTTTGTTGGCAGAATGTGAGAGTATTAACAATTTTCGTTGACTTAGCTGCCATTTTTAGTTAAAAATTTTAGATATTTGAAACTATTTTCAATGCAATATGATAAATGTGTCAGATGTATAAGACCGTCTAACTAGGGCTTTACTTGTTATTTTTTTTAATTTTCAAAATTAAAATACCTTATGGTAGAGATACTATCATCTGATTAACCAGTAAACCGAAAAACCTTTTGTTGTTATAGAGCTGGAACTTAGCACGAATATGTGCATTTACAGCTCATTTCCTATATATCAGAGTCGACGGGATACCATATCATATAGGTTACAAATGTTACTTACTTTAATCGCCGGATATATTTGAAAAAAAACTCCATTTTAAAACCAATAAGAATTTATTTTTTTTTATATTTTGAGTTGAAAATTCAATAAATTATACAAAAATTCCTTTTCGTGGTAGGTTTCAGTCCAAAAATATCAATATGTATATTTGTACCTATGTTCATATATATGTTTGTATGCATATATGTACCTATGATGCGATTTGGTGCATAGGAATGTAAAGGTCATCGGAAGAAATACAAAGACACTGGAAAGCATGAATGCCGTCACACTTCCAAAGTAAAGTCTAATTATTTCTGACACAATTTGAGGCAGAAGGATGAATAAGTATAAATGGGACTATAAAAGTATTTTGACTCATTTACAAGATTTCGAGCTTGCATTCCACCGTGCGCTGCATAGAACAGCTGACAGCAATGATACTACCACAGTGCGCAGTGTTGCCATGTTTTGTTTCAGTTGCACCTACGCATTTTTCTCAACTAGCGCATACATGCTCTAACATTAGCGTAACAATTGCATCTGTACAAAAATAACTGTTACGCTTTTGTTGTGCAAAAGAAAACAAGAAGAAAAAGTGAAATTAAACAATTAATTAATGCATTTAAATAACTGAATGCGACAATTGTGGCCACAACAAGCGCACACAAGCACGCAATGGAAATGGCGAAGAGTATTTTCGGACGCGAACACGATGTGGGCTACATGAATCGCGAGGAACATACGGTAGACTAACAAAACAAAAAAAGAAAAAAAAAAACGAAACTCGTCATCATTTACGGCGACTTTAATTGACCTGAAAGATGCTTATCTAGCAATTAATTAATAATGGCCTCAATTCTGATTGTGTATGTGTGTGCGTTCTTTTATTTTTGAATAGAAAAAACTACAAACGCTCAATTCCGAAGATGACATTGCCGAATTGCCGCCCATGATGGAGGAACTGAGTGTGGTGGATGGTTTGCGACCAAATCCCGGGGGTCCATTCTCCGCGCTGTTGCCTTCAATGTGGCCGCAGGAGATACTTGCGAAATTGGGACAGCCCGAATCGGAGGTGGCTGCCGGACCAAATGATCAGCCGGACTATCGTTTCGATGAATTCGGTTTTCGTGTAGAGGAGGAAGATGGACCAGAGCAGAGCTCGAATAAACTGCTGGGCATACCATTCGTAGAAAATGCACAACATCGACTGCAATGGATAGCGCATCTGGAGTTCTCGCATAATAAAGAGGCGCAGGAATTGACGTGGGAGCATGTGGATGTACTGCTGCCGCGCACTGAGAAGCTACGTGCCATGGTAAGAGATGGTATACCGCATTCGCTGCGTGCACAGATGTGGATGCGTCTGTCAGGTGCGTTGGCAAAGAAACAGCGTAGTGAAACCAGCTATCAGGATATAGTGAAGGGTAGGTTTTCATTATCATATACGAGGGCAATTTGATAAGTCAACGATTTTTTGAATATCGAATTATATGTATTATTTAGTAGTATTTGAATTACACTATCATTAAATTAGTGTTTGACAGAGAGAGAGAGAGAGAGAGAGAGCCGTTGAAAGCAGACATGAAAGAAATACAGAAAGCAGGTTATTGTCAAAATTTGGTGTACCGTTGGTGTACCGCAATATTGTCAAATTTTCGTGCAGTTTCATGAAAGTGGATAAACTGTGTATGCTTTGCAGCACATCAACAACCAAGCAGTAGATAAATCAGTGGTTTTATTTCATCAGATCGGCTTACTGTCCGTCAGTCTGTCTTTCATGTCTGCTTTAAATGGCTGTCAAATACAAAATTAATGATGGAGATTTCTTAAAATATGACCATAGTCTATCAACAGATGGTAGTTGGCAGGAGATTTGCTGCAATTAATGTTACTACGCTTGAAATTCAAAAAGTCACAGACATCAAATTGCCCTTGTATATACTATATACATAAATGTTAAATTATATTTTTGTTATAGCTTCCAGCAACGATCAACTGATGACCTCGAAACAAATTGAAAAGGATCTCTTACGCATATTACCCACAAATGCATGCTTTAGTCATCCAAATGGCACTGGTATACCACGTTTACGTCGCATTTTACGTGGCATTGCGTGGCTCTTTCCTGACATTGGCTACTGTCAAGGTACCGGCGTCATTGTGGCCTCTTTGTTGCTCTTCATGGAAGAGGAGAATGCCTTCTGGATGATGGCTACCATAGTTGAAGATTTGCTGCCCGCTTCATATTATTCATCCACGCTGCTGGGCATACAGGCCGATCAACGTGTCATGCAAACGCTCATTGCCAATTATTTGGCTTCGGTTGATGATTCGCTCAAGAAACATGACATCGAATTATCGCTGATAACGCTGCACTGGTTTTTAACCATATTCGCAAATGTTGTACATATGAAGATACTAGTGCGCATCTGGGATTGGTTCTTCTACGAGGGCTCAATTGTGCTCTTTCAATTAACGCTGGGCATGTTGAAAATTAAGGAACAGAGTCTTAAGCATTTGGAAAATTCAGCGCAGATCTTTAATTCATTGTCGGATATACCGGGTGAAGTGGATGATGTTGAGGTATTATTTAAACAAGCGCTTGAAGTCGGTGGCTCATTGAGTCAAACTGTTATCGATACACATCGGCGACGTCATTTGGCATATCTAATGGCAGATCAGGGTCATCAGATTGGTAATCCCGAGGCAGTACCAAATCTACCGAAACAGCATTTGGCGCGCCGTCAAGTACGTAAAAGTAAAAGCATACTTGAAACATTGTTGTTTCGAGGTGATGCCGATGCTGAAGATTTAAAGAATAAGAATATACGTCAAACAGAAATACTGGTGGATCTGCGAGAGGCCATATTGAAGGTAGCACGTCACTTCATTACGATTGAACCCAAACTGACTGCGCATATACAGCTGACGGCCAACTATAGCACAGAATCGCATGCAAAGGACCACGAGAACTTTATCAATGTTGCACGCACGCGTAAAAGGCGCGCCAAAGCGTTGCATGACTTCGAGCGACATGATGACGATGAGCTCGGCTTTCGACGCAACGATATAATAACGATAATCAGTCAAAAGGATGAACACTGCTGGGTGGGTGAGCTAAATGGTCTGCGCGGCTGGTTTCCCGCCAAATTTGTTGAGCTATTGGATGAACGCAGCAAGCTTTATACATCCGCTGGAGATGATGCCATTTCGGAAACAGTAACAGATCTTGTGCGTGGCACACTGGCGCCTGCAGTTAAAGCATTTCTCGAACACGGCATGAAACGTCCCACATTTCTCGGTGGGCCCATACATCCTTGGCTCTTTATCGAAGAAGCAGCAACACGTGAAGTAGAAAAAGATTTTGAATCCGTCTACAGTCGCCTGGTGCTCTGTAAGACCTATCGTCTGGATGAAGATGGCAAAGTTTTAACGCCCGAGGAGTTACTCTATCGTTGCGTACAGGCTGTCAATCAAACGCATGACGATGCACACGCTCAAATGGATGTTAAACTGCGTTCGCTCATTTGTCTGGGACTTAACGAACAAGTGCTGCATCTGTGGCTTGAAGTGCTCTGCGCCTGTCCGGAGGTTGTACAGAAATGGTATCACAGCTGGAGCTTTATCGATTCACCCGGTTGGGTGCAGATCAAGTGTGAATTGCGCATACTGTCACAGTTTGCCTTCAATCTCAATCCAGACTGGGAACTGCCACCGAAACGTGGCAAAGAATCACAACCGCTGAAAGATGGTGTGCGTGATATGCTGGTGAAGCATCATCTATTCTCATGGGATTTGTGAGCCATGCTGCAGTGCTCTGCATTTATCTATGCTATTTGAGAAGCTTGCTACTATTTTTAGTTTGTGTTTTTTTTTTTTTTTGTTGTTTTGTTTTCAGTCCAGATAACACACTAATAACTCCACAATCATCTACACTAGGCAGCCTATTGCAAATTTAATTTTAAAATGTTCCTTTAACATGTGCAATCTACATATTTGTTTCTCTTTATTTTAACTTTTTAACTTTAACGAACCGTGTAATTTCTATTTTGTTGTTTATAGTTAGTTAGTTAGTTTAGATGTGTTATTGCTTTTGCATTGCTAACCTTCGTATAAGTGCTTTTATCAAAGTAAAAAGAGTCTTCTTCTAAGTGAAAATAATCTATTAATTGTATAACTATTTATATCGTATATGTACTATATGTGTAGCTAGCCTGCTATTTGATGTTCACAAAGTACCGATCGTCCAGAAATGCTAGCGCCTAGACCTATACGCAGTATAATGCGGTCCATGTACTACACTTACAAATGTAATGTACCTTTGAATTTAAATCAAATCTATTATAGTATTTATTATACATACATACATACATACATCTACTGTATTGTCCAAATGCATTTCACTAAAGTTTAAAAACATATATATATATATATTATATGAATGATTTAAGTGCATTTTTTATTTTTTGCTATGGTTAAAGTTTGCAGAAGTATTTTCATATAAAAATCTTAGACTACAGACGAGGTAGTCTGTACTTTTCTGCTAGATAAACCTTTTAGAATTTGTTTATTAAACTTACTGCTTCAAATTGCCATGCTTTAAAATAATTTATAAGTATCTAAATAAAAATAAAACGTAGTGAAATATATATAAGGAATGGACGTTGGATAGCATGTTACCAACAAGTGTAAGGATTCGACTCTACTAATTATTGGAGACAACGTGGAAAGTGGTTTCACTAGCTAAGAAAAAACTTATAAACGGTATACAACTTTTTCTTTTTAAAATCAGCATTCACACATAGTGTGAAATGGTACTATCAGTTTGTCTGAAAGTTTGTAGCCCCCATACAAACCCACCGCCCTCTTTTGACTTTTTGTATGAAAAACATTTTTATTGCAGTCAATATCAACTTAATAATTGATATGATAGCTTCTAGTGGCACTTCACATATACATTAATGGGTGGGATCCGCCCACTTTTTGGGGTAGCACCCATAGCAGCCCAATTTTGTGCTTTTGTATGAGAAACTTTTTAAAAGTCAATATTAGGTTGAAATGCGATGTGGTGCCTTTTAATGGATAGCCGCTTAACATACATAGATTAATGGGCGTGTCTCGCCCACTTTTTGGGGGTAGCGCCCATACTAACTCACCGCCAATTTTTGTGTGTTTTTATGAAAATATTCTTCATTTATATACATAAAAGGTTGAAATTCGATGTGGTGGCTTTTTATAGACAACCGTTTCACTTCCGTCCACTTTGTGAGGTAGCCCCTATTTAAACCCCCCACCTTTATGTTTTACAATACCTTCGGTTCAAACGAAGTTAACGTTTTTTGTTGTTTGTTGTTTCCTTTTTGTTTGAATCTGCTTTGGATCATAAACTTCCATCTAACTCTATTTGTTCCCATGCGCTGATATTTCAAGACAATGTTATTTTTAGTCTTCCAATCTGTCGATTGCCTTCTGAGTTTAATTTTAGTTCCCGCAAAGTTATAATTTCTGTTTTCTTTCGCAGTGCATACCATTTGCGTTACCATATACAAGCTCTTCATTAGTAATGCTCCACATTTGATGTTGGAGATATGGTTTGCCCAGAATACCAAGTTGAATATCTGTACACGCAAGGCTTGAATAATATTCTTGTTCTTATATTAATTTTGCTGCCGTATAGGAGCCATTAAGCCACCACAAATGAGTTGATCTAAACATGTCCGTCCGTCCATCTGTAAGGTTGTCGAAGGAAAACTTATCTGACTAGAGATGACTTAGAGAAACTAAACTCATGCGGTATAATTTCTGCACTGATACAACTGCAATTTGAAATCTCATATCTCGTTTTACCGCAGTGGCAAGGGGATAAAAGTTTATATAAATATTATGTAATGAATTTTACAGGCTGAGGCAAGAGTTGATCCGATAAAGTATATATGCATCAATAGTCGAGTCGATATAAGCATGTCCTTCTCTCCATCCGTCTGACCATCTGTTTGAACAATGATGCATTGGAGACTATAAGAAATATTGAGATCTCCTCTGGATATTTAGACTTTGCTTTTCCCCTCTCTCTTCAGATAGAGTATGTTGAACGAACAAACCAACTACAGTGTAAGAGGTATATATCTGCCCTTCCTATTTTTAAGTTTTCGTATGATTTTTATTCTATTCAGCTTGTCTGAAAGTTTGGTACACATTAAAGGATGTTTCGTAGTTACCATTAAGTATATATATATATATATATATATATATATATATATATTCTTGATCAGCTCGACTAGACGATCTAGCCATGTCCATCTGTCCACCTGTATGTTGTTCCAGTTGAAAATTTGCACATACACTTTTTTTATTGCAGTTTAATAGAGTATCAAAATTACTCTTCTGCTACTTTTTGGGGTAGACCCTATACAAACCCACTTTGCGTTTTTGTATGAACTACTTCTTTGTTAAAGTCTGTATTAGGTGAAAATGCGATGTGGTTTCCTTTTATGGACAGCCGCTTAACAAGCGTAGACTAATGGGCGTGTCCCTTCTGCTTTTTGGGGTAGCCCCCATACAAAGCCACCGCCCACTTTTGTGTTTTCTATGAAAAATTCTTTATTTAAATCAATAATAGCTTGAAATTCGAATTGCTGCATTTTATTGCAGAACAGATTCATATACATAAACAAATGGGCGTGTCGCTTCCACTTTTTGAGGCAGTCCCATACAAAGCCACTGCCCAGTTTTATGCATTTGTTACTTGAAATTCGATATGGTCGTATCTTATAGATGGTCGCTTCATATACATCTACTAGTGGGCGTGTACCGCCCACTTTTTTGGGGCGCGCCCCCTGTTAATGGTATTAGAGCCTCGGTTCAATAGAAGTTAACGTTTTTTTTTTGTTGCTAATTAAGCTAGAAAAGTAAAATTTGGTGTATTTTACGTAAATTCGAATATATGTCGAATTGGTCCAGATCGAACCACTGTGAGGAGTAGACCCTGAGTGAAAAATTTGTATTTTTAATCAATTATACTAGAAACGCCAAAATTGGTGTATCTTCGTCACTTGAATTAAAAAATACCTCATATGTCCATCACTAAAGAATATAGCCCCATATAAATCGATGGTTCATATAAGGAGCCTTGAACAAGGTAACTTTATTTTTGTAATATTCAATTTTATTCATAAAGATACAAAAGTTCTTCGATGTCAAATATTTATCAAAGAAAGTGGCTAAACATTTAACAACAACCCTTTAAAATATTTGATTAATTTGATGGTTTTTAGTTCGCCCGCTTGTACATATGCGTTTTGTAACGTCGGCTGTCTGGCGTTATAGTTGGGAATATTACCTACGACCAGCAAAAATTGCTTCAAATGAAGTTAATGTTGCTGGGAAACAGAGACCATCCTCGTTTCTTCACGCTGTTGGTCTCCGTGAACCATCTGACAACAACCATTAGCAAACAACAGAGTACTAATTCTGATGGATTCTAAGCAATGGAGACAGATTTAAGAACAGCGCGTCGTATTGCTTTGTAGATTGAAATAATAATGACATCGATTTTTTCGCAGGAGATACCGAGAAGCGTTTTCATTTTAGACATTAATGGATTGATCTTATTTGTAGCGTGTGACGAGAAACTTAACAAGTATGTAGAAATATTGGTTTTAATTCATAAATTGACCTAAAAGCCAAATAGTTAGATAATAAATAGATAAAGATATGCGTTACAAAACATTTTTTTAAATTAGTTTAGATATATTTAATCAAGTCCATAGTACATAATAATTAATTGCAAACCAAGCCTAAATAATCATCCATAAGCGTACCAATCGCGAACTGCAAGTAGATAAAAGTAAATTAGTTTAAAAATTGTTAAAATATAATTGTATAAATAGGTGAAGGGAAAACAGTTCACTTACATTTTACTTGCCTTACACACAACCTATTCGCTTGATATTCTTTTTGTTGGAAAGGTTGTGAAAGAAATAGGGCAGAGCACAATCAATTACATATCTACATATCTATTTATATATATATATATTTTAATAGGTTCAATATTTTGAACTTTAACTGTTTTTACAGACAAAGTTTATGTTATAATTTGCAAGCAGTTTATGCAGTTCGAATCAAACAGGGTGTCGCTGAAAACGCTTTTGTACTTCTATTGTTCAAAGCAAGTTTAGAAAGTATGAGTCACGAGTATCTAACGGCCAGCAGAAAAAATGGGGATTATGTACTATATTAGCATTGAGTCGGTTCTCCTCGGATGGTACAAAACGGGTTGTAAAGCCAATTTTTAAGTTCCCGTCTTGAGGATGAAGATGTGCTTTAAAAATTATCTTATAAATGTTTGAAAACCATAAGAAATGTTCTGGAGCCTTCGAAAAGTGTGGCAAACAATTCCAAGGGGTTTCAACGATTTATAAAACCATTTTCATCTCGTTAAAAGTATAGAACGATACTTTTCGTAACTAGGTATCGAATTACTCTATTTACTAGGCAGCTGTCAGGAAATGAGTCGTCCATCATTTTAAGTCAGTTGCTTTTTAACGAATTTAGCACCGAAAGTTGAAACAAATAAGAACGCTACAGTCGAGCTTGCCCGACAGTTAAATACCCTGTACCTGTTTATAAAGCCCAATACTGAGATCGATGAAAATTTTTGATACCGATGTTGTGAATTATTACTGCTGTGTCAAACAAACAAAGAAATGTGTTCCCAAATCGACATGAAATACTAAAATCAGATATTTATTAGGTGAAAAGTCCATACATATTGATTTTTCGTTTTTTCTGATTCTGACGGAAGTTGTTACCTGTTTTTTTGAGAATAAGTAGTATTTTCGGTAACAACATTTTTTTATGGGTAGCGGCAGGCGAATTCATTGAGAGCGGTTCAATTACTCTCCTATTTTATTTGGCACTCACATACGTACTCATCATTGAAGGAACAGATACATATACATTAATCCACGATGGACAAGGTATGTAATCATTTGAAATTAATAAAATTTGGAAGAACGTTAAAAAAAACACTCTTATGTGTACTGAATTTCTCACGATAGCTTTAAAAATGTACATACAAATAAGAAAAGAAATGTATTTAACATAAGACATCTGCGAATGGTCAATGAGAATCTAAATGTTCAAGTTTGAAAACTCTAGCTCCTATAGTTCCTGAGAACTGTAATTTCATACATCCATGGCTAAATCGACTCAATTTCCGATGGTGATCAAAGATAAATAATATTTATTGTGTATATCATGCCTACAATTGTCTGGCACAAACTGATTACGCCCTGGTCCCCTTACAGGGTACCGGGTTTAGGTATTCAACTTTCAAGTACATTTCCTTGCAGTGTTACTTTTTCAACGTGTCATACAAAATGATTCCAGATAAATTTAAAGTAACTCTAAAACTTCACCAATCACAATATATGTACTTACAATGCCTGTTGCATCCACACGCGTACCGACAATCTTCAGACGTATTTTATCCTCGCCGGAGATAACGACATCCTCATCTTTTGATTTATAGCAGGGTGGATTACCATTCGGACAGAATTGCATATCGGCGGGAATGGACTGTGGCAAAGAAAATAAGAGCATTATTAATAATTAAAACTATATTAAGCTATTCCCAGCAATTTACATGATGCGATATAAAGCATGAAAGTGGTCCAATTTCTGCAAACATGCCGACTTTATTAATCTGCTTTACGACCGCATCGAGCACTTCACCCTTAAACGGCCGGAAGACAATCGCTTTGTATTTAACCGGATAGACGACAAATCCCTGACCGGGCTGTATGACACCGGAGCCAATTTGATCGATTGTCGTTACGGCAATAACAAAACCATATTTGCCTGTACATGTGCCCTCAACCTCCGAGTAGAGCTTCTGTTTGACCGTCTCCAGCAGCTGTGGTCCAAAGTAGCGCGGATGCAGAAGAATTTCATGCTCAAGCGAGATCTATTCAAGTGGATTTTTTGTTAATAATTGATATTTATAAAGAAACGTCCAGGTAAACTCACGTGATAGAACATATTGTTTTTGTTTGTGTATATTAAATAATATTTTACAATTTCTACCTATAAACAAAATCGCGCGACTAAAAGAAGCCGACTGCAAAAACACGCGCTGCTTCTTTCTACTCTTAACACTCACACTGCTTGCTGTTCCGTTTGCAAATAGGTTAGCATGTGAGTGGCAAGTCTGTATATGCGAGGGCTACACTAAAATATAAACCGAATTTTAAATTGTTACAGTAATCGCTCGTCTAGTGTCCAACACTTGACGTCACAGAAATTGTCTTGTGTAGACTTGAAATCGTCCACAATTTGCTGGTTAAATTGCTAGATACACCCCATAAAATGAATTAATCAACAAAATTCAATAAAACTTTTTGGAGAAATTTTAAATGTGCTAAATTTATATGCATAAAATAAGTACTTTATATTAAATTATAGTTTTAACAAGCGAAAACGTTAAATACGGTAATACTTTTCTATAATATAATACTTTTTTCACGCGCCTAAGTTTTTCAAAATTAAATAATTTAAGTGGTCAGCTCAACAAACAAGATATTTTTATTTACGGAATCCATAAACCCGTATCCCAAAAGTGGACAGAACATGCCTATTAATGTATATGGAAAAAGTCCGTCTAGAAGAAGCCGCCGCACAGAATTCGAAGTTGTTTATACTAAAACTGTTTTCCATATAGAAACCTTTAAATGTGCTGCGGGTGGCAAATGACAACCATAGGTCAGGCCATTGGTGTAGCAAAAAAAAATTTTACGTTAATATTTAATCTCACACTAAGAAAAAATTTTAATTGTAATTTTAAACCGGAATCTTTTACCGAAATAAAAGCAAATGTAAGAACCGCACCGGAACCAGTGCATTTGTACCGGTATACTCAGTTTTATTTTTTCTAAGAAAAATATTTACTTATGCATAATGTTAAAGGACAGCCAAAAATAGCTGAGACATTACATATACGGTTTGAAAAATCCCACAAAACTCAGAACTATTCGAATTATCAAAAGTTACTCTCACAGTTTCAGCTGCGGAATGAAGCATAGGGCATTTGTTTTAAGGTGTCAAGTTTATTATGAATTCGCTTTTGAATCGGCTGGACTCAAAAACATTTCATACACTTCTATTTGTGACATATGTTCAGCATAGGAACATTGGAAGTATTTATACCCGATTTTAGATCGATACCGTAAAAGCTGTGAGAATAGTTTTGATTCATACAGACAGAGGACAAACAGATAGACGGACATGGCTACTTCGATTCGTCTCGTCGAGTTGAGCAAGAATGTACATATACTTTATGGGATTACCGATGCTTGTTTAGTGCGTTACAATCTCCGTGACAAAATTATAATACTATTTGCACTATGTGTGGAGTGTATAAAAATTTAAGTATATTTGTATATTTACTTATTCTTAAATAAATATTAGTTTATTTCAAAAAATTTAAATAGCATGTTAATAATTTGATATATGGTCTTTGGAACTTGGCAATAGTAATTATTGTCATCTTTTTTTTCAAGAATTTTAATATTAATCGGTACCGTACCGCTATACCGAAACTACAGTTCAAGAAACGTACCGAAACTGAACACCGAAATAAATTGGAACCGGTACAAAACCTTACACAGAAACACACATTTCGGTAGGTACCAAAACAGGAACAAAAACCGCAATTTATTTCGGGTTTATTCCCTGATTTATATTCCCATTTATAGCCCCACTCATGGCTACATTCGTCTAACAAAAATTTGGTTACAACCAATCGTGTTTATACAAATAATAAAATCGTAGCAAACTCTGTGACACCAACTTAGATAAAGCGATAAAATTTGAAACGCTGAATATAAAAGAATTCGGTTGATATTTGGAGCGCCTTCGAAAATTTGGTTTGTATTTAAAAGAAACGGCTGTTTAGATTAGCGATAATGAGGTGAATAATAATTCAGTGCGTGCTGTAAATTGTATAGTTATCATAATTTCGATGCATTAGCTTTAAAGTAATCGAAATTATAAAGAGAAAGATGAATTTACTTGTTTGTCTATAGCTATAAACACCTTTGCAATTATTAAAACTTTTACTTAGTGTTTTCTTGCACTGTACTCGGATCACTGTAGAACTAGTCTACTACATAACAATCTTATCAAATGTGATATAAAAACTTAAGACAAATTGTTTAGTAGCAAACTCTTTTACAGAGTCAATGTGAGAGACGTCTATAGTCGACAACGAAGTTATCATTGAACAAATAAAATGAAGAAGCATCTATGAAAGTTTAAACGGTAAACTTGTTTTTGCTTCCCACATTGGTCTTTGGGATACTCAGATTCGTGTTTCTTTTCGTAAACATTTCTTTTTCTCATCACTTTGGCTTTAGGGGCCCCCAGCATCTGCTCCTTTTTAAATCTTTTTATTTTTGCTCCTCACTTTGAGGTACTCTAAACTCGAACTTTTCCCTTGTTGTTCTTCACTTTTCCCTTAAAGCGAAATGGTTTTTTTTTTACACATCAATATAAGGGACCGAAAAAAAGGTCCCCAAACATCTTGCCATTGATCCCCTCTGATCCACCAATGGTTAGCTAGCATGTGATTGGCAAAGCGAAAGTATTCGAGGGCTACACAAATAAGCATTAACGTAAATTTAAACTTATTACACAATTTAATTAATTTTATTTTTATTAACTGCTTAATTAATTTTCACATTGATAAAATCACTTAATTTGACTAATTATTCCTCTTTGAAATGGAAATCGAAATCTTGTGGCGCACCGCCACTGGCAAAAATACGCACATAGGCTTTATTCACGCCCCACTTCCACATGGCTATATACGGCAAGTAGTACATTATCAAATCCATCAACCAGACGCGAAAATTCAAATACCAACGCATAATGCTGTATTTGTGTAGATATGTTACCAAAAAGAGGCCATAGCTGACGACAAAACGATCCCAAAGGCCGAGATCATAGTAAAAATTGTGCTGCGTCGGAACTTTTGACTCACCCGGCGCATAATCAAAATCGTAATACTCATAACCACGACAATAGGCCAAACGTTTGGTGAAGTACATTTGTGCATCATACGAAAGCGATGTGTTGACATGCCACAGTCCGTCAAGTAAAGCGCGTGTCAAACGTTTAAATTCCGGTGTAGTAGCCTGTTCCAGTGCAGGACGAAATACGCGATACATGACAATCTCCAGACGTTGCTTTGATTCGGCCCAATTGCGACCGCAAACATTATATTCATCCTTAATGCCCAACAAATAGCCCAACACACGCCACATATGCGAAGTGGACTCCAGAAAATCCTGATCGTACATTTGTATACGATGTGCACCGACTGTTATGAAGCCAATGAAGCCGAATTGTGTTAGCGCCAGATCCTTTTGTGTTATTTCTCCAACGGCACGCTTCGCACAGGCATTACTAGAACGAAAATGGGCCAATCGTACAGCACGTATGCTTGTCCAGAATTTGGAGTTGTGATCTTTGGTAACTGGATTTTCATACCAGCTTATAGTATGAAATATGGTGCGCAAGTAACGGCGATAGGCGGTAAATGTATTCGAAGATTGGCGTGTACAAACGAGAACTTTGAGTATGGATGGTATGGCAAGGACGGCTATGAGTCCGGCAAGCATTCCGGAGAATATAACAAAGCGATATGTACTCAAATAGGCTTGTCCGCTGTATAGAAATAACACAAGAAGAGTTAATTATTGTTTAAGTGTGAAAATAAAAAAAATATAAATAAGAAGTTTTTAAATGACCTAGTGTAGGTTGTAAAGTAGTTAGAACCCGAAGAGAAATTTCTTCTTTAAAAAAAAAAAAAACAAAAGGAAAAATGCCATGATTTCGGTAATTTTTTTAATAGATATGGACGCAACGCAATTTTTATAAGATCTGATTCATTCAGTTTTACTTCGGTGAAACTAAAACTTCAATACCCTTCACACGAATTTTTAAATCGTATAGAGTAAATTTTCAGGGCTGCGTTTCATAAAAATCTATGCTCAACATCTATCGTGTATTGACGGGAAAACCGTAGCAGTCCTGTTCATATTCTTAGTTGGTTCCTACCTAACTGAAGCAAAGTTTTCGATCTATTCGGGTTGTAGGCCCCTAGAAGTAACTTTGCTTGTCTTAGTCGTTGGCTTGTAGCCCAGTGTTCTTCTTTTCCTATAACCTTCTGCTTGCGGATTACTTCCGATATAGTATGTCTCCCCATGCCACAATACGGCTCAGGTCCTATCAATACCGTTACCGGTCCTTGTCTTGCAAGCTTGTCTGCTTTTCATTGTCTGAAATACTGTTATGTCCAGGCACCCACAGTAGAGATACTCTGTTATGTTCACCGAGTTTTTCCAATAGACCAGTTGCATCAAGCACTAGATTTTTCCTAACTACGTTGGAGTTAAGTGCCTTTAACGCAACCTGGCTATATAAGAGAATAGCAATATCACAGTTGTGATAGCATCTGTTTAGGTTGAATAGCGCACATCTGATTATAGCGCACATCTCTGCTTGGAAGATATTGCTATGTTTTCCCAATGACTCCCAGTTATGAGTCCTAGGACCTACAACTCCTATGCCTGTACCATCTTCCGTTAAGGATCCATCCGTGTACCACTTGATGGTGTGTGGTTTTAGTACTAACAAACATTTTTTCAATAAACTACTTACTTTTTTTTTATCGATTTTTTAAATGTGAACTTTCTCCTGATACACCCTGTATAATGTCTTCACCCTGGATGTAATATCCATACGACAATCCCTTGAAAGGAAGGAGATCACCTTATGTGCCTTTCTGGACATTGAGGGAGTTTTTGACAACACGAGTCACGTGACAATATGTAACACACTAGTAGATAGGGGAATAGACCCAATAATAGTGAATTGGATACACTCTTTATTGAGGACAAGATCAAGAACAAGACAACTGAGACTAGAGTGAATAATATCAGCATTAGGGTACAAACAGTTAAGAGTTGCTCATAAGGGGGAGTACTTTCTCTCCTTTTATGGAGCCTAGTCCTAGACAGCCTACTATATACACTTACCGAGAATGGGATACGATGCCAAGGGTATGCAGATCATGTCGTCATAATAGCAAGTGGGAAGCTTTGAAGAGGCACTCCGTGATATAATCAACAGAGGACTCAAAATCATACAAGATTAGTGCGTTGTGGTAGGGTTTAACATCAACCCTGCCAAACGACCATTGTACCATTCACAAGGAAGCAAAAGCTTCCTAGGTTGCAGTAGAGCTTAGCAATAAGGTTCAATATCTGGGAATAACGCTAGATAGTAAGCTCCTATGAAAAGCACACATGGAAGAACCATAGGAAAATGCACAAAGGCAATACTTGTGTGCAGGAAGCTGGCCGGAAAATGTTGGGCGTGAAACCCGATGAACATGCTCTGGCTCAACAACATGATAGAGCAATCAATGCTACTATATGGCATAGTCATTCGTGACGAATATTTCCTTTTAATTGTGCCAGGGAAGTCGGTTTGTTGCCGTAAACTTTAGATTTGAACTAACCCCACAGGAAAAAGTCCATAGGGGTTAAATCGGGACTTCGTGGAGGCCAATTTATGTCACCTCTCCTGGAGATCAATTTGCCAGGAAAAATTTCATGAACTCGTGGTAGAGACCTGTTGGACGTGTGTGAAGTTGCTGGAAATGCGGAACAATGATGATCTAAGCACGTTTAAAGCAACAGCACGCTTCCGAATCGAAAGGTCCGGGTTGTCACGAACAGACTGAGTAACACTGTCTACGTTTTCGAACGTTCTTGAAGACCTTGTACGTCCGGATTTTGATTTTTCCAGCGTTGAACCGGTCTCTTCAAACTTCTCGACCCATTTTCTAATGAGTCGAGGGCTTGGCGCATCATTTAAATGACGAACATGTCGAATACTACCGAATTTTCTACGCGCTACAGTCGCTGAATTACCGTTTTTGTAAAACTCACGTACGCACAACGCACGGTCCGCTCCCGAGAAACACTCCATAGCGACGAAATTCCCAAAAGCTTGGCTACCGATTGCCATACCCCACCCCCCCACCGCCCCACGGAATAGTTGCGTTCACGACATCATCAAATCAAATGTGAACTTTCTTTTGAGACACCCTGTAGTTAAGTTTTAATTTGTAAGAGTGTTTTATGAAAAAACCTATGGCAAAATTGATGTAGAACTTCAATATCAGATGAACAACTGTGAAATACATTGGACAGAGGAGCATACGAGTACGACAAAGATGTATTAGTGCAATATGAGTATATAGACTTCTTAACTATAGACGTGTTCATGTTTATTTTCATGACTTAACTCCTATAAAGCAAATAACGTGCATCATTAAAGTGCGATCAGTTTCCCTAATCGGACAATGCCCAGTATTTAGAGAATTTAGTTGTAGACATTTTAAGAAGATAGCCTTAAACGAGAGGAAAATACAAGATCTTTTGTACGGATTGAAAGTATGGTTCGGTTTAGCGAAATATATTGAAAAAGTAATTTTATTTTAATCTTATTTGACGAAATATTTTTATTCAACAAGTCTTAATAGAGTATAATTATATATATGCATAAAAAATATAATTTTTTTATTTGTTCCTATGGTAATCAAATTTTTTAAACAAATATATCAATAAAGAATATCATTATTATATACAAAACAAACAAAAAGCAAAGTTTCTTATACACAAGTATTGTTCAGTTTACTCACATAGAGTGAAAAGCAATGTGAAATCAAGATCGGCATTATTTCATCTCATTCAACTATTCCTATTGTTAGCACTCAAGCAGCTGCATACAAATATGAACGCCACAGTTTATATTCAAAGTTTTCTCATTGATTTGCAGTTTTTGACAGCAGGCTAGGAGAGCAATTCGAAACGAATGGAAAAACTGTTGCAAGTTATTTGAAGGATACCGAAGCAGAATTACCACTCTCTTCTTCGGGCCAGAAGTTTTACCCAACGCCCGTGGAAATGCATTCTGTCAAGAACTTGAATTAAAATATAACACATTGAAATAAATGTGTTTTGTTTTAATATGTCAACGAATAGCTCTAACTACTCAAATGTCAAAAATACCAACTGTAAGCTGAAATATCAATTATGTTACGTAAGATTTGTATCGTTAGGATTGATTGTAATATGTAATTGAGCGTTCGTCATATTGACCGCTGAAGTATATCAATATACACAAAAATGCTTCGCCTGACTGATTCATTCATTCATAATCAAAGCACATTTTAACACGTGTTAAAATTACTTTATATTCTATCCCAAAGGGGGGGGGGTTGTTTGCACAGGAATGCGGTCCACTACAAACAACGAAAAGAAACACATGATTCTGGAACATCCAAAAGCCAAAGTTAGGAAGAAAACCAAATTTTTACAATTTCCAAGGAAAGGAACACATGCTTCTGGGTGCCTCTAAGGCCAAAGTGAAAAAAAGGTACCTTCGGTGAACCCGAAGTTTTAATACCAGTCACACGAAGTTTCAAGCTATGAACTTAGCAGGTGTAAAGAAAGAAATGTTTGTAAAATCTAACAACCTGAACATAGGATGTAAGTATGTTAGGGCTTAGCCCTAAAAGTGGGTGTGACACAGCCCTTGCTAATTATGCAAAGTGTGCACCCATGCGAAGCCACCATGTCAAATGTCAAGTTGATTTTGCATGAAAAGAAACATTTTTCCATGAAAAATCCATAAATTGAGTGGTGGGTTTGTATGGGGGCAATTCATAAAATGGCTAAATTACATCTTTTTCTTTGTGTTCGTTTATAAGAAGCCCCTATATTCAATTTTAAGTTGATAATTGACTACAATAAGAAAGTTATTCATACAAAAGGGTATTACCCCTAGAAATAATTTTGACACACACCTTAACATTTATGTGAAGCAATCGTCCGTAATAAGCTGTTATGTCAAATTTCAAGGCGATATTGGCTGCAACAAAAACGTTTTCCATACAAAAAAGCACAAATGGGCGGTTGGCTTGTATGGGGCTTACCCAAAAAAGTGAACGGATCACACCTTTTGATTAATATAAGAATCTTTAGTTTATTTAGTTTAGTTTATTAACTGCTATAAAAAAAAAAACATTTTCTTACAAAGAATCAAAAGTGTAGTATGTGTAGGGGTGGTTTGTATGGGGGCTATCCCAAAAAATGCGTGCGGCATATCAATATGGATACAATATTAGGCTCAAATAAATATAAGTCTACGTACTGAATTACAACTGGATATCTTACAAAATCGTAAAAAAAAAAAGAAAAATGCGGAACAACATTCCTAAATTGACACGTCTTCCGAAGCTTTATAGTGTCTGTGTCTGCTATTTGCAATGCAATTATAAATGTAATACCTAAATATACATACATATACGGGTACACCCAAAATTTTGAAGTTATTGTAAAGAATACTAAAGCTTTGCTTCGAACGAAGTTTTTCCTATTTATAAATATAGATGTGTCTTATTCATATATGGCAACACCCTATACTTTCATAAAACTTTTGAAATTGCGTGTGTTAAACCATTGAATAAGTTGGTGAGTGGGATTTTAAATTAAACTGTGAAACAAAATGTAAAAATAAATATCTGTGGTAGACATGCCATAATTTCTTTTTTTGTCGATTTTGACCAGCTGCAAGGATCAATTTTGTTTATGGATCGGTTTTTGAGTTATGAATTTTTAAATTTGTGTTCCGATTTTTTTTTTCGGAGCTAGTCTTATACATGTTAATTTATACCGTTTTAACCGATTTAGTTAAGTAAAATACCAAATCAAAGCTATTTAAATTATCTACAAAGGTTAAAAATGCTTAGTTTATCATTTAGTTAAAAAGAATAACATTTTATAAAAGAATTTTGAACTCATCGTTATCTTTCCATTAATTTCCTTGAATAATAGCTTGTTTACTTCGTAAAATGTACTTCTTTTCTTTATATAATTATAAACTACGCATTGTTTCCCTTTTCGATTTTTGTCGAGTTTTTCGCCATATTTCTTCCTATTGCTGCGTAACTACGTAGCCGATTGACCAAGTTCTTTAAATTTGTACATATTTTATATATCTTTGGTTTTGTATTTTACTTAACTAAATCAGTTAATCCTAAAATGAGATTAATTAAAATAAATGAGATTAAGTAAAAAAGAATTAATTTACAGTTTTTTTCATTTGTTTTTTTTTTTTTTTACAGATCATGTGTGACTTTATTCAGTATTGTTTGACAATTCATCATGGAAAGACTCACACAGCAACAACATCTCCAAATTATTCAGCTGTAATACGAAAATCAGCCTTCTTCTCTATGGCCAATAACATTCATCTCAGTGTACGTTAATGGATTATACATGACCGAATGGACCACATCTAGCCTGTAGTGAGCAGAATATTGCGACTGTAGAGGAGAGTATGGCTAAAGTCTATGACCAATCGGTTCGACGCCGTGTGCAGTATCTTGGCCTCTCGTATGGAACAACTTGGCGAATTTTACACCAGGATCTTAGCTTAAAAGCTTACAAAATACAACTCGTTTAATAATTGAAGCCGCCAGACTTGAATTTATGTTGTAATTTCAGTCAATGGGCTCTGCAATAGCTCATTGAACATCCGCTGTTTTCGCGCCGAATTTTGTTCAGTGATGAGGCACAATTCTGGCTCAAAAGATACTTAAATAAAAAAAAAAAAATGGCCATATTTGGGCTGATGCGCGCAACCCGAAGAGATTCTCAAAATACCGTTACATCCATAAAAATGCACTGTTTGATGTGGTTTATGGGCTGGCGGAACAATCGGTCCGTATTTGTTTAACCGTCAATGTCGATCGCATGATATTGGACTTTTTGTTGCCTGAAATTGAAGACCGTGATGTTGACGACATTTGGTTTCAGCAAGACGATGCTACGGCACACAAAGCGCGCGATAACAATGGCTTCCTTGAGAAATCATTTTGCTGAGCTACTATTTACGCGTCACGGACCTGCCAACTTGACGCCTAGCTCCTGTGACATCACACCTCGAGTTTCTTCAAGATTATGTGAAGTCAAAAGTCTTCGTCTATAAGTCAGCTACTCAAGACTTGGAAGCCAACATTACATGGGTAATTCACGAGATACCTGTAGCAATGCTGGCGAGAGTTATCAAAATTGGACCTTCCGATTGGAACACCTACAGCGTAGTGGCGGCCAACATTTGAACGAAATTATCTATGGAAAGTAAATGTCAGAGATTGTTCTTTCAGCTCATAATAAAGATTCCGACAGCCAATTATATTTTAAGTGTTATATTTAAAACTAGTAGGTCCCCGCGACGATGTACGCGGCCCTCACCTTTCCCTGCCACTTCTTCACCGTTCCTCACCTTCCACATGCTCCTTCTTATAGAAACCAAAAAAAAAAAAAAAAAAAATGGAAGGAAAATCTAAAAAATCCAAAAAAATGTCTGTCTATCCAATCGTCACGAAACTTCACAGGATTACCCACATGACTATTTTGAATATTGCCACAAAATTGGATCAAAATCGGTTGAGCGGTTTCGGAGTCTATAGGGAACATACTTCCATTTTTATATATATAGATTAAAAAAAAAAAACCTCTAAATGAATATGCCGTTATATACTGAAATCTTTACGCGTGGTTGATACAAGTGTCAGATGGTTTGTGTCAAATAACTTGGTACAGAAATGTTGGTGTGTTTTGCGAATTTAAAAAGTTTTTTCTTTGTCTAAAATTGTGTGTTGCCAATAAAAAGAAAATTCGGTCTATGATCGAAGTTTGGATGAAATGTATTGAAAAAAAAAAACTTAAAATTGTTTATCCACAAGAACATTTTATTGCGATTTTCATGTTCAGCAGATTAAAATCTGCAAGAAAAAAATTGTGACAAGTCACAGATATTCTTAAAGTTTTTTTTTCAATAGTGTTACATGCAAAGTGAACAACATAATTCTGTTTTTCAAATATGTCCCGGGCAACGACGGTTGTAACTGATAGTCTATATATACCTAAATATACGATTTTAAATTTCATTTAAAGAATATTAAAATTTCGCTTCCAACGAAGTTTTTCTTTATTTTCAATATAAATGTGTTACTCAAAGTTGGCTACATCCTTTATTTGGAAACTTGTTAATTTCATAAAATTTCTATGATTTCGTTTGTTTAACTATCGGTTAAGTAGGTGATTGGGTTTTTTCGCTAATTGATTCAAGAGTTCGGTTCGGTTTTCTGTGTTCATTTGACCGTTACGAACATGTTTACTCACCGTTTGAATAATTGCTCATCGTACCATGAAGGTAATTCCAACTCAGCGCCGCTATCACCCTCTCGACAACCCTGCTGCAGTAAATGCTCCAGATATGCCTCAGCAGCCGGCGTTGACGTTGACGTCGCTGCTGCTGCTGCTGCAGTTGGCGTCGCTGCATTTGTTTCATTGCATTGGAATGCGGCGCTTCTGTTTTCACTTAAATGTGCTAAAAAAAAAAAAAAATTTTGCAATAAAATTATATAAATATTTATAACTAACAAATATAGTTATCTACTAGTTTATTTGTATGCAAAGTAAACAAATAATTAAATCACAGAAACAACAACAGCAACAACAAACGAAAGCATGCCAACTTACAACAACAACAACAACAACAATGCTGAGTGAAAATCAGCGCCAAGTGAAAGTTGTTGTTTTTATTTATTTTGTATTTGTATTTATTTTTCTATTTATTTGTATTTATTTCTCACTTACATTTATCACAATCAATTGATTCATCATTCGTCGTCGTCGTCGGTTTATCGAAATTTGCCATTTTAATTGCTTTTTTTTTGTATTAAATTTTGTTTGTTTGATAATTGACAATATTTGCAGTTTGTATTACAAAAGTTAGTTAAAAATAATAGAAAAGTAATTTATATTGAAAAGGAAAAAAATGAGAACTTAAAAGAAAAAACGTTAAACAATTTAGCACTCCCCATCGAGCAACCGCCTCTCACGAGTGCTGCATTGAGACTGATTGGAATAGACAAATCCAATTGGAAAGAGATAGCCAAACAATGCAGAAACTCATAAAAAAAGGGCTCGGAATTCTCTGTCGTAAATTAGGCTGTAAATAGCTAAAACTGAAGTTCTGCAATTGTAAACCACATTCTTAACGCAAAACTATATTTAACTAATAAAGTGGTATATATAAGCGGCCTGTACAGAAAATGAAACAAACACACTACACAAACAAAGAAAACAAAAAATTAAACCAGAATATTTATATAGGTTTATACGGGTTTATACTAGAGTTGAGCGATATTTAACTACCTGTGATTCAATAACTGCGTTCACTGATATCACTCTACTCTACTACTCAATATTGCAAATATCAGTTATTGAGTATCATTTGTTTCTTACTAGTGTCAATGTGATTCACAGCGTATGAGTAATATAGTATCATGCATTTAGAGTTAGCAGCACAAAAAGTATCAACGTATCAAGTTAATGCATGATATATTACTGATATGCCGTGAATTACAATATCGAGTGGCAACTGATATCAGTGATTTTTCAGTCGCCGCGATTGAATCACAGGTATATTGTATCAACTGATATATTGTATCACACACGTAGTGTGCACAGGCGAGTATTTCATATTAAATAAAGCTATTTAAGCACTTGTTTTGCATTTAATGTTTATGTTTCGTTTGCTTTTATCTCTGCTAGCATCTAGTTTCTTTCACTAGTGTGGAAAATAAAATGTTTCCTTCTGATATTTTCTTGGGTATTTTATATTCAATCCTTTCTAGAAAATGACATCAAAACACAACTCTTTCAGCATAACCATGTGATTTCACGCCTGAGTCCTTACAAAGATTGAATCCTTAGTGAAGATTGAGCAATCATGGGAAGAACTATGTGAAAAATAGATGATCTAGTAAATTTTTGAAATCAGAAATGAAATCAGCATTAGTTGGCACTGAAATATACCCAAAACCGATGACGTCCTGAAATACCATCTTCCCGCCTAAATTCCCAAGATTTTGTTACGGAATACTTCTTCTGTTACGGGAACCCAATAATTCAGACTATATCCAACTCTCGCCTATTGCTTTTTATGACATTTTAGGCCAATTCTGTCCAGAAAATGGCACCAAAAAGAAGATATTCCTGAAACTGATGGCGGTTTCCTGAAGTATGGAATTAGTCCCCAGAATTTTAATGAAGGTATGTCACTTGGTCAATCCTGGGAAGGATAATGTGGGATATACATGTTCCAGTGTGTTTTTGTAACTATAATATATACATATCAGGTGACTACGAAAAGTACCCTAATCCCGCCTCAATTCCCAAGATCTTTGTAAGAGGCCCATATCCTGTTGCGGAGACCAAAAATGGTTTTTTGTACCATTTCAACCCAATTCTCTTCAGAAAATGGTACCAAAAAGGAGATATTCCAGAAATTGATTGCGGTTTCCTGTAGTATGGAATTAGTCCCAAACAATTATCATATTATGTGGTCATGATACCATAGGATTGTGTGCATAAAATTGGGCACTTCTGGCTTAATTATTAATAAAACAACGTTTACATACAAAAACTCCTAAATTTAGGGCAGGTTTGTATGGGCTCTACCCTTTGAGGTTTTGTTTAAAATGGTACAAGAATCGATTCGATGCTGTGGGAGATAGCCGGAATCATTGGAAAAATTAGCACAGTTAAGATCCGGTTGGAGCAGTATGCTCGAGTGCTGCAGGGAGCGGATCGGGAACACTTATGATTGCTGTCCTTAGTGTGGTCAATCGCCACACAATACAACGCACCTGTTCAACCGCCCGTCCCGTCTGACGCAATTAAGCCCTGTGGATCTATGTATACGTCCGATGGAGGTAGCCTCGTTCCTAGGACTTGATACTTAGGCCCAAAGAAAAGCTGTTACAACAACAACAACGTAGATTTATAACAGAAGCAGATAAAAGATTTTCCTAAAGTATTTTTTCGCACTTCTACTACTAAAATCAAGAAAATAAAATCACAGGTTACTCTAAAAAAAGGTTTTTTTCTTTTCTTTTAAAACGGCAAACGGATTGGAATTCAACATGTTAAAATATTTTAAGAAAAACTTTCTTGTAAACCTGTGTTATTAAAAGTATTCAAACCTAGTTGATTAAAAGCTTAGTCGATGAAAAAATGAAAAAAAAATATTGTACAAGAGGGGTACTATTTATATTTCGGGAATAGCAAATAATAACAAACATTTTTAAATGAAAATGGCTTTATTGTTTTTCAAAATATTCCCCTTGATGATCAATACACTTTTGCATTCGTTCAAACCATTTGTCATAGCAGTTTTATCATTCCTCTTCAGACACCTCCAAAACATGGTTTTTGAACGCTTCAACTGCTTCTTCAGCGCTCGTAAATCGTTGACCACGTAGTTCACCTTTGGTACTCGGGAACAAGAAGAAGTAATTGGGTGCCAAATCAGGACTGTACGGAGGAAGAGTCATTAATTCGATGTTTTGACTGCTCAAAAATGCACTTCTTTGACGAGATGTGTGAGAGCTCGCATTGTCATGATGAAGAATGATTCGTCTGTGGCGGTTGGTTTTACGAATGTCTCCGAAGACTTCCGGCAAACAAGTCCTACGTTGCTCAAGCGGAACAGTGGCCACATGACCCATTCGGCATAAGAAACAGGCGATCATTTGCTCCGCTGTGCTTCTTCCACGAACAACTTTTGTTGGATTTGGCTCGTCTTGGAACACCCACACGGTCGATTGCTGTTTTGTTTCCGGCTCATACGCATATATCCATGATTCGTCACCTGTCAAGATTTTATACACGTCTTTTGAAGCACCACGGTCGAACTTGTTTATCATTTCCTTACACCAATCGACACGAGCCTTTTTTTGAGCGATTGATAAATTATGGGGTATCCAAATTTTTTTACAGCTAAGTGTTCATGCAAAATCGAATGTATTGAAGTGGAACTAATGTGCAAGGATGCCTCTATCTCACGGTATGTCACATGACGATCTCGCATTATCAGTTCACGCACTGCATAGATGTTTTTGGGCACAATAACCAATTTTGGACGACCTTCATGGAATTCGTCGGCTACCGAACTACAACCACGATTGAATTCACTATACCAGAGTTATACTGTGGTTTTTGATGGTGCTTTATCGCCATACAAAGAACTGAGCTCATTGACACATTCTTGTTGAGATAATCCACGTTGAAAGTTGTGAAAAATAATCCAACGAAAACCTTCTCTTGAAATTTCCATTTTTTGGCCAAATTACTTTTCTTAACTCACTGTAAATGTAAATAGCAGCCCTCGTATTTAACTTCAACAACAAAACTGTACTTTGAAAAACTATGGCTCGTATTTCTATTGTTTAAGACCGTAATTCGACACTAATAATTATTCTTTTTTTTTTAAGAATTGTGGAGGGATATTTGAAATTGATAAAGTGTGCTATACGCGTAGTTATTGGGTATGTTTTTAGTGGTGCAGAACTTTAAAACACTGTGCTTACATAATTTCAAACTGAAAATTGGCTTTATTAAAAAGTTAATTTAAACCATTAGTGTATCCAATTTTCGACCACTTTTTATTTAGAGTATATGTGGTGCGAAAATGAGCCATGTTTAATCGAATTAGTTGCTCGGATGATTATTATGTCGACCTCAAAATGAACGTATCCATAAAAATTACGCAGTTTTTCATTCTCTAAAAAACAACAACCAAAAAACAGCACAAAAAACGTACATATATCTTTTTCTCATTGACATTTTTGTGACAATGTATCATAACACTTGTTTACACTTGTGGCAGCAATGCGCGCTGGCAGTACAATGGAATTGTCAATAATCATTGTCACACCTATTGTCACCCGTTCCCCACTATATATTACTAATTATTACCAGATTTTTTTTCCCGTTTTGTCATTAGTCTAAGTCCGGCTTAACAATTTGAACTAAAATCGACAATCTGTTTGGTATTTAATACGGCCGAGCAAAGGAATCATGTGTCATGTTACCTTTGAAATTTACCTCAATACTAAAAAATGTTTATCAGGACTGTTCCGGTGCTCACTTTCGGGCAAATTTTGCGAAAGTGATTTCAATACATTGGTAAATTTTTCACTTGTGGTACGATTTTGCAATTTCAATTCACGTGGCATTGATTAAATGCAGTTCATATTACTGTAGGCAAGTGATATCAAATCGCAAAATCATCTCATATTTGAAAAATCCACCAGACTTAGTATAAATGAAATGAGCCTAAAAAATATAGATTTTGTTCAGGGTTTTAGTACAGTTTTTCAATTACAATTACAATACGTACTTAAAATTGTGATGAATGTGTTCATTGGAACCAATTTTTTAAGTCTATGTAATTTTGTAGAATATAAATGATGTTAAAACAGTTTGTGTCACGTACTTTACGTGCCATCTTATAACATCTGATGCAATAAGATCAAAACTTACTCTAAAAAACTAAAAATTGCATAACAATTATAGTATATATATGCAGTGTACGTGGAGACTAACGCAAACACCGAGTCACCGCCGAGTGGTGGCAGTTAGACAGTTAAACAGAGAGACGGTCATATATAGATCGACTCGTCTCTTCGAGCTGTTAGAGAGTATATATATATATATTTTTATGGGGTCTACGATACCTCATTTAGTCATTGGGGTGCATATTTAAAAGTTTTGCAAATGAAGTCATGCTCATGACATACCAATAAAAGGACCTATGCTGCTATGTAAGCGACTGAAAAAATAAAATCACATAATAGATATATGCCAATTATTGTATATTCTTCAGTTTTCTTGTAAGAGTGTTTCGTAAAGCTGATATACACAAAATAAGATTCTTAGATGAAAAGAATTGCATGAATAAACATGATACATTGCAGCATATGTATGTAGTATAAGAATATAAATCATTTGCCATTTGGACGACCATATATAGAAATCCACGGACCCTAGGGTTGGGCATAAGCTCCACTCAAGATTACCAGAGCTCCCACTAAAAAATATAAATACAGATTTTGTTTAGGGTGTAAATAAGTTCAGTTTTTCCATTACAGTTGCAATACGTACTTAAAATAATGCTAAATGTTTTCATTGCAGAAATTTCTTTGCACCCTTTGCAGTTTGGTTTTGCTATTTTTTATATACGTTCCTAGAAATTGAGGCATATAGTCTAATTGAAGTGTAAAAAATCTAATTAGTTCTACATTGAAATGTATTTATGCAAATGACTGATCTAACCTTTAAGATTCCAACATGGATCCTAATCTGATATCGAAGTAAAATACACCATGCAAGACCGTTTCAAGAAATCAAACTTTTCGGCAAAATAAGCGGATTTATAACGAAAAGTTGCTGAAGAAGTGCTCATTTTTAATTTATGTGCTTCTTACACTATGCAACACCGTTTTTGCCATCGACATGGCACTATTTTCCTACGGAACTCAATAATTACAAAAAATTTTATTCTATGCATAGGATTTTCAGTTTAAATTGTTAACATTTTTACCCAGTTTTTGCTGAACTAGTGTTATAATGGTTAACCAATTCAAATCAAAGATAATCGGCTAGGTAGTTACGGAGCAATAGAAAGAAAAATGGGGAAATAATTTTTCTGTCAAAATATAAATCGAAAATTCATTAAATCGATCGAAAAAGTTGAAAATGCTTTTGAGCCCAGGCAATGTGCCCGTTTCTGGAGATTATGTTGTCATCAAACTCTTCAGCCAATAAGTCGAAGCATGGCATGTGTCGCCATTCTGTTGATAAAAGACCTTCCACACTATGTTCAAATACATTTGAAAACAAAAAATCTTTCACAAAGTCTTATAAAAAAAAAAAAAAAAAGTATAAAGGATACCTGTAGTTTTCGTTCATTTCAAGTTAATACTAGGATAATTTTATAAGTAACTGACTTTTCGAATTATATTGATTTGATGGTAGTCTCTGAAGTACCCAATCTGTATCATTAAGTTTGAGTTTGACAGTCATTGAAAGCAGAGATGAATGACAGACAGACGGACAGAAAGCAGGTCGGTGCCGAAATTAACGTGTATTAATCGTGTTGACGTTGGTTAACCGCAAAATTGCGCTGTATCATGAATGCGAATACAATATGAATCTATAGCCTACATCTATTGCACATAAGCGACGATTAGATGAAACAGTCCGTCCTTCTGTCCGTATGTCTCCCTTTCATATATACTTTCAAAGGCTGTCAAACAGATGCTTAAAAAAATTTTACTAATAATAATAGCTGTTAGTCGACAAGGGTGGCTTCCAAACGCAGTCTTAGAAGGATATCTATAGAAAGAAAGTATAATCATAATTTCAATGTTTGCTCTTCTTTCTTTCTCTCATGATACCATTACACCAAGCATCGGAGACCCCACAAAGTATATATTCGTATATTCCTGATCAGCGACAAGATCAGGTGATATTGCCATGGACGTCCGTCCGTTTGTATCTCTGTCTGAAAGAAAAGTTCCTTGTATAGAGAAGACTGAGACATACTAAACCTACGATATAGGCTCTATAGATACCGCGCTGATACAAGAGTAACGTGCAACTTCATAGCTCGCAATCGTTTTATCGAAGCGGTAAAAATACAAATTAGGCTGGCAAATTTTATGAAATATTATAATTTTATAGTATATAATTTTATAGTATACTTTAGGTTAGGTTAGAATGGTCCGTTGAGTTACAAACGCCCACCCAGCACTTAGGCTGCACACGGCCCTTTGCGATACCACACGAATCTCCTTTGAGACTTGGAACATTAATTTAGGAAGTAGTTCACAGATGCTTGAATCTTATTATTTCTCTGATGAATGTGACTTAAATTATCCGTATAATATTCCAGAATCAAACTTTATTCCTGTTCCGTTAATAGATTTTAGCACAGTGCACGTGAAATGAAACTGCTTGATCTAAATTTTTCATCCGGTTCTGAAAACATTCCGAATGCTGAGGTACATCAATAATTTTCTATAACAATGAAATCCATTATAACAAGGACAATGGGAAACCAAAACAGCTCAGCTTTTTTAAACAACAGAGTAGGATTTACACAATCAAATGCCTTACTAAAATCTGTGTAGATGACATCCATTTATAAACTTTTGGCAAATGCTACATTTACAATAGATGTGAGTTTAAGTAAATTAGTGGAAATTGATCTACTTTTTAAAAAGCCATGCTGAGCTGAAGTCATTGCTGTACTTGCAGGAAAATTGTAATTGTTCTGTGATAATCTTTTCAAAAACTTTCAGAATTGCACAAAGCTTAGCAGTACCTCTGTAATTAGATATGTCTACCTTTTTTGTGCAAAGCAAATATAAATGATTGCTTCCAAATCGCTGGTACTTTTGATTGTTTTAGAGACAGTTTAAATAAGTGTAGCAAGGGATCGCACAACGAATCGGCACATAGTTTAAGTACAGTTTAGAAGGAATATTATCAGGGCCACAGAATGAATATTATCAGTAATCTTGGTTTGGTAGCGCTTGAAAGTTTATATCAACTAACGTTTCAATATGCAAAACATAAGATATTCCTATTATTTGTTGTTCTAAAATTACAAAAATTACAAAAATGTGTGAATTTTTTCTGTTTTCTAAATTACTAGAAAATCGTATTTTGTGATTTGTTGCACGTTTTCATATTTTAATGCATTTTTGTTTTGCGTTCGTTTTGCAGCACTTTTTACTTTGGTATTTACTGGTGTATTTCAGTTACTTGTCTGGTATTTTGCATAGTGCTTTTTTTTGTTACAAACGTTTACACTTGCCGCTGAGAATTTTTATGGCGAAAAGCAATTTTTGTGCAAGAAAATTGCGCTTCCAGTGTTCTTAAATGTGCCTACACAGGTGGCCGCAGTAGCCGCTAAGCATCTTTGCACGAATACACGCCGGAAGTATAACGCAGTGCAGCCCGCAAGTCGCGTCGTGGTTTTTGTGCTCCGTTGCTGCCGCTGTTAGCGCTGCCGCTGCCGACGTTGTTCAACAAAACAGCAAATCAATCCGGCGCCTGAAAAAAGCAAAACTCTCAGAAAAAAAGAAGAAAAATTGGGCGTTTTTTTTGTTGTTGTTTGCAGTGCAGCTGCAATAAGATCTCTTAACGCTTAATTATAATAATAAACAACTGCGAAGCAATGGCTGAACGCCCGAACAATCTATTTGCAAGTAAGTAATGCAACACCAACAAAAGTGGTAAACAATCCCGTCTACTTGCAATATGATTCATACTTACATTTTGTCTAAATATTTTCCATTTTAATTAGATGGTCCTGGTCGACCGCGTCCACCGCCAAATGAGCTTAGTTTAAATACACTCTCAATGCGTCAGACGCCTGCATCATCGACTTCATCAACTTCTTCGTGTAGCGCATCCTCGAGCGGCTCTAGTTCCTCGTCCATGTCACAGCAGAATAATGTTCTGCGTTTCGGTCCGACACCAATACCTGCTGCGGCGGCAGTGCCACCGCCACCAGCATCAACCAATCATTTCTCAGCAACAGATCGTACACGCATGCAGCAGGCATGCGGCAAGCTGCAACTTGGGCCGGGCACCGAGAATACACATCAGTTTACATCGGATGATCTTGAGGATTTGGGTGAAATCGGACGCGGTGCATTCGGTGCTGTAAACAAGATGATTTTCAAAAAACTCGATAAGGTGATGGCTGTAAAACGCATACGCTCCACTGTCGATGAAAAGGAACAGAAACAGTTGCTCATGGATCTTGAGGTGGTTATGAAATCGAATGCATGCAACTATATTGTACAGTTCTATGGTGCACTCTTCAAAGAGGGCGATTGCTGGATTTGCATGGAACTGATGGACACCTCGCTGGATAAGTTCTATAAGTATATTTTTGAGAAGCAACAACGTCATATACCCGAATCGATTTTGGCAAAGATTACGGTGGCCACAGTGGCAGCGTTGAACTATTTGAAGGAACAGCTTAAGATCATACATCGTGATGTTAAGCCGAGCAATATACTGCTGCATCGACGTGGTGATATAAAGCTATGTGATTTTGGCATTTCCGGACAGTTGGTCGATTCGATTGCCAAGACTAAGGATGCTGGCTGCAGGCCATATATGGCGGTAAGTTGACTGTATTCTATATACTATATTAATTGTAATTTGTAATATTTATTTTATTGTGTGTATTTTTTTTATAGCCGGAACGCATTGATCCCGAACGTGCTAAGGGTTACGATGTGCGCAGCGATGTTTGGTCTTTGGGCATAACGCTTATGGAAGTTGCTACCGGCAATTTTCCCTATCGTAAATGGGATTCGGTGTTCGAACAACTGTGTCAGGTGCGTAGAAATATGTAGCATAAAAGTTTGATATACATATATATTGATTTTGTGTTAGATATGCTACTAAACTCTTGTGCTAGGTGCTAGGTCTGTAGAATTTGCCGAACTGAACCTTTTATTACTTAGCGCGCCGGCATGGTATAAACTAGAGTTATTGTTCCGTACTTTTTCGAAGACGACGATGTCGCTACAATGATACGTGATAAACATGCCTTGAAGGATTTCTATTTCTTTTTTTAGTAGCAACATGCCACATTGCCTGCGCAACCATCGATTTATTGAAGCGAATGTTCCCTAATCGATTGATTTCGAAAAGTGATGATTTCAACTGGGTTCTCGATCACAAGATTTGATTTCGTCTGCCTTGTGGTTATAATTGAAGACCAAGAATTCTCTTGCGAAAAATTAGGCAAACATACGCCAAGAATTTTAGTAAAAGCGCACCAAAATGTGATGGAAAATGCCAAAAAAAAGGTCAATTTATGATTTTTTTTTGTTGTAAATAATTAGCTTAGTCTTATTTTTAAAATAATATCTGACAAATGACTGCTCTTTTTGACTTGTAGTCTTTTGATGAATGCTCAACTGCAATTGTCTGTTGCATTTGCATTTGGAATTGGATATACATTTATATATGTAAATGGTGGTGAAATTGTTCGTGCGCTTGTGTACTGACATCCCTTCAACAGTCCTTTTGACTTTCCGTCGCCGTTCTCTAAATTGTTGCGTCACTTTTACTTGCAATGGCTTTAATTATACCACAATTTAATTATCTCTCTATTGAGATTTGCAAAACACGCTGATCGGCAGTGTTTAACGAGCTTACGACAGCTCTTTCGTCTGCGAGTTAGGTCGCATCTGCATTGAGATTCGGGCACATTTTGGTCATCCTTTTCGCGGGTATATGTCGTCACCTTTTGCAGCAGATAAAGGTGGTTCCAACTGGCTAAAGTGCTGCACGGTTACTAATAAGAAATTGGAACAGTTCGTTTTATCGATATTAACTAAATGCGGTTTTCTAACGTAGAAAAAATTCAGCAGATTGGTCCAAGTTGATGGTGATTGGAAGATAATCTGAGTTCAGTTCTTTTTCCGTGTGCTAGGTGGTGTAGGTTATATGGCCGGGGCTAAAAATAGCTATATCGGGTCAACTTCGGTCACTTGCTGTGACTCTAAACTCTACGAACCTTACTTTTACCTTTACTACGTTTTGATCAGTTCGGTGTTAGTTTTCATTAAAGTTTCCAGCTATTATGCGGCTTTCCTTAACCAAAAGTGGTGGTTGGGAGTTTAGCCTGTGTATCATGCGGCAACAGTAGACTATATACATTGATAATTTCTATCTTTTGACGCGTTCAGCAGAGATGGACTTTAAATGAGTGACAATCTTTTCAATGCAATTTGCAAGATACAATTGCAAGAAAATCTACTCGATACCTAATATGCAACTGCAAGGAATTGTACTCTACAATACTTCTTGCGCTTGTGGATTATCGCTAAACATACGATTAAACTTGGTTAGATAACTACATTGTGATCAACCATTTAAAATAATTGTATATATAGGTTTATGTATGTAAAGATCAGTTGTTCTGGGGTTGCATTTATGCGTAAAATTTTTTCTGAGATCAACTTTTAATTGTTTCGCTATCCACGGAGTCGTCCATCTCCACTAACTGCGATTATAAAATATACTCGTACACTATTCGTTTTAATAAATTTAAAAATAAAGTTACACGTGCTTTCCCATTGGGAGTTTGACCATTTGGAACTAATTCCTTGTTAGCAATAGCCTTGAATAGAATACCCAATAGAAAGTTATCAACATTGTATTGATTCTTGACTTCTGAGAACGCAATTTTTAAGGTTTTGACTCGTCTTTTGACTTCCATTCTGCAGATTGTCGCAGACCATATTTAAAACACCATGTTTCATCACCAGCTATGATCGAATCAAGAAAATCCGGACCGTTTTCAGCAGTTGAAAATGATGTCTTTGCAATGCTCTTCACGAGCGATTTTTCATCATCACTTAACTGATGTGGAACAAAACGTGCACACAACTTTCTTTTACCCAAATCTTAAGTTAATATTTGGTAGATTGTACAGTAAGATGAATTTAATTCTTCTGACAGTATTTTTACTAACATTTTTCCACTAACTCAGCACGATAAGATAGTTCGGGTCGGGTCTTGGATCATCATTTAAATCATCACGGCCGTGCAAACTTGAGTACGACTCATACAATCATCATAAACTTTTTTTTAACAATTCAATTGCTTTCTCTTGGCGCCTTAGTAGTGTGTCATGTGAGCCTTCTGTCTAGTGGCAACCCAAGTTATTTACGTTCAACTTGTGTAATACGAAGCTTAAAGCATTTCTAGAATTGCTTGAGATAGACATAAAAGCCGTGTCAGCTGCATATGTGGCGAATGTGAATGCTTTGTCGGGGTATACAGAATGGTTTTTAATATAGTACATTAAGGAACACCTGCTCTGATGTCTCTTAGATGGAACACATTCTTGTCGCGTCTGAAGTCTTACATATTGTGTTTATATGAACGAAGCTCAGAAGTTAACGTTGCAAATTGTTATCAAAACGGTAAATTGTCAAGATCGTAGGTGAAGAGAGAAAGGGAAAGAGAGGGGGAGCATCAGATGTAGCAGCAAATAGCAACAACAACGAATTAATGTGAGTAACGTACACACAAATTTCTCGCTCTATGACTTTTAATATACAGTTAGCTGCGTTTCTTCTTGATTAGTGCGTTGTATAGTGCTATGTATTAGGTTTTATATTTCATTCTCTGTTGTTTAAGCTGTTGTTGCTTATACGAATGAAACTACTTACAGAGAGCGCGTGCTAATGAATAGCTCATTCACAGTTATGTAAGTGTGAATTATGTCTGTATTGAAAACTTGTTCACGTAATGCAGTTCAAATTTGAAGCAATGTGTTAATATATTGTGTGCTATGTGCCTAATGCACTGGATAGCTCCATAAAGCACTTCAATAGTGAATGGTGAATATACACAATTCAATTAAAAATTAAACAAAAATGTAAAATTTTAAAACAAACTTAAACATTTTATATGCTGCAATAGATCACAAACTATATATAGTATAAATATATGCAATTATATAATTTAATATCGTTACTTCATAGGTGGTACAAGGTGATCCGCCACGTTTGCGTACCTCCTTCAATGGCATGGAGTTCTCTCATGAATTTGTGGACTTTGTCAATACTTGGTGCGTATATGAAATAATAACTAAAACATGAACTTGTCATTAATAGAATCGTTATACTTACAGTCTTATCAAGAACGAGAGCGAGCGTCCAAAATATAGCCGTCTGCTTGAGATGCCCTTCATACGTCGCGGTGAGAATAGTCACACCGATGTCGCTGTCTATGTAACCGATGTGCTTGAGGCTATGGAAAATGATGGCATAACACAATTTACGACAAATCAACAGGCAGAGAGTTAATCAAATCAAACAAATAACTCAATAGAAGAAGTCAGTCATGGAGAGGAAAAATTACGATAAACAAAAAAAATTTATAATAATAATAAAAATAGCAGCGGGGTCGTAGTGTCAAGTTGAGTAAAACAAAACAAAAAAAAAAAAAAAGGTTTTTAAGCTAAAAACAAAACAAAAAAAGTGTATTGTTGTCTACTTTGTAGCTTTTAAACGTAGCATATATTTGTTAACGATAAAACAAAGCGTAAAGTTGTAAAAGATGCAAAAAAAAAAAAAATCAATTGTAAAGTTAATTTTTTGTAGTTGAGACAAAAAACTAAAGTATCTATATACATATATAGTGTAAACTGCAAACTTGTGCTGCAAAAGATGCGTGAAATGTTTAATTGTAAAAATTAATAACTTAAAAAAGAAATTTGCGCAGTAGAATTTGTGTTTATTGTTTAGCCAAGGAAATATATATTTAAATTTAAGTTTAAAGAAAAGAAAAAAAAGAAGAAAACAACCAACAAGGAAACAAATAGTAACTATTGTAATTGAGTCACAAGCGTGTAATACATTATTTGCCTTTAATTTGAGAAGAATACTGCATTTGAAATATTAAAAAGATAAAAATAGCAAAGAAAATATTTATTTAGATGTTTAAATAAAAACGATGACGACGACCACAAAATAAGCAATATTTTTTATTTGTTATACATATTTAAATTTGAATTGTACAAAACAAAACAAAAAAAAAAGAGGTTTTAATTAAAAACAAAATCATAAAAAACAAAAAAATTATGAGCTGCGCTTTTAAAATGCAAAAATGTTTCATTTTAAGCGTTGCAAAAAATACGTTAAAAAGAAAATAAGTAGCCAAACAAAAAAAAAAAAAAAAAAAAAAACAGTTTATATAACAACACCAATTTTAACTAATTAAACAAAACAGAAATTGTTATATAGCTATCTAAATAACTAAAAAAAAATGCGATGATGATGATGTTGCATGCAAAGTGTAAGGAAGCTATAAAAATATATACATACATATATCGTACATATATTGCGCATATTATAGTCCATTTAAATTAGAAATTTCTGCTTTAGATATTTTGTTTATAATGTCATGACACGTTCAAGTTTGATTTTTCACTTAAAGTCCAATACTGTGATCGATGACAATTTTTGCTACCGAAATTGTGAAATATTACTGCTATGTTAAACAAAAACAACATACAATGTTCCCAAATCAACATGAAATACTAAAAACAGAAATTCATTAGATGAAAAGTCTATATTGTTTTTTTCTAACGGAAATGTAAAACGTTACACTATTCTCACCTGTCTTTTGCGTATGTAAAGTATTTTCGGCAGCAAACATTTTTGTTATCTGAATACTCGAAACAATTCGTGCCGAAAATTTTTGATTGTTGTTGGACAGCGTTTTTTTATATGAATTTCTTTCGGTATCAAAAATTTTCTGAGATCTCAGTATTGCGCTTAAATAGAAATTGACACACAAATCGATATCGTAAAATTGAGCAGCAGTTTTTTTTTTATTTTTTATTATATGCTACACTGCAATGCATTTAAAAATTGGAATTGAATGCATTTTTAATTAATATATGATTTAAGTATAATATTGTAATCTATACTTTTACACATTTCAATCGTAACGATTGAAAAAGCCAAATCACCAATATTTCCGTTTATACTTTGATTTGTACACATGTACTTATATATTATAAGGTGTATATTACTATACGATGTATCCAAAGTTTAAAGTATATTGGAAAGTATGCGAATGTATTTAATTGGCAGGGGACGTGCTAGAGACCTCATAAAGTACATAAATGTATCGATTCAGCATCGAAAGCTGAATTGATAAAGTAAATTATAGATTACTACGTTTATACGTACAATAACTGATGTATATATGCTATGGTGTATATTACTATACGCTGTATCCAAGATTTCAAGTATATTGGAAAGTATGAGAATGTATTTAACAGGCAGGTTACGTGGTAGACCTCATAAAGTACATACCTATATTCGTGTGCAGCATCGGAAGCTGAATCGATGAAGGAAATTACAGATTACTACGTTTATACGTACAATAACTGATTAGATAAACTATTTACTCAGCGTTTATGTGACTAAATTTTTGATTTACAAAGTATTTATTTGCAAATAAGACGTTGTTATAAACATAGGGTATAAGACGTAGAGACACCACACCAAAAACCGTTCAAAATTTCACAACAAAAAGATAATAATTTTTAAGGCCTTTTTGTACTACGAGATATCATGTGCAAGATTATCTGCCTCTTAGATTTCGTTGAGCTTTCTTACACTTTTAAGGCAAATTGGTTTAATTTTGAAGTTAGATTCGAAGTTAACTTTCATAAAAATTTGATAAACTCATAATCTGCTAAATTGTATCGTCTGAATAGATCTTTAAATTTATTTTCTGCCCTTCAAACACTTCTTACAATCTACTAAATAGTTTTTATAGGCTGATTGTCAAATCGCCTTCAGATCTCACTCTGAATTCTCGTTTAAGTTCAGTTGTTAATTTGGTAATTTGAGTCGTAGAAACAGTGGTCAGCCGTGTGAATACGTGGTTTGCGAAACTATTTAACTTTTCTTTTTGATCAAAATAAAAATTTCGCTGTGCTGGCTAATATACTCAAATGATATCAGTTTATTGTCACACATAATCGGAGTTTAAGAGTTTATATACTCCATGTCAGTGGTGTACACTGCTTTTTGGTCTGCTTTTTTATGCGATCTAATTAAAGCACAGAGTTACATATACTTCACTACGTTTAATGGGGGAGGCGGATTACTGGCTCATGAGTAGTACTTAAACACATTTTCAGGTCATTGGGGATTGATCTTATTTAGTCGTCCCTACCTACTTCACTGCTACTATACTTGGTTTCTAGTATTTCCTCTCAAATACGGTCTACGTTTTCCGACAACTGTTTTTGTATTATTTTAAAAGCATATAAAAAGCACATAAATGATTCCAGAAACGAGAATCAGCATACTAAATCCCGACATATCAAAAGTCTTAGCTTTTGGTTCCACAACTGTTTGCATAATTTATATATTCACTTTAACGATTATGTTGGTTAACAAATTCGATCAAAGTTTGAGCAGAATTTTACAACAAAAATATTTCTCTTAAATTTTTGTGCCAGAAAAATTTTACTTAAAATAGTCACATTTCTAACGATTTTTGGACCGGCACAAGTATCGAAAAGTTCAAGCAAATTATGACTCCTTTTATCCTTATTGGACACGTGAAGATCTGTAAAATTCTTTTCTATCGCTGTGGAGCTTGAAAATGATAAAAAGATAAATTTGAGCATTCAAGTTCTTTTCTAATACTACATTTAGTTCGTTTAGTTCACTTATAAAAATGATTGATGATCCAGTTCGATAGATTAGTTCAGTTTAACAATGGAAGCAGTTTTGTTTAAAAAAGTTATATGTACTTAGGTAAATATTGGTAAACTAATGCAACGAACTAGTTACCATAAAATGAAAATATTAAAATGAACTAAATGAACTAGTTGGAACAACTATAGAAAAGAGACTTTTGAGCAGTGTTTCCAATTTATATTTTTATTTTCACTCGCACAAACGAGTGAGGACGTAGTCAAGTCAATCGACAAACTAAAAAGAAACAAGTGATAACTCTATAGTGTAATGTGCACGACAGTTAAATACCCTGTAACAATTAAATACATACATAGTTGGGTGTCTACATACTACATACATAGTTGGGTGTTGCTAGCTTTTATAGTCTCAGAGTTTATTTTGTTTTACTTAATTCTTATAATTAAATTTTAAGTAAAACAAAGGTGACTCCAAGCGGTCTTAATTAAGATGGTCTATATTCCTTAAACACAAGAAAAGAACACTGGTCGACAGAGAAATACCCAGTACCTTGTATAAGGATTTATATTTAAACCATAGATTTGTATATGTAACAGCTATTTTCTGTAGTAATCTCATCTGGAACTACTTATGTGGGATGTTTTGTTATGATAGAAGTTGGATATACTAAATTTAGCGTTTCTAGCTGCAGTCGAGTGAGATCGACTTCCAGATACGCTGTACATTGTCTACCGGGGGCAGGCTAGTATGGGGTTATAGCTTATAATGGTCTGAGCTGAATCTATGTAGTATATACAAATAGGTTTGATGTGAGATACATCAAATTTGGCTTTTTAGCTTAATACACATAAAAAAACAATGATATTTTCATACAAAAGTAATATATGGGGTGCAGGTTTATATGGAAGCTACCCCTAATAGTGAGATTGACACGTTCATTTAGTACACTAACGGAAGAGATACTCCTATTCTAAATATCTCTTCAATATCGAATAAACTTTTGATGCTGCTTAAGAATATATATACTTTATGGGGTCTGCCACGCCTGCTTCTGCCCGTTACATACATTTGCACAAAGTTAATATACCCTTCTACCTTATGGTTACGGGTATACAAAATTATCATACAAAAACTCAAAAATGTGCAGCAGGTTTTGTATGGAAGCTACCTTCTATAGTAGGATTGGTTCTATCATTTATAGTCTCTGAGATCTATACCTGCATACAGACGGACGGACATGTATATAGCGATTCAACTTTTGATACTGATCTAGAATACTCGTATACACATATGCTTTATGGTGTTTTCCATATCTCCCTTTGCGCTGTATACACAGTGTATGAAAATGAACTAGAAGGTTGGTGTTCTAGAGACTTATCATCACTATTGCAAATTTCTTCTCTCGAATATATGCGTCAAGTTGAAGTCAAATCACTCGACACAGACGTAAAGCCGCATGAGTGGGAGAGAGACATAAAAACCTTAATTGGTAACAGTGTTTATTGATGAGAAATGAGTAACTTTACGTAGTAAATTCGTTAATATCGATAAGGTCGAAAAATTCGTATCTTTTATACAGAATATTGTTTGTCATTTACGCACTTGATGTGAAGAACGAATAGGATGTCTAAATAGTTATATTTAAAGTCTCTGTCACTTATAGTTTCCGAGAACTCTAAGTTCATAAAGACGGACAGACAGACGGACATGTCTATTAAAATTTCGTATTTCGAGAATTGATTTTGTCATTCAACAGAAGCTCAAATTCTAATTTAAAAGGACTATTTCAATTTGTTTAATTTAGACTTTTATATTTTTGATTTGCATAATTAAAAGCTTTAAAACACATACGAGTCAACTGACACAGCAAGTACGAGTTGAGTAGAGTGTAGAGGAGTTAAATAAAGAGGTTAAGGTAGTATTTGTGTGCTTATATTGTAGTATTTAATGGCGCTGTATATTTTTAAATATCGTACATAAATGGCATTTTATTTTTGTATAATTTGTTTTCATATTAATAAAACAAAGGAGCATAAAACTAAATATGTAT
Source organism: Leucophenga montana (assembly GCA_035044765.1). Lineage (NCBI taxonomy): Eukaryota > Metazoa > Arthropoda > Insecta > Diptera > Drosophilidae > Leucophenga > Leucophenga montana. Next base: position 168,174 of record JAWNNQ010001285.1, on the reverse strand, counting down.
ACATATAGGTATATATACATACGTAACATAAACGCATAACACCATTTTAAATAATAATATGAATAATAATATGATACGATAAATACATTTAATTATAAGCATGCTAAAACTAAAATTTAGTCAGCGATAGAAGAGTGTGTGCTGACGATATCGAGATATCTACGATACGATGATAATGATAATGATGATGATGATGATGATGAAATAATTTATTGTGCCTAAGCATAAAACTATCCCAATTAAATGAAATTAAATATAATAATAAGCAAATAAAACAATCGCAAACTATATACGGAATTATATGTACGCTAATTATAAATATGTAATTCGCTTTTTGCCATCCATGTTAAATGCAGAAAATGTAGAGTAGTGCACAGCACAGCGCTAGTCTCTTTCATATATAGTAAAAAGTTTTGTTGTTGTTTCCACACGCATAGCATGTGTGTGTGTGTGTGTGTGTCAGCAAAGCTTTGCCGTTTCTATGCTTCGCTATCAGTGTACAGACGCACAGCAACTGGTTGAAAGAGCCTAGGGCTGTGCAGCACTGATGTAGAGCAACATTTAAGTGAAATGCGCGGTAAAGATAAAATAGCTCAGGTTTTATTAAAGTGAAGTGAAGAGAAGTGAGTGAATGAGTGAGTGGGTGAGTGAATCGTAGCAGCAAAAGTTCAATTTAAAAACTCTCTAAGGCAATTAACAAGAACAAAACCATACACTGCACCGTCACAAGCTACAGGAAATAATATTATATATATATATATATAAAAAATATACTATATAGTATACACAAATCCAACCTAGCCAACTTTTATGTAGTGAATGAAAAAAAAAAAAAAACAAAAAACCAAAAACAAAAACAAAAATGAAGAGAAAACCAACTTTTCTAAGCGTCCACTTTTGGAATTTTTCATGCCTGAATGAATTATTTTGCCAAGCATTTTTTTCAAGCAGCGGAAAATTGCTTATTAAGCTTAAATTAGTGTAGGAAAAAAGAATGCTGAGAGCTTGAAGTGAAAGAAAAAAAAAAGTTCTTGCATATTTTTTTAAGTTATTTAAATTAAAATCAAAGACGAAAAGCACTGAAGTGGTGCAACTCTTGAGATACTTTTTATAATGTGTAAACTATTAAAAAAGTAAATAACAAATCTAAACTAAAAACTTTCTAGTAATAAATATAATCCGAGTTATGCAAGTGCAGTCATATTTTTTGACAATAACTGGAAATTTTTATAGTATAAAACGCGAACGTTTTGTATGTTATGTAAAAGATGGTAGAGATACTATGTCTATGTTTTGTAATGTAAATGTATGCTAAAACAAGAAAACAACCCAAACACATAAAACAACATAAATTATACTTTTTCGGCTTTTCCAAAACGTTCTATATATATATATATATATATATATATATATATATATATATATATATATATATATATATATATATATATATATATATATATATATATATATATATATATATATATATATATATATATATATATATATATATATATATATATATATATATATATATATATATATATATATATATATATATGTATATATTATATATATATATATATATATATATATATATATATATATATATATATATATATATATATATATATATATATATATATATATATATATATATATATATACGAGTATATATTTCTGTCATTATAAGCAAACTTACTTGAAAGAAAAGTTTGTAACTTCAATTTTTTTTTGTTTTCATAAATTGTTAGAGAAGGCTAAATATATAAAGAAAATTCCAGAAAAATCCATTAGAATCCTTTCATTTTGGGTTTATAGAAAAATGCATAATTTCACTTATATCTCATTAAGTATTGACGCTATCGAAATTTATTCTTCACAAAAACAAAGATTGAGAAATTTTCTACAAAAATACTGTTTAAAATTGTTTCATATGTGGTACCGTTTTCGAGAAAATAGCCATTAAATAAATCCGTAAAACTAAATTTTTACAAGTTTTGTTCTAAGAGTAGATGTAGAGTATTAAAATACCGATTGAATTTAATGCAGAGGCGGATCCAGATCACTCTTTTTGGGGGGGTGGTGATTTTCGGGAAATATTTTTGTTTGCATATTACATTCTGAAAATTAATCAAAATTATTGTACTGAAAAAAAATTTTAAATTTTAATTTTAATAGCTTTCTTGTTTAAGTCTAAAAGTTACCAGAGTTTTAGTATTATTGAAATTTTGGTAGTGAAAGTAAACTTTTTTCTAGTAACTCGTCGATATCTCCGCAAACTTTGAATCAAATATAAAGGACCAAGAACTAAATTCTTTTGAGAAGAGTTGCATCAATTTGTCAATTTTATTTTTAAATGTTCGTAATAATGTTTGTAGGGTTAGAAAAAATTGGAAAAGTTTCCGGGAAAATTCGAAAAAAAACTGAAAGTGCTTTTTTCTATGTCATTTTTGTAAGAACACAAGATTATTATGAAGATTACTATAGAACAGCATAAAGTTTCTAGTTCTGTATAATTTGCAAAATTTGGGGTTACGACGCCAACTATAAATGAGAAAATCCAAATTTATTATATTTCAACAACTATTTGACCAATCGTTATGAAATTATTAGAGTCAATAACTGTAGTTTGGGAGAAGGCTATATAGTATCATTTGGGCACTGCAGCCACGCCTAATATTAAGAAGAAAAAGAAAATTCATCATAACTCAGCCACTATTTGACTGATCGATAGTGTGTGATATCAGGAGACTGTTTTGGACTATACCTATGCCCTTCGGAAAAAATGGACAGTGCTACATTTCCGACCGAGCGATCATATATATGAATTTATAGAGTGTGTTACTACAGATCAGCACAAGATTTCTGGTTACAAAGGTTATGAAGCCGCCTCTTACAAATTGTGTAAAAAATTAGAGTTACAAATTTTTCTTGTGTTTTTTGTTTCTATAATGACTAAACTAATAGAACAAGAAAAACAAATATTTTTTTTTTATACATAAAACTTTTTATGAGAAACTCTGAGAACACTTTAACGTCCAAAGCAAAGCGATAAACCGAAATAAAAATATTTCATCTTATAATACGATATACCTATAATTAAAAACTATAAGTACATATAAAATTTTGCAAGACAACTAAGATTAGCTTATGTGTGTGCGGCGATAATCGTTTTAGCATTCCACTAAAAACAGAGCGTACAGACACTAATAGGGTCTTTTGCATTGGAACCAACCTTCTCAACATATGCCGTTCGTTGTCGTTAACATGTGAGTGGCAAAACGACATCCGTTTTGTTTCAATCATAGCGGTTTGTCGATAATAAATTCGAACATTTCATCAGTACCAACATGCTGCGAGTATGTTGAGAATGTAAAGAATGTTGGCCGGTGGAAAAGACTTTTAAAATAATAACTAAATACATACCTACAAAAAATCAATAGCAAGTGACAAAAAAAAAAAAAATATATAAAATTAAGATATAAAAGCATATTCCTCAATTAAAAATAAAATTAAATCAAGTTTCAAATAAGCTAAGCAAAGCAACACACAAGACACTTTACAGCGTGCATCAACAAATAAATAAATAAATAAATAAATAATTAAATAGTTGCAAAAAAATATAAATATGAATACTGAAATTCGAACCGAATACGTATATACGAGTAGGTATATATATACGAGTATACTTGTAAATGAAATCGGATAATGCAAGACAACAACAAGAAGAAAATGCTGTTAACAAGTTTAATAAGAATTGTGAATAAAAACGTGAAGTATTTAGCAAATAAATATTAAAACACAACAAAAACACTTCTTTAATGCATCAGTTGGAGATAATTGTAAAATAGATTACTAACAAAATCCATTTATTTGTGTGATATATGGAAACCGATACTAAACAGTACGACTAAATGGTTCACTTAAAAATTTATAATCAAAAAATAATAATTTTCTATATTATTCTATTAATTTGTAGATATCCTTCTATCACCATTTTTTTCATTCACCATTTGAAAGTCCCTGATATCTCCCTTCACTTTCTTTGATATAAATTGATTGAAATAAATTACTTTCTGAATGTGGTTTGGCTTGGCAAGTTTTCAATGAACTCACTAAGTAATGGAACTTATCTAAGAATACTCGAATTAATTTTGAAGTATGATGCATTTCTTGCCATCCATTTCCAAGAACATGTTAAGAAGAAAAGCGGCCACATTAATTATTTACCTTCTACAATTTACGGAACGCTCATCGAAATCATGGTAAAAAAAAGGTATTGTCTCTCGTTTATTTGGAGTTGAATGAGAAAAAATTGTATACAGTGGCAGTCGACTTTACTCCTGATAAAGGAATTATAAATCAACTGACAGATCAACTTTTTGCAATGAATTGTACAACTTACCGACGAATTAATGAAGTATACTATTTCTCATTTACTTGTGCATTATGTTGACTAATTGCAGTGGAGAAAAACCAATCTGAAAAATGAGACTCATCAAAAACAGTGTACACCTGTACCTGTACAGAACAGCAGCGTATTACCAATTTGATGGTTTTGAGTATTGAAAGCGACATTCTCTACAATTTATCTTTTGATAATCTTATTGATGCGTTCGCTTCTCCTCAGGCTATTAATCATCGTTCGCAAGAAGTGATAATCCGAAGTAGCAATGGCTGACTTCTTGATAGAGGTTACACACCAATATGATACTTAGTGAGGCCCATGATGGAGGTCGTTCAGAAGCTTTTAAAGTCCTGTAGAATTTGTGCGTGTCTGGCGTAAGCCAGTAGCCTGTTAGGAGTCCTGGCCGCCTCTTCCAAAAGGTAATTTAATTTTAATTTTCGAATGCTGGACAACTGCAGAGGTGTTTCAAAGTTTCCGTGACTTCCGATTCCTTGCATTTTCTACAAACGTTCATGTTGGTTATTAACAGCTTTTTCGCATGAGCAGCTGCTAGACAACGCCCTGTTCGAATGTCTATCAACAATCTGCAGTCTCTCCTCTGGAGCTGCAGCAAGTATTGTGAGCATTTTTTGGTGTGTTCTTTGCACATTATCTTGGATTTTGTACAGCTGGAGGTGTTCTTCCATCTCTCTGCAGCATTGGTCTATGCGTCCGCTTCCGATTTGCTATATAGCGTCTGTAGGGAGATTCGTACGTCTGTTGTTACTTTTCAAGGTACATCGACGCCTTCTTTTGCTTGACCGTCCACTATTTGATTACCGTTTATGTTCCGGTAGTTGGGAATCTAGAAGATGTGCACCTTTTTGGAGAAGCTAAAAGCATCAACTGCATCCCTGCTCGCCAGTATATTTCTGAAAGAGATGAAGGCCGCCGGCAGTGCTTTTATTGCTGCTTGGATATCGACGAGTATGTTTATTCGTTCTTGCGAGGTATGTATCTGTTGGACTACTTCTGCTACTTTTCTTATTGCGAATACCTGAAATATGCTGCAGTAATCGGGTAGCTTATACGAGATCACCTCGTCCCAGTGAAATTGGTTTTCGTGCGAAGTTGGGTTTGGGAGTCATGTAGTCCGTTCTACTGCTGAAATCCTTGCAAACTGAGCTGTGTCCAACGCTTTGTGGCGCCATGGTGCCAGTCGCGCAGACGCTTTGCGTAGACTTCTAGCATTGTTTACAGTGCTCTTGTGGGGGTGATGCAGACTAAAGCCTGCCGTTGCAGCCTCTCCATAAGCTTTAGGTATGAGGACTTCTTCAAGGCCTGTCACCATACCAGAACTCTATGAAATATTATCGATCGTACTACTGAAATGAAGATCCAGTTCATCATCTTTTGCGATGCATAGAATGCATTGGTTGCTTTTTTCACAATTTTTTTTAGATGGAGTCTCCAGGTCAGTTTGCTATCAAGTACCATTCCAAGGTATTTTACGCTGATTTGGGTATAATCAGTTATTATTTTGGGTGGCAGTTGGCCCGTGAAAAGAAATTCTTTCAACGATTTGCAGTTACAGTACGTCCGTAATCCAATTTCTTTGAATTGGATGCTTGACCAACATTTAATAATTGTGAAAAGCTTTTCTTGATATTTGCATGGATCTACATAGTGCAATGTCTCCAATTCTCTAATTCTTCATTTTAAAATTTATTTTTGATTGGCCAGAAGTTTAAAGCATCCCAACCACTCACGACAGGTGATCTTGAGAACTAGCAGATGTTCGAAAAATTTACCCGTTTCTATATCTCTGCTGGTTTCGGAGATACATGCCAAAATGTTACAAATTTCCGGTTTTTTGCCAAAATTAAAATTTTGTTTGCAGACATCCGCTCACCTAACAAAAAGGTTGACACCACTTAATTCAGGATACCCAAATTAAGTAACGTAGAACAATCTTAGCAGTTTAATTTATATATTCCAATTATTTCATTTAAAAGAACTCTGCTAATCTAATTTAAAAATGTTCAAATGACAAGATCACTGTGTAGAACCAATTCGATCCGCTGATTACGAATCCTCAAGTAGTTTTTCAAGTCGACTCTAATTTTTAAATATCACCAACAACAACTTTCGAACTACAAATACAGGGTGTCTCAAAAGAAAGTTCACATTTGATTTGCTGATTGCGTGAACGCAACTATTCCGAGGGTCGTGGGGGGTATGTCAATCGGTAGCCTAGCTTTTGGGAATTTAGTCGCTATGGAGCGTTTCTCGGGAGCGGACCGTGCGTTGTGCGTACGAGAGTTTTACAAAAACCGTAATTCAGCGACTGTAGCTCGTAGAAAATTATGGAGTATTCGTAATGTTCGTCATTTAAATGATGAGCCAAGACCTCGACTCATTGGAAAATGGGTCGAGAATTTAAAGGAGACTGGTTCAACGCTGAAAAAATCAAAATCCGGGCGTCCAAGGTCTTCGAGAACGTTCGAAAAAGTAGACAGTGTTACTCAGTCTGTTCGTGACAACCCGGACCTTTCGATTCGGAAGCGTGCTGTTACTTTAAACGTGCATAGATCATCATTGTTCCGCAGTTTACACAAAGATTTAAAGCTGCACCCCTACAAAATTCAGTTGATGCAAGAATTAAAGCCTCAGGATGCTGGGCAGAGGCTTGCATTCATCTCCAGGAGAGGTGACATAAATTGGCCTCCACAAAGTCCCGATTTAACCCATAATGACTTTTTCCTGTGGGGTTACGTCAAATCTAAAGTTTACGGCAACAAACCGACTTCCCTGGCACAATTAAAAGGAAATATCCGTCACGAAATGGCAGCCATCACGGAGAATACCTGCCGACCCGTCATAGGAAATTTTAGTGCTCGATTAAATGAATGCCGTGAACGCAACGGTTTACATTTGGACAATATCATTTTTAAGAAATAAGATCCCAAAAGTGTGTATTTTAATATGTAATAAACATTTTTTCCATAAACTACTTACTTTTTTTTTATCGATTTTTTACATGTGAACTTTCTTTTGAGACACCCTGTATTAAATTTTTTTTTTAAACTCGGTAGAAAATTTGCTGAGACTTACAAATTGTTAAAAAAAAGTTTATGATGATGGTTGTATGAGTCGTATTTAAGTTTACACATGATTTACACGGTTTAAAAACAAACGGTTGTGATGATTTAAATGATGATCCAAGACCTGGTCGACCCGAAGCATCTAATCGTGCAGAGTTTGTGGAAAAAGTAAGTGAAATAATCGCTATCGATGCAAATTTCACTGTAAGAATGCTGGCAGAAGAATTAAATTCATCTTACTGTACAATCTACAAAATATTAACTGAAGATTTGGGTAAAACAAAGGTGTGTGCACGTTTTTTTCCATATCAGTTAAATGATGATCAAAAAATCGAGTGTGTAGACCATTGCAAAGACACCATTTCAAAAGCTGAAAACGAACGAAGCTATGAAAGATTTTCTTGATTCGATCTAGCTGGTGATGAAACATGGTGTTTTAAATATGATTCTGAAACTAAGCGACAATCTGCAGAATGGAAGTCTAAAGACAAAACCTATAAATTACGATTTCAGATGTCAAGAATCAAGACAATGTTGATAACTTTCTATGATTCCAAGGGTATTGCTCACAAGGCACTTGTTCCAGAAGGTCAAACTATCAATGGAGATTATTATTTACAAGTTTTACATCGTTTGTGGTTGAGAGTTCTACGTATTAGGCCCGAATATTCCAAAGGAAAGCTGCGGTTTTTATTGCATGATAATGCACAACCTCACAGGACCAAAAAAGTCAATGAATTTTTGATGAAAAAACATATTTGTCTCATGGACCACCATAATTTTCTCTTCCCTAAAATGAAAACTGCAATGAAAGGAGCTTTTTACGATGACATTCCAGCCATACAAACAGCCGTGACACAGGTGCCCAAAAAGCGAGTTTAAAAAGTCTATGGATAAATTTGTTGAGCATTCTAAACGTTGTACGTTGAGTTAAATGGATCGTATTTTGAGTAAATATTAGCTTTGAAACATAATACCATGCTTGTTCTATTTTATAACTAAAAGGTTCGGTTCTTTTTAGGTCACACCGTGTAGGTAGGTTCAAATTTCCAGCTTGATTTTGTTTTATTTATTCATTAAGCTAGCAAACACCAAATAGGATTTCATATTAATTTCGAAGACTACAGTAAAATATAGCCTCTAACAAATCTAGCGATCCTTGAACGTTGTAAGAAGTTTTTCTTAGTAGTGCATACCCGACTGAAGCATCCTTTCTTGTTTTGGCTTGCCAACCCGCTTTCTCTCCGCTGTGTACGTCCTTTAAAACTATATATTTATTGCATTCTTAAGAAAATGAACCTTTCAAATTACGCTTGCACCTTTCAGCATTTACTCAAAAACCATATTGCATAACTTTGGCATAACTCAACTAGTTTGAAGCTGTTTCTGACTAATTTCACTCATATATTTTTTTGCTAAACAAACAAGTTTAAAGTTCAAAGAAACTGTGCTCGTCTGCAAACAATGGAAAAACCAACCAAGACAAGTTATCTGAAGCAACGTTGATGATGCTGATGATGATGAGCAGCAGCTGTCCAAAGCAGAAAAATAAGCTGGAAAAGCAAAAGCGTTTCTTGCCACCAAGTCAGTGATGGACATTTTAAGCAAGCACAATACTGAACCACAAAGAAATGCATGCAAAAACAACAACAACAACAACAACATAAATAGACTGACAGGAATAGTACAAAAGATACTTCTCTACAGATACTCGTTGCGTTCTATGGAAAAACCAATTAGATAACATAAAATTCCAACACTTTATTAAATAACAAGAGTACGGCGAGTAATACAAGATACTTTTTGTAACCGCACGGCGATGCATGCTTTAATTAAACCGAATTTGGCTATTCAGTTTCGTTGTGGACGTCGCTCCACGCTGCACAGTGGATAGTCACGCAGTTTCAATGAAATTGTACCTTTAATTGTTAGATCTGAAATTTTTGCGCTCGTGCGTATGCGATAATGAAGGAATATATGCGCCAGCAGTACTTTCATCAACATCAGCGCATAACGATAGCCGATGCACATACGTAAACCTTTGGTAAAGGGTACAAAGGCGAAGGCATGTTTTGGCGTAGCTGCTTCCTTTGTAGCCTGCGGACCAAAATGCATTTCCGGACAAAAGCTACGCGCATGCGGTCCCCAAACTGCTGCGGAACGTTGCATATTGTAGATATCAATGCCGATTTGTGTGCCACGTGGTATGTTAATTGCATGTGGGCGACCTTTGGTAGCATGCAGCGTGAAATTCTGTTCCACGCGTCGTAATACCATAGGCACCGGTGCAAAGAGACGCATTGCCTCATTAATCACCATTTCGGTGTATATCATGCGTTCCAGCTGCTCGTTTGTCACGTTAAGGTAATCAGCAGTGGCTTCATTGGAGTTCATGTCAGTAGCAGCAGCATCAGCACCATCAGCAGCATTAGCAGCATTACCAGTGCTGCAGGGATTGCAGTTTTCACTATTGTTGTTTTTGTTTTGTTCCATTGGAAAAAGTTCGACAAGTTCAGCATGTAATTTATCTTGATATTCTGGATGCATTGCCAGACACAATATGGTAAAATATAATGCTGTCGATGTGGTCTCAAAAGTCTGCAAAGAATGAAATTTGTGTGGGAATAAGTAATTGTATGCGAGATTATTACACTAGGCAACTGAAATGAGCTATTATTCTGCACTGAAACTAATTTCTGTTCAAACTTTCTGTGTTTTTTTTTTCTCATCATCTCTTCTTTTGGACAATTGAATTTTACATAAGTGTGAATAGGAGAGAATATGGTGCAGTTATTAGTGGTGATAATTATGTGAAGCATTCGTCCATACGGAAGCATTCCAGACATACGGATATAGCTACATCGACTCGTCTTGTCAAGCTGGACAGATTTGGGCTTTTTGTTTCTGTGCCATTTTTTTGTACAGTGATCTAGCGGTGCTAGTCTTCTTTATCCCCGTGCCAAGCCTATTGTTCATCAGCTCAGTTGCCTCTTAAAAGGAATTAGCTTCGTGAAGATGTTTTTCGTTCACCGGTCGATTATGGTGCCTCTCTTCACTCACTTGCAAGATTCATTTCTCTCAGCCATATGAGCACCTAGTATGTTCTTATCTCAGCCCAAAAGTCTCTATTCTGTTCGCGAGTTTTGCTGCGGAAATTTTCCATTTTAAATTGTTAAGCAAGGTTTAGGCAAGATTACATGAATCGCAAGGATCCTTGCGCGTACACCACGAAAGCAATCCCCTGGCTCCAAATGTGAAACCTAATGTGCATACCTCTGACACCATGGGTTTGGAAGCGTAGATGAAAGAATAAAGAGAGAAAGAGTTTTAGAAGTGGAAGAAGGGTAGTATGAAGAATTAAAGCAGTAGGAGTTAGGTCGGAAGATATAATGTATAGTTTTTGGCAACCATCACTTAAAAAACCTGGTCCAAGCACACAGACACTCCAAGTTCTGCATGGTAGTCATCCTTTATTCCACCTAGTTTCACAGTTATGGCGATCCCGCAGAAACTCTTCTCAAATACTGCGGGATCCTCGTTGGTGAACAAGGTGAACGTTTTCGCTGATAAATCCATAGAGCGCCAGTTTTAGGAAGCTTGGAACATAAATATGATGGTAGACTATGTTTGATTTCTGATAGAAGAAATACATCCTAACGATTGCAAAAGTGAACGGAAAAGTACAACTTTTAGAATTATGAGAAAAAAAGCTGGAAAAAAAATACAATTAATTGGGTATTTTGACACAAAAGTCTATAAATTCGTTATTTATGCATGAAGTTTTGTGAACTGTCAATGTCATCTCTATGCATAAAATATAAAACTTAGCGATTTATAACGATTTACCTTCTATATTTATTTTTTCTATTAGTAAGTATTTCCAAATTGCAAATCGGATGGCCAAAACTTCTTGGAACAAGTTATACCTGCCCATATGATTTAAACAGCTTTAATTCAATAACTCAATGAACTAATTTTATATATAATAGATAGATAGATACGCAAATATATAAAACTATTTTTGGAAACTTATGGTGTCACGGAACACCAAGACAATGAATGCTTCTTCAATTGAACATTTTAAACTTTACATGTCCTATTTGCAAAATGTACAAAATATTTTTACATAAATGGTCTACCATTAGGAACGTCCGAATTTTTAATTTGCTTTACAATACAACCCAATTGATAAGTATATAAAAACACTGCGAGCTAATGAAGCAGCAATGTATGCTGCTGACCTCTCATTCCCTTTCTCAACTCACCATCGATCATGTAACGCACTAATCTAATAACTGGATACGCGGCTTTTTACCGTGCTTTCCGCTATATGCAGCGCACTGAATACGCATTGGTAAAGCAACGAAAGAGACAGACAACGAGACTTATGCAAACATCAGTCGCATCAGTCGCTAAAGTGCGCTCTCTTTTCCTTTCTCACCTAATAATCGTTTTTAAAAGCTTTTATTTAGCTTCACTTCGCATTGCTTAAAATGCTGTGAATTATAAACTTAAACGTAAAACTTAATAGCACTTATAATTCTCAAATAGTTTTTGCACATTCTGATCTGTCGATTTTCTATGTTTACTGCTTGGAAAAATTGTAATTCAGATCCGAACTATCAAAAATTGTGCTATTGCACTAGATTTAATTGCTGTTACTCAGTGTTAAAATTAAACTTGCTAATTGGCATATTCGTCGGCCATCAGCCATATCCTTCTTCGGCTACTCACCGCTGCTATGGTCACATTTGCCTCGTCTCGTACATCCTGCCAGCTTAGCTGTCCTCGTTCAATATAGCCGCGCACTTGTTCAATGAATATCGACTTTGACTTGCGGCATGTGCTCATGTTTTGCTCAACGCCAGCATCCTGCTGTTGCACCTGCTGCTCCTGCTCCTGCTTCATTCTCATTGTCTTTGTGTCAACTGCTGTTGCATACTTATCCTCGCTTTGCTTCATTGCGACAGATTGGCAGCCTAGCAGCTACGAAGATGCAAGTGGGAGAAAAAAATAAAACAAAAGATTAAATGGAACTACGTAGAAATGGAACTGGAACCGGAGGGTTTGCAGCCAACTTTTGTGTTTTGTCTGTGCAAAATTATTCACTTGAACCAATTACACAGAATACCAACATAGAAAGTTCAGATAATCAACACACCCAACAGTCTCCATTCCTATACTATATGTATACTATATAGACTTACTTGCTCCACAAAGCCAAAGAGCACATTGACAACTTTTTGTTCGCGTACAAAGAGCGCTGAACGTCGATAGATTGCATCTGGATAGAGCCATGGCGATAGCATTCTTCTGACGCAGACCTCGGTGACGCTGTAAGGATAATAACAACAACAACAACAACAACAATAATAACAACAAAGAGAAAAACAATAACAAGGAACAATGCTAACTTCGATCACGACGAAGTTTTGATAGCCTTTACGTCTATATCTTTAAACTCGTTACAATCCCTATCTGCTATAAGTCTATGTATGTATATGTGTGTATCTATGTATGTCCATTAGTCTATGTATGTTAAATATAACTGCAATTTCTGATAATGGTTTAGGATATATATGCGATTGTGGGCCAATCTAGACCAATGCACAGTGGTTTAATTTTCCAATTTGTTTTATACATAAAGTTTTAACTCCAAAATACGTAGTTATGATCCAATATGATCAAAGTGTTATGGCTCAATTCTATTGTTAATATTTGTATTATAATATGGTATTAAGATTTTTTGCGCATAGCTGCGCTATTTTGAAATATTTAATTAATAGACAGTCGGACATATCAATTTGTTTAGTCTAACATCATAGATGCCATATGCATGATTTTGTTATGCTGCCTTTTCGGTCGAATTTCATTCTAAACAGCATAGTTAAGCCTCGTGGAGAAGTACTGTTCATTATGATGCGTTATGATCAAACTGTTATGGTTTAATTATATTGTTAATATATATATTATACGATGGTATTAATAATTCTTGCGCATATTTGCGGCATTTTGAAATAATTGATTGATAGACAGACGGACAGTTTTACTCGTCTAGTCAAGCAAATTAAGTATATATGTATGTGTGGATTCTCTATCTTCAATGCGTTACAAACTTCCTGACAATTCCAAAACATACTTTTCACATTTTGTGTGAAGTGTCTTATAACAAGTACAATGACTGAACATTGACTATAAAAGTGATATAGTGAAGAAGAAAAAGGGTAGAACGTATACTATATAAGAGCTGCAGATTCGCTTCGTTAAGTGTAAAACATTGTTTAGTCCTGGGGAATTTGCATGCGACAACGAAATACACAGCATGTCCTTTGTATCTGTATATCAATGTATGTATCTACGAGTATGTCAGCATGTTAGTGTTGCTTGAGTGCGAAAATCTGCAAAATTGTAATTAGCTAATAGGTAAGACAAAGTGAGAATGACAAGGCAAGAAGTGCATGAGCAGAGATCGAGCATGCAGTGCCAGTGCCAGTGCCAGTGCCAGTGCCAGTACGAGCAAATTTAAGATATAAGCGTGCAAAAAGTGTAATCTGCCGTTGGAGTGTGGGAGAGGTACTACTATAGTGTGTTTTTGTACGTTAGAAAATAGAGAAAACAAAATAGTAGCGTACAAGTATTTAATTGAAAATCATTTTTATTGTAGTTGCCCGGCATGCAATGCCAAAGGTTAAGTCCAGCAAATTGATGCTTTAATTATACAAGTGTAAGCATAATTTGGTAAATTCAATTCACTAAATTTAAATTACATACAATTTCTATTAGCATAGCTAAGACTTACCCATTATAGGCATTAAAGATGGCGCTTGAGCCATCTTGTTGAAAGTTCATCTTCTTGCCCATGGTGGTCTCTGTGAATAAGTATGGTTTAAAGAATTGAAAGATGGTAAATAATGTTACACAAATATATATAATAGATGCATAGATTTTGTACAACAGTTAAGGGAACATTGTGTACGTCTTATCTAAACCTTAATTTTTATAGGCATATAAAGCTAGTTCATGTAAAATTTAAGACCTTCATAATGGGAACAAATTATTTTGGCAACAATGCGAATAAATACTGTTATATTGTACTGTTATAAATAATCATGGTTCTTGTACCAGTCTGGCAACATTACTGCGCTTGTGCAGCATTATCAGGTAAAATGAACACTGTACTAGTTTCAAACCATAATTTACTGCCTGATGCAGCCCCATCTGTAGTAGAAAATATTGACAAATGAGTGCAAATGAGTACAGATGAGTACTGCGAACTGTCATTTCAACTATAGAAAACTGTTAAAATTAGTCAGCTGAAACTTTAATGGGCTTACACAGCACATACATGAAGTGAGGCTATTCTTGGCAGAAGAATATGTAGATCACTTTACGAACGGCAGTTTTGTACGTATACCAAAGTACAACATTTATACCACCAACCACGCTGCTCACTGTTCTATGAGACAGTAGTTATTATAAAGTACACCATAGCCCATGCTGGACCAAAAAACCAACAAACAAGCTACCTGCAAGCAAACAAAATCGAAATTACAGTACAATTAATGCCACTTACTGTAGCATCAGTATAATGCCCTCCAAGCTGAATAAAATAAACACACACAAGTCAACAGAGCGGTGGCAACTCTTGTTTACGAAAAACGCCAACTAAGGTGAATTTGGCATACAACCAGGAACCCCATAGACAAAAAAATGCTAAACCAAGCAGCTAGGACCCTAAAATTTACGCTTCAAAACATAGAGTAACAAATTCAACGGCTATATTGCGAATCTCTCCTCCACACAAGCGACTGACTACTCACCATGGAAGGCCACGAGAAACATAGGTCAGTAGCAGCACGACTCCTTTAAGAGAACCTAAATGAGATAAACGTTTGGCTTAATAAATGGCGGATCAAAATAAATGAACAAAAATTGATACTTGTGACGTTCACCCTTGGACAAGGTACATGTCCTGTTTATTTAAACCACTGCCAGCTGCCACAGTGAAATGATGCAAAGTATCATATGGTATATATATAGAAAGGCGTTTGACATATTCACATATAGTTAAAACAAGAACAAACGTTAACTTCGATTGAACCGAAGCTCTAATACCATTCACACAAATTTTTAAATCGTATTTAAAAACATAATCGTGGGGGTTTAACTAGAGGCTACACCAAAAAGTGAGCGGCCACTAGTTGATATAAAGAGACCATTAATAAGATGCTACCATATCGAATTTTAAGTTGATAAGGACGTTTCATACAAACGCATAAAAGTGAGCTGTGAGTTTGTATGGGACTACCTCAACTGTCCACTAAAATTCACCAAACCGAATTTCAAGCTAATATTGATTTAAATATGGATTTTTTCATACAAAAACACAAAAATGGGTGGTGGGGCTACCTCAACAAGTAGGCAGGACACGCCCATTAGTCTATGTATATTAAGCGAATGTCAATAAAAGTCACCACATCAAATTTCAACCTAATATTGATTTTAATAAAGAAGTTTTTCATACAAAAACACAATAGTATGCAGTAGGTCTGTATCGGGGCTACCCCAAACAGTGGGCGTTGCGGGTCAATCCTGATACACTATTAAACTGCAATAAAGAGAAGTGTATGTGCATATACATACAGACAGACAAACCGACAGACGATCAAGAATATATATACTTTATGGGGTCTACGATGCCTCCTTTAATGCGTTACGAACTTTCAGACAAACTGATAATACCATTTCACACTATGTGTGATTGGTATAAAAAAAGAAAAACTCAGAAAAAACGGGCTGTGTATCATATGTATCATGTATCATAATCACGTTCACCTTTCCAATCATGCTCTATTTGTTGCATTCTTGTACAAATTTTCAAGTTTGGGGAGTTTTAATAGTTTTCTGTCCTTAATTGATTAGACCACCAAAGTTTGTTTTGATTTAGTTTGTCGTTTTAAATCGTTTCCATCAATAATTCAGTTTGTATTGAGTTCCTCTCGGAATTAATTTCACCAAACGTGAAAGCCTCAGGTACCACTTACTCCACATATGAAGTTTAATACGCACTTTCAAAAAAAAAAACTCAAGGAATGAACCTGGAAATAGATTCTTCGTAATCGAGAGGTGCTGCCTAGTGTTAAATTTAGAATGATTAAAGAAACAGTTCGTTTTATAGTGTGCTACGCATCTCAGATCTGGCTACATACAAAACATGTTGATATGGAAAATTATTGTAAGAACATTAATTGGACTACCTCGCAATTATGCAATTTACATCAAGTTTAGCCTACCGACGTTATTCTGCTATACACTACAAACCCATTTTGTGTTTATGAGGTAAGTGCTAGAAATGAAAAATTTCATACTAGTTAAGATTAAAGCAACACATCTCTTGGATACTTCTCCAACATAGAAGACACACCATCGTAAAGCGCCTTGCATGTTGAGGTTATTGCTAATGTTATGAAGATTACAAGAACAAACTGCATAAACATAGAAACCTAAATATTTGAACGACACATACGACCGCTCAGTACTAAATTATAGTCCACATTGGACTCCCGACCAAAGTGAATGCACTATCTGCAATATATTGTTTGTTGTTTATTGCGTTTTGATGTTTCACCTCGCGTCATTTACTACAGCTGTAAACATAGACAGTTACCAAAATAAAGGCGAAGCACATACGAAATAAAAACGTAGTATTCTCTGTTTTACACTCGGAGAGTCTTATCAACTTGCAACTTGCTGTTCGCATGGTATTGTTTAATATTTGTGTGTGTGTGCGTTTGAGTATATTTCATGTAAAACATATGTGTGCTTGATTTATTGTGTGAGTGACGATTGTTAATGCCTTTGATGTCCAAAATATTCAACCGATTCTGATAGAATATAGATACATACTTTTTAAATGATATATACTTTTTTTTAAAAAACGGCCTATTAATATGTAGTTGGTGCAATAAACGATGCAGAGTTGTTTTCTATTATTGCTACATCTTATACTCTGCTTGACTGGTACTGGAATAAATATTTTCCCTGACAGTTAGGCCGCCTTAAAAATTCTAAAGAGCCATAAATTCAGCAATAAATCTTCGAATTTTACGGTAACCAAAACGTTCATGTTTAAAACTTCTCCAAGCTAGACCAAAACCTGGCTCAACAAAGCCACATGAATCCAAAAGATATTACAAATATATAGGCGAAGATGTCCTATAAATGAAGAAAAGTAATCTTAGAACACTTTGTGGTGCTAGCACAGGCCATACCAAATGCAACTATCATTCACACTAAATGGGCTTAGTACTCTCAGATCTAAGCAAATACTGCTATGAAGCAGAAGAAACCGTGGAGAATAGCCTCGTGCCCAGTAATTGCGTGAATTAGGCTATCTGTGCTAGGGAAGTATAAATTAGGGA
This sequence comes from Leucophenga montana, assembly GCA_035044765.1. Lineage (NCBI taxonomy): Eukaryota > Metazoa > Arthropoda > Insecta > Diptera > Drosophilidae > Leucophenga > Leucophenga montana. The sequence continues at coordinate 150,259 of JAWNNQ010001285.1, read as the reverse complement.
AACAAAGTACGGAAACATTCTCTATAAAAAAAATAAAAGAATAATCCCAATAAAAATCAGTGGCCAGTAGGATCATAGAATACCAAGAACTACTTTTTATCCATCAATAGTATATACATACTTGAAGATTTATATCCACTCAACCATTTTCTACATAAGAACTTAAATAAATAGAGATACATTTTTGGTCTCAATTACTTCTGCTATTACCCAGAATTTATGTACTTTACTCGCAGAAACATACTGGAGTTAAACACATCACATTCAACTATACTAACACATAGTATTAAAATCAATACTCAAATATTTACAATACTTACGACAAGCAGTCTCGAGTACAATTTTCTTAAGCAGACCATAGATTTCCAACTGGTTTACTTCGCCCAATGCCGTAAATTCGAGTTTCTTGCACAGCACATTTGCCTCAGCATTAAAAATTGGCAAGAAATTATTAATAACCTGACGTGAAAATGCCGGATTGATCAGACGTCGATGCTTGTTCCAACGTGGCGCTATTAAAGCAAACGCAAAAAAAAAAATAAAAGAAGAACAAAATGTGAGAAAAATATGTAACTCTCATTCGTACTAAAACGAGTAAAGAAGCAATAGTAACAGACACATCCGCTTCCACTTTGACAACTTACAACTTGATGTAAAAAGTCCATCGCCAATTGCGGCGGACATGAAACGATAAAAATCGCCTTTGTTTGTACATTGCGATGAATTGAAGACCGCTTCCACAGTTTCCGGATCATTAACGTATAGAAAGCAATTTGTGCCCATCCATGAAATGAATGGCGTTGCATAGCGATGCGACATATGTTCCATGTAAGGCAGAAATGCTGCATAAAATGTAAGATTAACATTGAATTCAACTTAAATTGTGTTACTTACATTCAGGATTCATCATATTCAGTCCCAGGCCTATAAATGGCAAACCCACTGGTCCAGGCAGTTGCCAGGCAACCTTATAGAATTTACGTCTGCTCCAGAGAAAATATAGCCAGACGGTAAACAAGCCGCAGCATAGTAAATAAAATGTTAACATATTCCAGATATTACGTAAATGTTTATTAGCACTTCTTATTTAAAATACGAATATTGTAATATCAATTTGTTTTTCGCGTTGTAATCTTAAATCTGAAGTCCGTTTCAGACCGCTGTAAGTGAAGTACTGAGTTCTCATTTGACGGCTTGACTACACACAAAGCATCGTTTTGTTGACAGTAAAACTTATTGTTGTTTATTTGTTATAGACATATATCAAAATTACTCAATAACCATCAACGTAAGGTACATAATCAATAGTAAATGAATAGACGAATGACCGAAGTAACCAATGAATGCTCCAACGTTGGTAGGCATATTTTAGAAATCTACTATATTCGGAAGACGGCGGGCGTTAATTTGGTAATTTGTAAGCATGTCAGATGACTGAAACATATATACATAGGTACACTGTGCGGAAATAATTCTTATAGATATGCCCAAACGTTTGGGCAAAATGGTAAAAATTACTATCTCTGCTCAATTCGTAAGCGATGATTTTCAGTCATGATTTTAGTAGATCTTTGATGAATTCGGGCTCAGTTTTGTTAGAAATTCGGTTGGTGAACATGTTGGTCATTTCTAAATTATGTATACCACTTAAGAACAATGCCATGGAATACTCACCATAAACTTGGTTATCAATTGAAAAGTTTCGCTAATAATTTTATCAAATTTATACCCAACCTCGCTGTACCCAATTACTCCGCTTCCAGTTTAACAAATGCGTTGCAATTTATGACTGGAAGTTGGAAAAGTAGTACACAGAAAATGAGGTATTCTAAATACAAGTTTGAAATTCGGAAAGTGTACTTAAAAATTTTAAGTATGTTTTGTACTCATTTTTCCTGATTCAAGTACAAAACGAGATCGATTTTAAATCAAGCGCAGATATACTTAAAATAAGTATAAAATTCTTGAAATACCTATGCAAAAATCTATGTCAAAGTACAAATCTGTAGCCAAGTCAAGTACAAAAGTTTCAGAGTATAAAAAAAAAAATCATTTTGGCTTGGAATAAGTAGAAAATTTTTAAATCAATCTCTGAGTGGAAAAACAATCCTGAGAGTAAAATCAAATTTACTCTCTCAGCTGCTCCAATTTCATCGCACCGACAGTAAATGGGAAAGACAATGGGTTATGATTCGACTGTCTGTTAGCCGAAGTAGTTAAGACATTGATACCTATCAGCGCCGTTCGCATGTGTTCGATACCAGTTTCCTCCACCAAAAAACATCTATATATAAATAGGAAAGCGCAAATCTTTCACACTCTTTTTAACTATCTTAAACACAACATAATCGCTTGAATTTTTTGTTTGGGTTAGAAGAATGTGAAGAAGAGCACGGTAAAATGTAATGATTTTTCTAAAATATTGTGTTTTAGGTAGGTAAGAACCAGGTAACGTCTTTGCCCAATCACAAACACTCACTCTCACAAATCTGTCTATCTCTCCCTCAGCTCTCTTAATTTGCTATAACTGCTATTTTTTTTGTTTCTTTCGGTTCCCTTAGTTTCAGTTGGAAGAATAGAGTAAAAAATATTCTCTATCTCTGTCGTGCTGTAAAGGGCGATTCACATTGTAGAGCATGTAGAGAGCTCCAAATTGTTGTGAACGCAATGTCAAACATGTTGGCGAGCATCAGTTGAGTATGTTTTTGATAGTATTTTAGTTGGTCCAATTTTAAAAGTAGAGGAATCAAATCAAAATTTAAAACAAAAAAGAGAAAGAACTGATATTCCAACCACTCTTTTATAACTGCGTATTAATTATTGCAAATAAATTGGTCACTTATTGCCATTCTCTTTCTGTGCACCCATATAGAGCAGGGTACTCAACTTAATCTGGTCTTTCTTTTCAAATCAAGCTCAGTAGAGTTTGAAAAGAGTTTAATTTAAGAACTTCACCTCCGTACTGGAACCAAGAATTTGTACTTCGTTTAACAAAATCCGTACGCACTATATTTTTGCTACCGCTATCAATTCAAGTACGGAAATTCTGGTTCAGTGCATGTACCAAAACACTAAGTAACATATAGGTGGCGCCAACCGAAAACGCCCTATTTCAATAGTCCTGTTGGTTTTGGAACGCATCTTGTCTAATGTAAAAATTGAAAAACAACGAAAAAAGTACGAATCTGAGTACTATTTTTGAAAAATCTCAACTATGGAATGTTTTGTTCATAGATTTTTTCGTGTATAACTTACTAGCTGTGGTACGCGGCGCGTTGCTGTCCTTCAATCAAACTCCGGGTGTCCAGGGTCTTCGAGAACGTTCGAAAACGTAGACAGTGTTACTCAGTCTGTTCGTGACAACCCGGACCTTTCGATTCGGAATAAACAATAAACTACTTACTTTTTTTTTATCGATTTTTTAAATGTGAACTTTCTTTTGAGACACCCTGTACAAGACTGTGCAAAATTATACTAATTATTATTTTACATATAAATAAAATATTTGCCCACATTTTTGTTTATAAAACCGGTGTTTTTCAATTATTTCAACCAAGTTAAAAAAATTGATTAAACTTTTCCGGGTATTTGATTAACTTTCTTTTCTAAGTCGATATAAAGCCAAAATATATGTTTATTCTACAATTTGTAAAAAAAGTGATTTAGCTATAACTCGAGATGGAAGTGAGTAATCTGTATTATCCTACTATCCTATTAATATTGTAAATGCGATTTCGAAGAAACTTTACAATGTTATAGCTTATATATCAGAATAGAACATAGGTTATAATATACCTATAACGATATACAAGTATGTATATAAGATATAATGTGACAGGGAGCCAGGGGGAAAGTCAGCAACGCGCTGGGTACCAACTAGTATCAAAATAAAGCAAACACATCTTTTGTTTTTCTACACATTCTATATCGATGAGCTGATATGGTTTCTGAGAGGCCAAGTTAGGCCACTGTTTGGTTTTGCTGGATGCGAATAGTGTAACGACCTCACTAAAGGCCAGCTACGAATAAGCGAAGAGTGATTTACAAATATGCAGTTTAATCAGGGGAAGTAGACACTCATTTTGGTTACGCATCCCTCTAAATCTCTATAGAGTAATGTTAAACAAAAAAATTGTTTTTTAATAATGAACATTTTTTAAAAAAGCTATAGTACTGTAGATACTTAATTAGGCTTAAAAGCTATTGGTATGGCACTGAAATAGGTAATTTAATTTTTTTCTTGGTGAATCAGTGTAAGTAGAATAATTGAATTTTATATTTTCAAACACACTTTTCTCTCAGTGTACTTCTAGTCGCAATCGTGTAATCACTGTCGCCACTATCGGCTGCTAATTGCAACATTTGTATTCAGCAATTGTTATTAAATTATTAAAGTCAATAGCTTTTTGAAATAAACAAACAAATCTCAGACAAGCCGGCAACCAACGAATGTTGAGCGGTCGTAGACTTTTCGCTGGAATGCTACAAAATTCAACATTGTTGAAATACGAAACTCACCTTAATGCACTTTAAAGTGTTAATTATTTCTAAACATAATTGATGCTTTAAGCCAGATTATGGTAAGATACCACAAATAAAGCTAAACTGAGGTCAAATTTAGTTACATTGACGATATACGAGTATATATATATATACAATATTTTTCTTTTATTAGCTACCAAAGTATACATATTTTTGACATTAATTAAATTAGCTCGCCTGTCCGTACGTATTTAATGTAGTTGAAAAGCGTCTGCCATGCCAATAATTACAGCGCTCCACTGTCTCTCCAAGTTCTACCACCATTTGTCGGCATAAAGTCGGATTCAATTAATATGCCAAAACATAAGCGCTTAAATATTTAATTATGAGCTATTTAAGAGCGGACATACTCTTATTTAGATTGGGCTATACGAGGCAGATACCGCGCATGAGAAGCGAACTAATTGAAAACTTGAAAAACTTGCGCTCATTAATAATAAAACCAAAGCGGAACTGGATTATTTGCTTTACTCGAAGCTTATTTGCACTGTGTACGACTATGGTATAACGAATTCAGTAGAGCAATGGGCGTAAGCATGGGTGTTATGGGCCACGCTCTTGGGTGGGAGTTGTTCTGCGTTCCGAGTTCATGATTGAGTTGCAATTTGATTCGTTGTAAATGATTTAATTATAAGAAAAAGCTTAAATGGCATTAAGCGTACCATCAAAACATGCAAATTAAATTAAGCTGACCTCCTTTTACACAGCTACTATCGTACTTCATCTCCAGGCTACTTAAAAACTGCACCCATCTATGCACATATTAATATAAAATAGTACGAGGACCGATTGATATATAAGCGGCCGTATCAAATAGGAAAACAGTACGATAAGTGAGCATGTGAATACTACTTATATTTCACCAATTGTAGCGGCTTTAAGGCAGCGCGATATGTGAACATGCGTATACGGTTTGTATTTCACCACATTTGTATTTGGTCATCTGCAGCGTTTTCGAAGCATCTGAACTTAATAAAATGCCTCGATTTGCCTTAAAATTGTTTGTATCATATTTTTTTAAACCTACTTTATAATATAGCTTGTAGAAATCAAATTTGATGCAAATTAGGGCATACTACGAAAAATTACTACAGAATTACTATGAACACTCTAAATTAACTGCATTATTGACAGGGTGGGTTGAATTATTTGATGTAAATATAAAGTGTCAATGGAAATATGTGCGGTGTTACGCTCACGGCGAATACGCTAGAAATGTTACATATGTAAAGAATACTGGGTAGACTCCATATAAACCCACCGCCCACATTTGAATTTTTGTATGAAAAACTTTTTTATTGTGGTCAATATCAACTTAATAACTGGCATGGTAGTTTTAAATGAATGGACGCTTCACATACTTCACTTTTTGTGATAACCCCATAACAGAGTCGGAAGTGTTGTTTTTTAAAAATTTCGCCTGTTTCATATATGTGGAAAGAGCTCGCAAGTTTTTATGTTATACTTATACTAGCTATTTTATAAAAGAAGACGGAGACTGTTAAGAGCAGAGTCTCTGGAGAGCAAAAGCTACGAATACAAATGCTACTCAATTCATTTATCGATAGGTGACTACTAGCTAAATTCGGATAAGAGAAGAGATCCAATGCTCAGTTATAGACCTAAATGTCCTTGTTTGGCAGTTACCACTCTAGCTTACCCTGTGGTAATTTTATACTAAAGGTGACATATTCCCCTTAGCTGTGCTCTTTTTCATTTTTCATTTCTTATTTATCTTTTGTCTTTCTATTGTAGTTTAACGCTCAAAGCATTTAAGAAATTTGCCACAGCGGAATACGTCGCCTTATAGATAAATCCACTTTGACTTACCTCATACTCAAAATATGACTCTCTGCAATTATTTCCAATCTTCGAAAAGCTATTTATATGCCGATTTTTGGAATAACTTTCAAAGCCCACCGCGTTTTTGTATACTATTCACAGAGTTTGAATATTATTATCAGTTTGTCTGAAAGTTAAAGGAGGGGCATTGTAGAGTATATACATTTTTGATCTGCTCGGCGAGACGAGTCGATCTAGCCATGTCCGTCTGTCTGTCCGTCTATCCGCCTGTTGCGCATTTTTGGGGACTAATTGTAATGTTAACAAGTTGAAAATTTGCACATACACTTATTTTTATTGGAGTATAATAGAGTATTAAGATTGACTCGGCACGCCCACTTTTTGGGGTAGCACACATATAAATCCACCGCCCACTTTTGACTTTTTGTATGAAAAACTTTTTTATTTTTATTGACGTAACCCCACAGGAAAAAGTCCATAGGGGTTAAATCGGGAATCATCTGGTTTATGAATTCAAGCCACTGCCCAGCATCCTGAGGCTTTAATTCTTGCACCAACTGAATTTTGTAGGGGTGCAGCTTTAAATCTTTGTGTAAAATGCGGAACAATGATGATCTATGCACGTTTAAAGCAACAGCACGCTTCCGAATCGAAAGGTCCGGGTTGTCACGAACATACTGCGTAACACTGTCTACGTTTTCGAACGTTCTCGAAGACCTTGGACGACCGGATTTTGATTTTTCCAGCGTTGAACCGGTCTCTTCAAACTTCTTGATCCATTTTCCAATGAGTCGAGGGCTTGGCGCATTATTTAAATGACGAACATGTCGAATACTGCAGAATTTTGTACGCGCTACAGTCGCTGAATTCCTTTTTTGTAAAACTCACGTACGCATACGCACTGTCCGCTACCGAGAAACGCTCCATAGAGACTAAATTCCCAAAAGCTAGGCTACCGATTGACATACCCCCCGCGCCCCATGGAATAGTTGCGTTCACGCAATCAGCAAATCAAATTTGAACTTTCTTTTGAGACACCCTGTATTAGACCTTCGGTTCAACCGGTTCAACCGGTTCAACCGGTTCAACCGGTTCTTGTTTTTTATTTATTTTTACCTAAACAAAATGCTTTCCGCGGAGTAATAAATTGCGTTATGGTAGCAGAAAAAAGTCACACGAGACTATGTCGAATGAATACGGAGCTTGCGGAATGACGTTAACGTTGTTTTTTGTCAGGATATGAGGATATCTGAAAAATGTTAGCAATTTTGGGACAAGTCTTGTTAAAATGTCGTGTATAGAAACAGCTGCTATCTTCATAATTGTTTTAAAAATTAATTTTTTGGACATTTTGTACAGTCGAAGAAGTGAACGAGGCAAATCATCAACTACACAGCGATCCGACATGAACTCTTTCTACGACTCCATATGCCTGTGTTTTTGCAAGCATCAGCACAAGCATTTTTCTTAGCAAGTGCAGTTCGATCAGCAGTTCATGAATACAGCAACACTCTGCGTGCTGAAAGAGCAGATGAGATGGGCCAGCAATGTCAGGCAGATCAACAGACATCTATATATCTAATTTGACAAACTTTCTATATTTTATACTACTTTATTGGATAAGTCGGAGACTATGAAGCAGCAGGTCTCTGCGTTACTTGAGCATGACACTACTCAGGTTCATTCAATGGAATAATTATTAGAAGGAAACAGATCCACATAATATCGGAATGATACACCAGAGGATTAAATGTTGCTTGGCAGAAGGCACTCTGAAGTAAGTGAGCCTATTCTGCTATATATGACGAAATTTGAGGTGAACAAAAAGTTGTAGAGTAGCTGATTGAAGTGTATCGTGCTAAAATTAAATTATTTTGAGAAACTTTCATCTTTACTCAATTTGTTTACTTATCAAACGGCCCTCGTCTATACAGCCAACCCTGAGTATACATAATTTGTGCTTAATTGTGTTTGAAGCGTTAACAAGTTGTTTTGTTGGTGTTTTCGTTGTTGTTGTCGTTGAGTGCACTTATCGAAGCAGTCAGCCCCCAACAGATTCACAGCCATTTATGCAACTCAAGGCAGCTACTGCAGAAATATGAATTACCTTAAAAAAAAAAAAAAAACGAAACTTTACTACACCCTCTACTCTTAGTATAATAAATACTTGATGACTACAACTACAAGACATGTCCATGCCATAAATACTACATAACTATTTGATGGAGTTTGAAATGGGATTCATCTGCTACCCTAAACTTATAGTTTCAACACAATTGTTAAATCGACGTCAAGCAGTTGAATATGGCGTATTTTATGGAGGGATGCGCTTAACCATAATTGCGCCAAATTGATATTAGCGCGGCAATAAATTGCTTTTCTCAGATACGCAGATACTTCGGGGAGAAAAATTGAGAAGAAATAGGGAAAAATTGTGCGCAATTTGAACGATTTATATGCGTTTTTTACTTCCATTAGCAGTTGAATCATTTATTTATTGAAAGGTGTCTGCTGTTTCCCTTTGCAGTTGCTTTCACCTAAAATGGGTATTAGTTTAGTATATGGCCTTAGTTTTAGTTAGTTACAAAAATGTTATAAATTCTGTGCATATGAAAAGCAAAATTTAGTTTGGTTTGTTGTATTTTTTATGGCGACGTTGTATGTAATAAAATTAAGCTTAAAATATGCGAAAAAAAGAGTTTTATGCACTAAATAGACAAATATTTCCGCTGGTTTTATGAAATTTTTATTAAAAACTTTTTGGGCTAAATTAAAATACATTCGTTTACGTCAGGTGTGTAATAAATTTAATTAAAAAATAGCAAACGATTTAAGTCTAGCACTATAGTTGAAGCAGAATATTTTATATTAACTTGTGAACGATAAAAATGCATTTAGAGTGGAGGATGGGGTCATTTGCCATTCACTTGCCAATGGCCAAAAACGATTCCTTTGCAAATGGCACAAGCAGCTCACAAACATCCGTTAAGACACTTAGGTTCTGGGTAATATCCGTTCCGAGGTGATCAAATTGTGAGAAGATAATCTCCATTAGTTAAGGGTTTGTGCTAGAGCTGGAAAACTATCGATAGTATCGATAGTTTTTTTGTACGGCACTATCTATACTTTTTTTTTTCACTACTACGGTACACAACTATGGTACAGATGTCCGTTTTTGTGGCATAAAGTCGAAATTTTGATGTGAATATATCGTATTTTTGATTTTAAATTCTTAAAGTAAATACATCTTACACATACAAAATAAAAAAAAGTTTTAAAAGCTTCACTGAAGCGCTTTATGCGCTTTTAAAAGTACATAAACAATCGATCAGCTGCTTATGTGGAAGAAATTGGCGCAACATTATTTGCTTACCTTTGTGGGTGAGAATCGAATAACTTAGTCCCAATAAATTAAACTTAATAATGGAAAATGAAGATCAAGGTATGTATTTTCTACTGGTATATAGTACTTTTATGTGTAGTCCTGGGCTTCGAGTTGTGTGCAATGTCCAATTTATGTGTATTTTTGTAGAAAATTAACAATACAAAGTATTTAACAAAATTAACAGATTTTAGTTCAAAAGCCTTTACCCCCAAGCTTGAAGCTTTGAAATTTGGGGTGCGTCCACTACATGCTTGGATCCGGTTTCTAGAAATTGTCCTAAAAATATCATACAGCATAGAGATACAAAAATAGCATGTGAAAGATGATGATGAGATTAAAATGAGTACACGGAAAAAATATATTCAGGAAAAGATTTGGAATGATATGGGTCGTCGTATAAGCATGTCAAAGCAGAATGTCAGCGGAAACAGCAATGATGGTAATACAGCAAGAAGAGCTTTTACACACAAATAGTAAACTACTATCATCCATAACTAACTTTAACGAAACCCTTTTAAATAATCTTCACATTATATTAATAACAATTTCATGTAACCATTATATAAACTCTGACAAAATGTCTTTCTTTTTATGAGACAACTTATACATGCAGATATATCCGTGGTACCCAATGTCACCAATGACTTACAAAGTATTAGTCCACAGTTTTCAAATAAATAATTCAACATTGGTTCCACTTGGATGCTTAGGCGAAAATGCTTCAGAAGCACGAAATAAAATCTACAAAAAAGACAGACTATCACACGCAAGGAAAAATAGTAGAATCAATACTATGACTGACCTTTTCCACGGGGCGATAGATTCCTCGGATCCATTATTATCGAGTGTCTGTTTAAAGGAAAGGGAAAGGAAACACAAGAAAAAACCTCTTCCGAAAGAAGTATTAAGTCTTCTGGAGTTGCCGCCTACTCAAAACAATGATTCATTTGAAAAAGAATTGGACTTGCAATCTAATTCTGTTTCTGATGACGACCTGTACGAAGTACTAGAAGAAGAAGAAGACGTTGATGTTTGAAACAAAAATTAATATGTAAGATAGTTACTTCATTCTTAAAATAAACTACATTAATACTAATACTACTACGAATTAGTTTGTATGGGAGGCAAGAGGGAGCGTTTTTTTGCACACTATTCATGCAAAAATGTTCGCAATGTGCGCATGCAAAAATGTGCGAAGTTTCAAGTCTGTAACTCAATTTTTCGACTATGTATAATGATATGAAAAATAAGTTAAAAACTACTTTTGGTAGCGCTTAGTATTGCATCATAATAAGCAATGGGTGGACATCACGATGAAATGATTATTATTTGACTGTAACATGTCATTCTATTACAAGCGGTATTGTCAATTAACAAAGTACTGGAAGATATTGACCACTCACCACAGAATATCTGAGATTCAGTGCATGCTGTACTCTTGGAGTGGTATGTTATTTACAAAGTTACTTCAGTTTTAACAGACAACGTAGCACCCATGTTTAAGGGTCGCCATGACAAAGCGTATGATCATAGTCACATACTTTAAAAGAAGTAACAACAGGATGGAATAGCGCATATAAAATGATTCAACGTTTTTTTGCTTGCAAACGGCGAAATTTCTAGTGTTCTTTTAATTAGTTCAAAGGCACCTCAGCCAATTACAGCGGATGACATAGAAGTATTAAAAGACTAGATTCGGGCATCAGGAAGTAAGTTTGTCCCGATTTCGCTAATAATTTCAACTTCTAACGATATTGTTCTATATATATTTTAAAGCAGGCTACCTGTTACCACATGCGTACTAGCGGGTACCATTTGTGACGCTGCAAACCTTTTCGTTAGCTACGGACTAACGAAAAGTAGTTAGCTAAATCGTTAAGAGTAACGACCAGTTGTAAGTGAATAGCTACAATGTAATCGGGAGTAAACTTCCAAACGACAGGGTATCATATGATATAGGGGTTTGATGTGAGGTTGTGTTATGTGGATTAGTATAGGATACATATATTTTGTATAATAAACAAGGATTGGGAATAAAAGAGTTGTGCATAAACAAAACTCTAATGTCAGCTTTTCGAGTTCATCAGTATAATTGTATGTAAATAAATTTTGTGGGGTCTTCGGGATCACTTTCAATGCGCTACAGTCTAATATGCTTGACTATAACATGTAAGCAGTACTCAGTCTATGGATTTGAACTACATACAGATTGGTATAGTATTCGTTTCTGCATATAGTATTTGGCATATTTTATCAGAATTGTGACAAATGATTCATCCAAACAAAATCTGTTGATTTTAGCTTAATTGACAGAAGAATATTTTATACAAAAACTCATTAATAAGAAGCAGGTTTGTATTTCTGCTACCGCTTATGGTGGAGCTGGTACGTTTTTTTTTTTCAAATACTTTGTCTGAAGAGATGTTTGGAAAGTTTAACAAATCAATTTCTGCGATTCTGCGAGGGATGTGCGAATAGATGCAAATTTGGAACATACATCAATTTTTTTCAGCAAGGCCTAACGATAGTTCTAAATGTCGCAGTGGCTCTAGAAGTGAAAATCTCCAGGAAATGTTAAGTAATACATCCCTTGTTGGAACTTAATCACAATATGTGGTGAAGATCACGAAAAAGTAGTAAAAGTGTTATTGCTTAGGCTCATTTCAGGCTTTGAAATAATAAATATTTAACTCATTTTAATGCTATTAAAAGAATTTATTTATTACTTTATTTTGTTTTTTATCGTTTAAACAATGCGACGAATGAACTAGAATAAACCTTTGACATGTAAATTTTTCTATAGAGCAAATTTAATTAACCAACTATTTCGTGTAAAATAAATAAATATATAACTTTTACTTGTTTTTTATTGTATACATTTTCAAATAAATCGGATTAAGTTTTTTATTTGATTTTTATTCATTGAGTATAAAAAATGCAGGAGCCTTTAACAATAAAACACACACACACACACACACTCCCAAATAAATAATCTCCACACACACATTTACAAATCAGCAAAACGTCATTTTGTTCGTAGGCTATTCAATGGCAATTGAAGAACCGCAGGCTACTGCATAATTCATGCCAAACCATTTCACAGTCCCTCTGCCAGACTTTGCTTTTGTAATCCATGTCGAGTCATAAACTTTTAACAAATTTTCTTACCTTTTGGCTATACTACAATACTTGGCTATAGAGAGCCTCGCACAGAAAACTTTCAACATAAAAAGCGAATTTAAACTAATTTAATTTCGCTTAGCTAGATGTGTGTCTGTCGTGTGTGTGTGCCGGATGACGGAGGTTTTGGAGGTTTTTATGTGGATGTTTTTGTGTTCGCTGGCTGCCCAAAGCTAAAAAACCAAGCTTGCCGTATGTAGAAAATCGGACAGGAAGAACAAAAACTGAAGGACAGACGTAAGCTTGCTCCATGCAGGAAAGCGCCAAGATTGAATTTATTTATGTGTAAGAAATTGTTACACACTGTTGGCATAATGAGGCATGAAAAGCGTTTTTGTTTAGCTTGATCTTGATCTCTCTTGCTGTCTCTGTTCTACCTCGCCATTTTGTATTTAAAGTTCGCGTCATATTATTATACCCTGTACCTATAGAGTAAAAGAGTATATTAAGTTTGTGCAAATGTATGTAACATGCAGAAGAAGGTGTGGCAGATTCTATAAAGTATAATCTATATATTCTTGATCAGCAGAGTTAATGTAGACATGTCTGTCATAATAAATTATACCGGTTAAGTCTAGATCAGACCACTACTAGGGATAGCTTATATAAAAACTCATCCCTTATTTTCGAGTTTATGTACGAACATTTTTTGTTTTTATTTAAAACTAGCTGTATTCGGCGTGCGTTGCTATCCACCCACTTGTTTTTCTATTTGTGGGCATGGCTGAACCTATTTTCCCAGTGAGTCTTATTATTTCCGATGCCCTTTACACATGTACAAAATCTCATTTATATAGCGTCCTGGGCAAGAGCATAATTCTCCTTCTTTCATTCGTCATACTTCTCTTCTTTGATGATTTATTACCTCCTATTTTCAAGTGGATCTTATGTCTCCTAGTGCTCTTTATATATAAAAATCCAACGCTAAAAATGCGACGACTGACAGTTCGACCAGAGCATTCAGTCTGCCAATTTTGCTGTCAATTCACCGTAAGGTGAATAGTAGTTTTGATGATCTGATTTCGTAAACGAAAAGGAAAACAATGAAAAAAAAAACGATTCAGTGCCGTAGGAAATAATAGAATCAAAATAAAATAGTTTCGAAATATACAAATTTTTTCAATCGGAAAGTTTGGATATGCTAAGTGACAGAGAAAATCGGTTATACTAAAACAAATTCTTTAGTCCATATAACTTTTAACTTTACTTTTTCACATCGTAGCGTTTAAGTTTTTTTTTTTTTTTTTTTGTAAAGTATAAAAACCAAATCTAAAAGCTAGCGGATAAAAAAAATACCGACCACCTTTTATGAGTGTGACATCTATATAGTAAGTATAAAAAAACATGCACCTATTCAACAGCAACATTATATCAAAATTTCAAAGCAATCGGTAAAGAACTTTCGGAGATTATCGATTCGGAACAAACTAACATTTACATTTTAATTTATATAGATTAATTAAAATTTTGCAACAATTCTAATAAAATATTCCGCATATGTTCAGATCTGAACACTAAATAATATAATATATGCTTCATATAAGAAGTCTTAAACAAGATACAGAGTATCTCAAAGTCGAGCACACTCGAGTGCAACTTGGCTTTTTTTTTGTATGTGCTACGCTTTTTTTATGTTGCCACTTTTGAGATGCTTCCCGTGACTTCATTCCTCGTCACTACACTCAAAGCTATTCAGATTAAGTTATCTCGACATTCACTCGCTTCATAAAAAAAAAAAAAATGTTTGGCGCTTGTAAAAACTTTATGCTTTGAGACTGTTTTTTGTTGTTGCTTTATCTAAAGAAAGCTGGTAGTGCTGAGATCTAAATTCGACCATGTTTGGCTGCATAAATTTTTGCGTGATTTCTTGGTTTACAGTATGAGCATACACATACGTATATGTGCATATTCGAGTAGGTGCTTGAACTGCGTCGCTCTTGAATATTTACGCCTAACTTTGCCGCCTTTTCGTACACAGCCGTCCGTGTTCGATGCTCAAACGCGCTTTATGCGATTTTAATATCACTTAAACTTGTTTGTTTTGCATTGTATGAAAAATTTGAAGGATGTCCTTATAAATAGACAAAAGACTCTAGCAGAAGTTGTCATTATTTAATCTACATCATTTTTAATACGCTACACAGGCAAAGTTTGTAATGGTTATTAATAGTTTTTCGTAAGTTCTGGCAGTTTAGTGAACTTCGAATACCTATGTTCGAAAGTGATTTCGGTTAGCAAGCTTTGGAATTTATTTATTTTCTGCAGTCGATTCGTTTATTTATGGTGCCAATAGTGTTACTAATGATGATGTAACAACATGTGGAGAAAATTGGAAAAACACAGAAAGTTACTCCATGATGTACACTTTATTAGCATTCGCGCATTTCCTACACTGATTCGCCGCAATGCTTCTTCAACTTAATATTTAATTACTTTACCATTACAATATTTCTACCCAAAAACCTTTTGGAATAAACTAGATTCATGTAAGTATCAATTTAACCCATAAATCTCTCTATCCATCGGATGATCAAGATTCCGATTGATTTATGTTACTTTATATTTGTTAAATTTGGGGCCAGACTATGTTTTGTAGTTCAAAAATGTAGTAAATCAGATACAAATTCATTGCCACATTAAAAGTAATTTCCATTGTAAAAATAGTACTCAGGCGTGCATTTTATTTGAGAAACGTACAACCAGCCATATTTTAACACATCACAAGATCGCTTCAATTTTCAAAAGAAGCAACAATCAAAAAATCTTCTTTCATTTTGGTTCTACTAATTGGTTCATTTCTGTGCATATGCTTAAAAAAAATTCTATATCCAGACTACATACGGATAGACGAATATAGCTAAATCGAGTCAGTTATCGATGCTAATCAAGAATTTACAGTCGTGTCTGGATATAGTGAACTAATTATTGCAAGGCCTGCCCACAGTATTGCTGGCTGTTCACTATATCAAGGTTAAAATTTTTGCTCAAAAACTCGTTTTATTTGCTCAAAATACACTTTGTGTATATACTAAATTCAAGAGATCATTCAAATAAATTAGTAGGAAAACATAAATGTATGCTTATTGAAGAATTGGCGAATAGACGTTTGCTTCTTGCGTTCACAAAGTGACTTTTGAACCGCTTTTTCGCGTAGACTACGCAGTGCTTGTATACCAGCATAATCAGTACTTTTGTCCTCAGCCCATGCGATAACTTTGTCGAAACTTTCAATAGCTTCAATAGCTTTTACAGGATTTCTTTTACTTCTGTTTCCTTAATAATCCACTACTTAATGTCCACTACTATTTTTTTCACTCCGAAACTTTTAAATACACATAAAAAAGCCCACTTTCAACCACAATCGGATTGCGCTCGACAAAAAACATAACCACTAAGGTCAAGAAACAGCTGATTTTGTAACAATCAATAGCAAAAATTCGTTTTTGTGTTTTTTTGTTGCTTTTTGCTTGAAATTGCTTTCAAAATTTTGTTCACTATTTAGAGGTTTTCGATTGTTCACTATTTAGAGTATTCCATGTAAAAATTTGCGTGTTCACTATATCGAGGTGTTCACTATATAGGGTGTTCACTATACCCAGATACGACTGTATATTCTTTATAGGTTTAAACACACCATCTTGTGCCTGTTACATATGTATATACGCATAAACCGATTATACCCTTGTCCCTGTGTGTACGGGGTATAAAAAGAGTGGGATATCAATCACAAAAATGGTGTTGCATAGTGTTATCGCAGACGATAAAATAAAATAAATTTAAGTCACTGTAAAGAACAATGAGATAGAGAGAGAGAGAGAGAGAGAGAGAGAGAGATAGAGATAGAGATAGAGATAGAGATAGAGATAGAGATAGAGATAGAGATAGAGATAGAGATAGAGATACAGATAGAGATAGAGATAGAGATAGAGATAGAGATAGAGATAGAGATAGAGATAGAGATAGAGATAGAGATAGAGATAGAGATAGAGATAGAGATAGAGATAAGATAGATATAGAGATAGAGATAGAGATAGAGATAGATATAGAGATAGAGATAGAGATAGAGATAGAGATAGAGATAGAGATAGAGATAGAGATAGAGATAGAGATAGAGATAGAGATAGAGATAGAGATAGAGATAGAGATAGAGATAGAGATAGAGATAGAGATAGAGATAGAGATAGAGATAGAGATAGAGATAGAGATAGAGATAGAGATAGAGATAGAGATATGAACATAGAAGTAAGAAGCAAAGCACATTTTGTTCCAAAATTTAGAGCTATACCAGGCGCCAAAAAAATTGTGTTGCACTTTCTGTTTGCATATGCTTTACTATATTTGCGTGAATTAGTGAGCATTTCACAAATGACTTAGGTGCGGGCGAGAATTGTGCTAAAAATACTTGACCTAATGATGGAAGGTTTTCTGTTATTTATTGTATTAAGAATTTTCCAGAAATCATTTAAAACCCACTTATGAAATATTGGTATCGAAAGTGACACCTGTCCTGTAGATTTTGTTTAGAAGATGCGGAAATCTCAGAACGCAAACTAGAAGATAGCTCAGACTTGGTCTCAACCTATCTCAATCATTTAGGCAGTTACTGGATAAAGTGTTGTACTTAGGTAGAGACTACAGTCAGGCGAGAATAGAGCTGCAAAGGTTTCAGTATTTCTGTGTATTCAAATAATATGATTTAAATAAATAAAGTTTAAATATAATTGAGTATCTACTCGAAAATAAGACTATTCACTGTATAAATATTTAACCATATTGCTGTGCCTCGTTCAGTTTTTTTAGCGTTTAAAGAGTATTCAAGCTTCGGTTCTACAGAAATAAAATAAAATTCTATTATTTAATGCATTCAAATGTGTAGGCGTTGCTAAAAATATGTTTTTGTTGTCTTGCTCAACTTGTAGACTGCGTGAGTTGAAATGATTTTATAACATTTAGCATAATTTTAGAGCTAAATTTAGAGTTGACTAAAAAACGTTTAAAATCATAGTCAAATGACCATAACACAATGTATCCGCATAATTTGTATTGAGTAGATTTCGACAATCTTAAGTCGATGGTTTTAGTAGCAGGCAATGGTGCTATAAAAATGTTGGAGACGTATTAAAGGAGACTTCGTAGACCCCATCTAGAATTTATAATCGTGATCAAATTGGCGAGACGAGTTGATCTAGCCATGCCCGTCTGTCTGTTAGCCTGTCTGTCTGATAGTTGCCTCGCAATATTTTTCTACTAATTTAGACATTTGGCTGAAAGCCGGTATTTAAGCTACATTTGTTCCTAAGTTTATAAAGTTTCTATATATACAAGGTGTCTCAAAAGAAAGTTCACATTTAAAAAATCGATAAAAAAAGTAAGTAGTTTATTGAAAAAATGTTTATTACATATTAAAATACACACTTTGGGAATTTATTTCTTAAAAATGATATTGTCCAAATGTAAACCGTCTACGTTTTCGAACGTTGTCGAAGACCTTGGACGCATTGATTTCGATTTTTCCAGCGTTGAACCGGTCTCTTCAAACTTCTCGACCCATTTTCCAATGAGTCGAGGGCTTGGCGCATCATTTAAACGACGAACATGTCGAATACTGCATAATTTTCTACGCGCTACAGTCGCTGAACTACCGTTTTTGTAAAACTCACGTACGCAATCCGCATTCCGCTCCCGAGAAACGCTCCATAGCGACTAAATTCCCAAAAGCTAGGCTACCGATTGATATACCCCCCGCGCTCCGCGGAATAGTTGTGTTCACGCAATCAGCAAATCAAATGTGAACTTTCTTTTGATACACCCAGTATAAATACGTAAAAAAAAAAAACAAATACAAAAATTGGTGAATGTTTTCATATGGTGTTGTAGGGATTATTGAACAAAAAAAAAATGTTTGATCAAATTCCGGCTGTTTTGGCTTAAGTTCAATACTGAGATCGATGAAAATTTTTGTTACCGAAAAAACTTTATATAAAAAAACGGTGTCAAACAACAGTCGAAAGTTTTCGGCGCGAACTGTTTTTTTATCGAGTACTCAGCTAACAAATATGTTTGCTACCGAAAATACTTTTTACGTTTTGTATTTCCGCCATAAAAAAACCATAGAAAAATCAATATGTATGGACTTTTCAATTAAAAAATATCTGATTTTAGCATTTTATGTTGATTTGGGAACACTGTTCTTTGTTTGTTTGACATACCAGTAATAATTTACGATTTCGGTAGCAACAATTTTCATCGATCTTAGTATTGGGCTTTAAAACTTAATACAAAAATTCACTTGAAATTTAATTTCACTTATAATTCATAAATAGTTTTACATATTTTTTGATTAGTGCGCGGCACAAAATCGTTTTTTTTAATTTTTTTTTTTTTGTTATCTATTTATTAGCCATTAGTTCGACGCAGGAACTATAATCAAATATTCTGATTATTTAATTTTCATGTTTACGTTTTTCATCATTTAATTTCGTACAAACATTTTAACCTACATAGTATATTAACCTAATCTTAGCCTATGTCCTTGAACATGACAGATCTAACTGGTGCACTCGCTTAAGACAGCTTTCTCGTTGTTGTTACTGTGTTCATAATTTTTTTTTTTTTTGTAATAAAATGAAATATTCAGACGATGAACCTAGCCCATATTGATATGCGCGTCCGCTTTTTTGTTTTTACGAACTACTGTTTAACATACATATACTGATGTCATATTCCGGCGATATTTTTGGGTAGGAGACAAATTCTAAAAGCGTAAAAAATGATTAATTGAAATGTAAGAACTTATAATCTAAGTATTTTTTATACCTTTAGATATTTTCGCTTCGATTTATTACATATATGTTTTTTAGTTTTGACAGAATAAACTTACTTTTCGCCACATTTCTTTCTATTTCTTCGAAACTACCGAGCCGAATGAACAACTTCTTTCACCAAAATGCATGTAATTTAATTATCTTTGATTTGATAAACTAAACAACTAAGTCTAGATATGCTAGAATATATAAGACTAGCTCAGAAAAAGTTGAAAAAATTCTATAAGAAAAAGTTCTATAACATAAAAATAATGGCAGATCGAAACCAGAAATGTAACAACATAGTGTAATTAAAAAAACTGATGAACTTATAAATTGATTGTATCTACAACACTTGTATAAACAAATAAACAACTTTTTGACACTTATAATTGCAAATAGACTGAGTAAGGCCTAAGAGATTGAAAGCGAGTAATAAATTGGATTGAAGTTTCTTGTTTGTCATAAGACTCAGAGCTACACAATGTACAGATACAATCGACGTTTTAAGCCAGACATAAAGTCAATCAGTCAGTCAGTGAGTTATTCAGTGCGACATGCATGTCATGATTTATTCATTTAATCATTCATGCAGCAACTCGTTTCACAGCAATTCAGCATGTCACGAGCATCATCATTTACATCTTATTGTATTGTACTGTATTGTATCTACGCTAATTTATGCAACAAGTCCTTATGTCCATTCGTTTATGTAGTATTTAACTGCTACAGCGTTAAAAGTTTAAAGTTTCCTGTTTGTCTGACTGACTCATTTTCTTCTACTTCTGCCATGCAATCTGACTTTTCACACTTCCGCTGAATGAATGTCCTTCTGTTTCGCACTCCACACATCAACTCAGCCATATTGTACACTTACAGTTTAGCTATAAAGGAGTTTTCAATAAGCACAAAACCAATTTTTCAATTTGCAGTGTAGATGTTACTTTTATGTGGTTCAAATGCCCATCGCGTGCAAATTTGTAGCGATCGATTGTTTGAAGAACATTTTCCACCCATTTTCCACATACAATGTCCTCGAACGGGCTATTTCTCGAGATTACACGTTTAGCAAACTTTCCCTTCAATAGATGCATTGGCACCATCTGGTTGGAACCACATATCATTGATGTCAAGTCCAAACAATTCGGAGCAAAAATAGTCTTCCAACATGGCACGATAGCGAACTCCATTGGCCGTAACATGACGATCATTTCCATCGACGAAAAAATATGTTCCAATTACATCTCTTGCATGAAATTCACACCAAACGGTTACATTTTGTGAATGCAATGAAGACTCTTGAAGCACATATGGGTCTATTATAGTTGTTCATTGCTGAAGATGAGTTTCAATGAAGTTCAGGATTTTCTTCATACTTTTGCAGTGCATAATCGGAGAAGTTTCGGCGCTTCAAATGCTCAAGTGGCTTCAGTTCTTAAGTTAGTGCGATCATATAAGGCTGTAGTATACCAAAATTCGCCATAATGTGGTTTTAGAACTTCCCCAATTTCTGTGAAACGCATGGAATTGACAGATTTGGAACATGGTGCACATCAGTCAAATAAATGGTAAGACAAAAAGCACTAATTCCAATATATTTTCTCTTTACAGAAGATTGCTGTTGGAGTAAAGTAGTTGTAGTTAATTGTTGTGCTCTCGTAGTAAATTCCAACGCTGTACGGATCTCTTGACCCGGCAGCAAGAAATAGCCCTAGTGCTATATGTATCTGTTGACCCAAATGCAATCAAGGTTAATATGGTGTGCGGTGCTCCCAATCCGGTAGTAAATACCCGTTGCGACGTGCGTATCTCTCCACCCGGCAGCAAATTAGGTCAAGATGCTGTGTGAATCAATTGATCCGTGGCGAATGTAGAGAAAGGTAGTAGTACTACACACATGTGTGATAGTAATAGCACAACAGTTGAGTATAGAAAAATGCTTCAATGGTTAGCTTCTTTTTCTATTCTTTGGGGGTATAAGTTGTACTTGTCCGCGTACCAAAAGTGAATCAATTGCAATTAAACTGTTTACTTCTTATTTCTTCTTATTTAAATTTACAACTGCTGAAAAAATCAGGGATGGAAACGAAGCAAAACACTATTTGATATGCACTGGGTGGAGTGCTTCAAATATTTTGCAAGAAATAATGTTCCATACAAACTTTCACATCCCCGGTACCTGGTACATCTGCTTCAGTCGAACGAGTCTTTTCAATCATCAACCGAATTTGGACGATGGAAAAAACACGTCTGCAAATAAGTACCTTGGAACATGAAGCTCAACTGTATCGAATTTTTTACTTGCTTCAAAAATCGTCAGAAATGGTAAAGAAGATTGCTGGTACTGATAAGTATCACCTACACACATAGAATTCGAATGAACAATTGCAATTAGACGAAGAAGAAGTAGGTCGAAGTCATCGATAATACAGGCCTACAAATACTGGGCTTATGTTAGTTGTTGGAAAGATGAGGGTCATTTCCGAAGTAATTTGCTGCGTAGAATCCGAATCCGTGGTCAGTATTTTCGCATCACTTCAGGATTTTGAGATATTTGAGGTTATGTACCCGAAAAACGGAGTTTTTTTTTCCTACTTTGGAGGTTATGTAAGAATTATCTACTTTTTTTAAACGTTTAGTTACTGGTCGTCCTGTTATCTTTGCGAAAACTTTTAAGTAGTTATCTACTGATTCTCATTTCCTTTGTTTCTTTATATACCAAAAAAAGTAAACTAATTCTTTTCTTAAGTTAATTTTTGCGACTTTTTTATTAATAAAATGGGCCAAGGTCTCTCAATTTTTGGATGAATGCCGCCACTGTGAGATGGTCACACTAGGTATAACTGTAGATAGAAGCATAGAATTGGTCGGTTACCATCATTGGAGGCGTACGGTCGCAATAACGCAAGGCAGACTGTTACAGTAAGTCATCGAGGACAGTCGGCTTCAAGAACATAAGGCTGTCAGTTAACTTCCTGGGAGCATATGCCTGTTCTTGACTATTCTTTCGAAGGATATCTCGTCATATCCTTGAATATTTCTTCAAAGACCAGTCTTGTCTTTTTCTCGCATATTCTGTCGCAGCATATCTCCAACTGTCCAACTACTATAATAATTAAAATAACTACCAATCCAAGAAGTTTCGATGCTTCAAATGAGTTTAGAGCATCCCAATTCCAGTGAACGGCATGGGATCAATAGATAGCACTAACGGATGCGAAATTTTCGGTACTTCGAACGGTGCTTGATCTCAATGGCATAGGAACATCTAATAGTGAATATGTTAACTCGAATTTATACACAGCCTTTTTGGTGGGATGAACTACACAGCGCAACACTGGTTTTGGTGCTGGAAAGCTAAGGGTCATTTCCGAAGTAATTTGCTGCGTACAATCCGGGTCAGAATTGGCTCATCACGTCAGGATTTTGAGATATTTGAGGTTATGTACCCGAAACGAACGAATTATGTACGAAATTATTAAGTTCCTATTGCAGAACCCTCTACAAGAGGCAGAACACAGCACAGCCGAAGCATATTTTTTACAATTTGACTCGAATCGGGTCGAATTGACTCAAGCTGTAAATGAAAATGGACAAAGTGCGCAGTTTTTTTGTCATATTTTTTTTTTTTGTTGAAAACTTTATTTTTGCTGTTGTACATGTTGTAGATACTATTGTCCTTGTTGTTGCTACTGGAAAACAATTTGTCAAACAAAAACAACAATAACAACAAAAACTACAGCCAGAAGGGCAAATAAACTTTTTGTTGAAATTCTCTCAACACATTAAAAGTTATTATTGAAGAAAAAAGTCACCGAGCCAAGCAAAGGCATTCAAGGAAAGAAGTTCTGAAACCAGAATTTACTATGTACAAAATTGCAGTAGGCTAGCAATATAAAGTGAGAGAGAGAGAGAGAAAGAGAGAGAGAGAGAGCGTGGTAGCAAGCGCATCAACGAACCGTCAAGTTTCTTGGGGGGGCTAAAATTGTATTGTAGCAGATTGTTAGCTCGTTTACTGGCCAATTTGAGGAAACAGTCAAGTTGCAACAACAACAACAACAGCAATAACCACATTGGCTAAAATGCCAAAAACGAAATGGGCCAAAAGCGTTTTGTCTGTCTGGAGCAGTTGTACTATCTGTATCTGTATCTGTCTGCTCGATTTATATTTATGTGTATTTATGTGTGTGTGCGCCTTTTAGTAGGAAACAAATGGGACCGGATATGCTGCCATGTCGCCGGAAATCGAAAAGTTTTTAATGCAATTTTGTGAACATTTTTGTGATTTTGACGTGCGTTGAAGTAGCAGCATCATTGAAGTTACAAGCATAGAAATAGCATATGAACTATGTGTGTGTTTGTGTATTTAAATACACTGTAAGAATAAATATAATCTTTTTTTTTCAATTTCCCGCATAGAAACTTAAAATGAAACTCTGCTCCTGTCAACTACCGTGTGTTAATAGACTACGTTCAAATTTTTAGCAATCTGCATCATTAAAGTTCTATTGGGCAGCCATTGAAAGTAGATAAGAATGGCAGACAGACGGCCAGAAACCAGAAGGTTCCCGCCCCTAACCGGTCAAAGAAAACACTGTTTCATCTACTGCCTGATCGCTGATGTCCTGCGTTGGGTTCATATTATAACCAGGTTCATGAAGCGGCGCAAAAAATTGACAATATTGCGGTTAACCACCGTCAACCTCGAAGTTATCGCACGATTACGTTTCAAGTCAACGACCTGCATTCCGTTCGTCTATCTGCCTTTCATGTCTGGTTTTAATGGCTGTCAAACACAAACTTATTAATGCAGATTGGGTACTTCAGGGACGAATATAATTCAAAATTTAAAAAGTCACTGACTGATTAAATTGCCCTCGTATTAAAGAAATGTGCTCTAAACGTATTTCAATTCAATTCAACTTGCTTTCAATTCAACTTGGTGGACTTGATGAGAAGGCATTTAGCAACTACTAAGCCATTGAGAATGGCAGTGATCATACACAGTTTTATGTGCATGATTCTCAAAACTAACATTGAAATGTTTTATACCAGCATTTAGCGACTATTAAGCCTTTAGAGAATCAAGCACTAAATCGAACTACTCCTCCCATGGCACTAGGACTGTTATTATTCAGACTCTCCAGGGTGATAAAAAAAAAAAAAAAAACACTGCGATGCTTTCCAAATATAGCTTATTTTATCGAAATACATATAATATAAATCAATATAGAGGTATCAACAACTGCCGCGGTTTTTTTCCAAACACAAATTTGCAAATCACAGTTGCCTGCAGAAAGTGTTTTCGTGTTCACACTGAAAGTATGTTTATTTTCCTATAAATACGTTGAAGCATTTTCTCATATATATTATCGAATGATTCACTGCAAGCCTGTTTGTTTTGGATCCGCGAAGATTTTGGGTCGTACAGATTCAAAAGTCCCACGATAGTTTGATGATTTTTTTAAAGAAAAATACAATTAAATAATGAACTTTTCTTTATATACCAGTTGCTTTTGCGACTACAAGTGAATGTCATGCAAACACATGTGAATGACACCGAATGTCAGCAGCTGTATTTGCAAACACATGTGAATGACACCGATACACAAAAAAAAAAAAAAACAGACTTCTAACAAGATGGCAGCGCAGTTTGTCATATCACTTATTTGCGTGCAAGATCATCCGAACAATTGGCAATAACCGAAAAACTTATGAACTCATGCTCTCTATTAGCTTGGTATCTCTCTCGCCATAATATGTGTCCTTATGGGCAAATGAAATGCTTAAAGAAACTCTGTAACTTAAGCAGGGCATGCTGTGTGACAGTTATCTGAATCGTTACCAGAATTTGCCTGGTGTGTATCCACACCATCAGAATAATTATTCCATAGAATGATTTCTGCACCTGAATTCCAATAAGATTGAACTAGTGTATTGTGTGAAAGGTAAAAGTGTTATTACTGTGTTTTTGCTATTACCTATACCAAATACCTGTCTTTTAGTTTTAGTTAACATAATGTGTATAGCCGGTACAATGAAAGGTACTTACAATGTGTATAACTGTTACAATATAACATATGGCCATACACATGTTGTGTATAAGAGATGTAACAGTTATAACTATTTTTTATATTAGCATGACAGGTGAGTGAGCGATGGAATTATCAACAATTGGAAATTCTGATGTTTTCGATGCTATCGGGGGGGCCACAGAAATCGCTAGCGAAATGGCCATTCCGCTGTTGCCATTCTGCTAAAAAAAATTCCACCATGCCACAGAACTTCGAGCGTTTTGATTTTTTTAGCATTTTCACAAACCATTTCGAACTTTGTATATAGGGTAGACACCAAGCAAGAATAAACTAGTCTAATGTTTGTTCCGCATTATTATTGGTTTTTTCTCAGTAGCATAATTTGTAATTTACAGTGATATTTAGTGAAATGCAAATTTATTGAATTTTTGTGACTATTTTTTGGTGGATTGAAGGGAATTCGAACGGAATGGATATTATATCAAAATTTGCCTAATCTCACAACGTAGTATTACTAGAAAAATAGTTACGAAATTTTTTACTCAATTTTCGGCAAACCAAATAAAACAAACGAAAACATAAAATATTTGAAGAAGTCGTCAAAAATTTCAATAATTTATAACTTTTGTACAGGTTGTCTGCAATTTTTGATTTTGGATTCGTTGAACTAGCCTCGGTACCAAAAATTAATACCCCAGTGAGCATTTTTTACCTGCTATATTTCGGACTAGGGTGATTTGTTATAAATATTTTAAAAGTATATAATACGTCTCGGTCAGATTTATCAGTAAAAGTTCGTTATTGCGCATATAATAATATAGTGTTTATGTTTAGTTTGTGGCTTTACGAATATGCAACAAGCAGCCTTATAGGTAAAGATTCTACAAAACCATAGAATTTTATTGGAAGCATTTAACTTTTATTAATTACTAGGTAAAATCCGGCGCGTGCTGCTACGCCTCTCAATAAAAAAAAAAAAAAAAACGTTGATTAACCTCCGCCTCTTCGTCGCCCATGAAGTAAATTTGCAGAAACTTGGAATCGTCATCGGGTAGCGGAAGAAGTGAACCGATTTGATGATACACTTGGTCTTGAACTTTGAATGTGGGCATGAAACCACCGCTAACAATTTCTGTTGCTCCAAACGATGTCATTTGAAAGGATGAGTTGTAGCTTCGAATGTATTGTAAAAAATGTTTAGACAATGGAGTTCGAAGTGGCTCTGGTGGCTTATCCAGTGGTGGCAACTTGACTAGTCGGAGTCTTTATCGTAATTAAATGCTTCCAACTACAAATCGGACCTCAATCTTGAAGTAGATGCTGTGGTTCGTAGAACTTGTAATCGTGCATCTCGCTGTTGAGTTGTTTCATTTGCTCTTGAAGTAGATTCTCTGGTTCGTAGCTCTTCCAACCATGCGTCTCGCTCTTCAGATGCTTCAGCTGCTCTTGATTCACGATTTTTCAAACGGTTTTCATTTAGACGAATTTCTCCTTCACCGGGTGTTTCTGCCGTCCTACTGGCTGACTTATCTAAATCATATCAAAAAAAAAAAAAAGAATTCAACAAGAAACAAAATTTTTAAATAATAGCTGTTACACGGTTTTTCTTTTTATATCGGAAAAACCTTCTCTGTTCCTAAAAGCATATATATAGATACATATATACATAGATACATAAATAATACAAGTAATATAAAACAATTTTTTTTTCTGTGTAGCGCACCTATATGATGGTTGTATATATAGTTCTATATTATATATAGTATATTATAGTATTATATATAAGTTTCTATGCGTCTAACTGCCTAGCTTTTCTAGTCATATGTGCACCTCTCTTAATGTGCGAAGGCAGGGTATGGGCATTAGAACCTTGATTTTGCGGAAACTCTTGACAAAACTTTCAAGTTGCAAAATTAAGTTAAGAGTTCGCAATAAGAGCGGCAACAGAAAATTCACTTCAAAAGCTGCTTTGGGGACACACTAGTATAATTAAATTGTATGAAATGAAGTTTTTTCACAGCTCACAAAAACACACACCCTCACAGATACATATGCTGTAGATACAGATTTGTATCTACATGTGTATATGTATAGCGCTATAAATTTATACTTAAACGCCTTTGCATACTTTTGGCACTGTGGCCGTCGACGTCACTTGAGTGTTGTTAAACTTCCACTAATTATTGTTGTTGGCGTTCTACACGCATTTATTTACAATGTAGAAGATGCATTAAAACAGAATTTAATTTGCTAGTCTGTGTTGGTTTAAGCCTTTGAGGCGCCTGAAACTGAAACGAAATACGATTTGTGAATTATTTGAGTCGACGGTAACAATTAACAGATAATATAATTCGTAAGCGGTTGATGAAATTGTTGTACAAAATTGGACATAAAAGGATGGGTTAAAAGGATGCAGATATTTACTAGTTATATACATGCAAGGATAATTGAGATACAAAATGTACAACAGCAACAACAACTTTATTATGTATACTCACATATGTTTCGTATTTTTACAGCCTCATCATCATCATCAGTCGTTGGTTTGCATAAATGAGCAAGCGAATACTTTTAAAGGCGCCGTTTGCTTTCATGAGACGAACGGAAGTAAAATAGAACAGCAAAATGAAGAAAGATGGAAAATGTAAAGCAACGGAAGTGAAAGAGATAGTTGGGCATATTAAAGCTTATAATGCTTTTGAACAGCTGCAAAATGCTTGGCATTTCAGTTGAAAGCAAAAGCGATAAAGAACTCAAGGAAAATGTTCACTACATTGGAGCCGAAGCTTTAATACACTACTACTAATAAACTATAGTCAAACTCTACTAAAAAATTTACCAGTTGATCAAAATCTGTAAACAATATTTTTTTGGTTCTCTTGCGGACAAAACTATCTTATGCGGATACGCAAACGATACGCATGCACACACTTTTCGCTCAGTTTATGGCAGCAGAATGTTGTGATTTCGCGCCAATCTTCGCTTTCGGTTCGCCTGCGAAAGTATTGAGCGAAGAATATTCGCGTTTCATTCCCAAAACATTTCTATGATTTATAACATGTAGCTATAATACCAAATAAAAAAACCTCTTTACGAGTTGAAAACCAAGTGACTAAAGCCTACTTACAACTAACAAAACTTCTGATGAATTGATGGTAATATGTAATTGAGAGTTCGTCATGTTGCTAAATTTTTTAGGGTACAAAATACAGTTTTTCTTCTAGGACATCAATTTGTTTCTCTTCTTAAGTATCTTCTAGAATATGCACAACTAGATCGCAACATGATGAACGCTCAATTACATATTAACATCAATTCCAACCATACAAAAGATTAATATAAATATTTCGTCACAAACTTGATATCAGAAGTTTTTGTGAGTTGCAAGGACATAGCAATAGAATGAATGAATGAATCAATGAATTTTCATTCAAAAACTTAAAAGCTGGGTCAAATTTGTATAGGAACTGTTCCTTAAAATATTGCTTTTGAAAAGACGAGTCTAAACATCTAAACTTGAACAAACGTGTATAAGATTATAATAGGTTTATGTCAACGCTGCGTATAACAGATGTAACAGCCATTAGTATGACACATTAGGAAAAATAACTATTGTAAGTTTACGCAATCTGATATTTGCGATGTTATATCTCGGCTCACGGAATTTTCCCAGAAAAGTTTAATATATAAAAATTTGTGCAATCTCACAATGTATTAACACTCCAAATATGAGCAGGAAAATTTAAGCCAAGTTGGACACAGTAGCCAATTGACATTTGAGTGTTTATTTTAGCTTCTACCGCCAAAATCCGCCATTTTGAAAAAAGTTGTAGAACACAAGTTTCTCAGTTTTTTATGTACTAAAATCCTGTATCAATAAAATTTACATTTTCTAAAGGAAGCAAAGAAGCAAACTATTTAATTAACTCGTCAAAAATTTCCAAAATTCATAACTTTTGAGTTTGTGGACCGATATTTCTGATCTTGGGCCCGTTGGAATCGTCTCGATAAATAAATAAAAAATAATAATTATGATTGCCCCCACACGAGCCCCAATACTGCTAAGGGTGGTTATTTTTCAACACCCTATATTTCGGACTGGGGTGATCCGATATTATATGTTTTATCATCTTCTGAAAGTATGTTTCAAGACCTTTTTAATTGTATATAACACGTTTTGATCGGACTTACCAGTAAAAACAATGATATATGATCAAATAAAAAATAGAAATATATATATATATCATGTTTGAAATTTTTTTAAAAATAATTCACTCTGAAGTAAATTAGCCTTCAGAATGTTTAAGTACATATTCTTGTTCATAGTTCCATCAATGGAAACGAAGTTTCCAACGCTTGAGGTAGTCATGTAGGCCCATACCGTAACCCTTCACCTTCATGCTTCATTGCTGGCTTTAGGTGTTTGTTTTGGAGTTCCGTATTTGGCTTAAGCCAGACATATTGCATCTCATCCGAAAAAATGTTGAACTTTGACTCGCCTTGAAATATATCGTCGTTTAAGTATGAAAGTAGCTGTGTGGAGCACTTACTTGGCGGAACTGAGTCGGCAGTACTGCTTTTTGTCATTTATGAACGGAATCTTTCCTGCTAATCCAACATTAAAGTCCTGGTGTCAAAGCACATGGCACACGGTTTTTGCACTGAAATTCTTGCTCAACTCAGCCCTAATTGCCATGACTATTTTTGGAGGTGATATCATCGCTTATCCATGTTCGTGAAAATATTGTTGGTACTATTTTGTAAGAAGGTAAAGTTTAAGGTAAATCTAGTACTGCTATGAAAAAATAACCATGAAATTCGTGTCACAGAAGCACAGAAGCAAAATTGTCAGGGTGGGTGCTGGGCTTCAACTACAATATATGTAGAGGGCACCGGAAAAAATAAGAACCTCTAGGATCGAAGTCGTGTGTGCTATTTATATTTGTGTTGCAAATAAAAATGAGAAATTTCGAATTAAGTTTAGGATGTTCTTTTCCGGAACAGTTTACTTTCCATAGAGGTAGAATACGAGGGAAGTCCCAGAAGCACGCGACAAATGACGCTTTTAATTATTTTTTCTTTTCTGAGAGGCTCCACCGTGCATTAGTCTGTGGTCATGTTTTGTGCAATCTTCATCATTAAGTTCCGGAGAAAGAGACGCACTGTTTCAACTACTGCTTAGCATATGGTGTATTGCGATGTATTTATGTTTCATCCACGGTCATGAAACGGCGCAAAAACTTGACCATATTCAGTTGAACTATCGCCAAACACTACTTCGAAGTTGCCATACGATTGCGTTTGAGGTCAATTTCGGCATTCCTGACTTTATTTGCTTCCTTAGGATTCCTTAGCTGATATATTCGCAAGACCGTGCACGCAACATTAATTATTTCTGTATGAAATCTTCCTAGAGTATTTAATCGTTCTAGACATTCCAAGACTAGCTTCAATTTTATTGAATAAGAGTTCAGTACTTTGATGGCTGCCTAGATATCAGACAATATTGCAATGTTTTTATTCTTGTACCCCTCGCTTATGTTGAAGAGGGTTCATCTTTAATTGGCACAATCGTAATGCAGCTCAATGGCAGCCAAAATTAAACTTAATGATGCAGATTGTATAAATTTCGTTTTCTTTAAATCGTTACAAACTCCCACATAAACTAATAATATCCTGTCACACTTTATGTGAAGTGTATAGAAAAGAGGTAAAACATGGCATTTCGGCTTCAAATGCAGTTACTAATAGCAATTAAAGCTACTTTTCCTAAAAGCCTACAAGGCTCTTTAATTTTCGTTGCAAGTGAGCATGACTGCCTGTCGGACTTGAGCTGATGTAGTTTGCTTGCCCTTGTTTCAAACTTTTTTTTTTTTTTTGATAATGCACTTATAATTAAAATCGCATTAACGTTCAAATTCCTAATTCGATTTTAATTGGAACGCATTTATTTCCAATGCCTTTTCCTTGCACTAACGAAATTATTTTCTTCCAATTCATTAAATACGAATATTGCACTTTTCTATTGTAATGAAATTGAAGGGCGACAAGCGAATAAAACAACGATTTTGCAAGAAGTTTTAGAATTATTGAATGCGTTTAATTCTTTAGTTGAGTAATTTAAAAATACTTATATATAAACATATATATATATAGAAGATTTCTCAATGGTTGGACAGCTGTTTTTCGAGTCTCCAACATTCACTGGCGCCCGAGCAAGGATCTAGTTAGCGAGGATATTATTGTCAGTCATGCGCAACTCAGTAAGCTTATGTCTGTCATGTTGGCGTTGTGTACATTCGAAATAATAAGGAACAGATTACAGAAACGAGAGCGTAATATTCTGCTGGGAAAATGCGATGTACGGACTAAAGGCAAGTGACATGAAGCTGCTAAACACCGAGATCGCAAGGTGGAATAAAACTTAGTTCAGGTTAACTTACGCCGGCTGACTCAAATATACTGAAGAATTTCCCTGACTATTCGAGGTTGAGCTACAATTGACTCCCGAGCAGGGATCAGACTACCATGGTCATGGTTGTTAGATATTGGTAACACTGTAAACTAGCGTTGGAAGGATATCGACGAACATATTGCAGAAAAGAGATTATAACATGGTACAGTTGCGACTGTAGAATGCGCAGTGTACGGACTATTGTATGTTACAGTCAAGTGTCGAGAAGGTGTCAAACCCTGGGACCACAATGGGGAATACGACCCGCTGTTGAGCTCATAATAAACTGCAAGACAGTTACTTCATCTGTTAAAGAGTCATCTGTACACGTGATATTGTTCTCGTTTTAATTTTGAAATGTTTGCTTCTTACTTAGTTATATGTTCAACATTTCGATAAGTTTGTCACTTGGAAAAAATAGTAATGGATGTTTGGCGGTCAACAGGTTCCTTGTTCTATTTTTTATTTGTTAAACAATTATCACTATTCGATGCATAGACAATTTCTGCACACAGTAGTATCACATTGGCGCCCGAGCAGGGATACAGTTACCACGGTTATGTTTGCTAGACAATGGTATCGCAGCAAGCTTGCATTGTGCATAGTGTCAACAGTAAGAACATCGACGAACAGTTTGTAGAAACAAGTTTGTAATATTCTGTTGGGAATATGTTATCTTATTGAATATTTTTTAGACAATTATCACCACTATACGATACGTAGAACCGAATGTAATACTAAACAATTTCTGCACACAGTAGCTGCCACAAAACAATACTACACGGAATTGTATTTAAATCAAAACCAAATTAATTTGTTTTTCTGAGAAAATGCTGCAAGTGTAACACGAAGCAGTAAGTATTTAACAATGCCACGCCACAAAATACAAATACTTTGGTACGTTGCTAATTATCAAGAGAACTTTGGAATTGTTGGTTGCACACAGATACACACAACTACAAAGAAAACTTAAAACACATATACACACATTCACTTACTATGACACGAATAGGAATACACGAATACACCAAATGCATACAAGCGAATTAAATTGTTTCCGTGTGCGATCATGTTAATTAGTTTCGTCGAAGCGTTTAATTATAGCGCAAATAAGTAGTACTAGTAGTAGACGTTGGTTGCTGTCGTAGCAATTAATGTGACAAATATAAGGAAAACTTTACATACACATTTAATTATGTACTTACATATAGACTTACTTGTTCAGATACTAAGACATATGGCTTTATGTAGAAATGAGGCATGAGCCATGCGACAATTAAGCAGCTTATAAATATTTTCTCATTTGCGGATGAAAAGAAATGGCTACGACAAAGGCAGCCACAAACGATTTCTCATGCATAAAAACTTAAATAGCAATTAAACATTTAAGTAAATTAAACACCTAGAAATACGTTTAGATACGTATTCGTACACTCAGATACTTTGTAAGGACAGTACGCATAATTAAGTATATTTGAAAAGAAAAAAAAAAATGAGCTGCAGAAGTAGGGCTCAACGGACAGCTAATGTCAGATAGACAGGCTAGACAGAAGACACTTGAAAAAGTTTACAAAGTCATTACTGCATAAATTTAGATCACAGACGTACGCTTTCATATATGAGTAGATATGCCGCTTCAGATGTGTTTAAAAGCAGCTTAGAGGCGTCAGACAATCATATGGGCTAATTGAAAGACGTTTTAAACTTGGTTGAATTGAACATTTTATACGCTACAATGAAATTTGAAAAACTGTATGGTTCAGTTTTACAATTTGTTTAGTATCTAAATTAATATTATATGGGAATGAAGTTCTTAGTTGGAAAACATGAAGCAGAGGTGTTCATTATGACGTAGCATGCAGGCTGAGATACTCGATTCTTTTATAGATAGAAAAGCATCTATACTTTTTACATGTCATTCAAGTGACTATTGGTTCCTCTAAGCTAAGCTATAATAAATACAGAGAAAAGTACGATATATGTACATAGTTTTCAACGTAAAGAGAGAACAAAAGCAACATGTTAAGCTACGGAGATAACTGTTTCGGATTCAGCTATGATTCCTTATCAGTCCGCTAGCTGTTAAAAATTTCGATACTTTTATCACAGCCACTGGACTGAGGAGTGTTCGTAGCTGAATACGAAAAGATTTTCTCCGTAGCCTAACATGCTTTGTGAATAAGAGTTCTCTTTGGAAATAAATTGTTACCATTTTTTTGAAAATAAAATCGCGCAAATTTTTAGAAGTATTGTATTGTATTTCGAGCTGTATAGCACCTATTTCTCAATGGATATTGGTCTTGACATCAGTTAGAGTCAGTGGCTTGTTGACATTAACTATGGAATTCAAAAACACTACAGGAAAAAGTATGGAGTCTTTAAATCAGGCGTATAAAAATCAACATCTTTCTAAAGAAGCGGACCGACTAAAGCTGTACGAAGCCGCACATAATAAATTAGGGTGCCAAGTGTTTCGTTGCAAAGCTTTCGTTCATTTATTTGCTTTTGGATGTGAACTGTTTGAAGTCTTGTTTTTAAGTAAGTCTTGTTTAAAAGTAATTAAACAAAATTGTTTTTCTTTTGCTGTTCGGCCTTGAAAAGTATGCATATCCTATGTATTACAGGTTTTCTAACTAATGATCGTTACTATTAACGATTTAGCTAACTACTGGTCGTTAGTCCTTATACAGTTTTCTTCACAAAATAAAGAGTTCATCAATCAATCTACTTAGATGAAGCACTTACTCTCAGAAACTACTATCAGAAACTACTGTTTATGACTGGTATGCTGAATTCAAAAGTGTCCACCGTTCGCTTAAAGACGAATCTAGAGAAGGTCAATCAAAAACAGCTGCTGTTCCAGACAACATCGATGTTGTTGTACATGAACTGATAAGACAAGACCATCATGTGACATACCGTGAGAATGAGACATCCTTGGCCATTAGTGGGGCAAGCAGACATTCGATATTATATGAACATTTGAGCATCAAGAAGATTTGTCTGCGTTGGATACCGTAGAATTTGACAATGACCTAACAAAAAGGCTCCAATCGATTGGTGCAAAGAAACGTTGAAGAAACAGCAATCAATTGTATGGGTGTTCCAAGACGTACCAAATCGAATAAAAGTTGTTCAAGGACGACGCAAATGGTCGTCTAATTTTCGGAGAAATTTGTCATAGCAACGTAGGACGGTCAAACAAGCAAAACATTTGTTTGAGTAAATGTGTAAAACCAACCGACGATAAAGCATCGTCCTCCACCATGACAATTCGAGCTCTCACAGAAGAGTGTCGAATTGATGGGTCAGCTGCCTTAAAATAACTTTTTTTCCTGCACAACCAATAAAAAAATAAATTTTTTAAAATTTTTAAATCAACCTCTGAGTGGAAAAACAAAACTGAGAGCAAAATCAAATGAACTCTCTCAGCTGCTCTAATATCTTCGCATCGACTGTAAACGGGAAAAAACCATGGGCATCTTAACGTCTCGGGTGCCTTTTAGCCGAGGTAGTTACGACGATGAAACTTCTCAGCGACGTTCGCATGTGTCATGGTTCGATACTAGTTCTAACCACCAAAGAATATTTTTATAAGTACAACAAAAAGAAAAATTAGAATCAATCTTATTTTTTCTTAAGTCAAGCTCAGTAGAGCTTGACGAGGACTGAATTTTAGAATTTCAACTCCGTTCTTGAATCAATAACTTGTACTTTGTTTAAGAAAATACTTACTCACCGTACTTTTGTTACCGCTATGGTTCAATTCAAGTACGGAAATTGTTCGGATTTTTGTTTATCAGTATATAGGTTTCTATATAGTATGTATATGGTAAATGCTCTTCTACAAAAAATATCCCTAAGTCGAAAATAATTTAAATGAATTAATTAATTTGATGCTTTCTTTGCTGTGTAACAAATTTCATGACAAAATGTTGAAAACTCATATGAACCACTAATTATGAAGGGTACCATGTAAGTACACCGCTCACACCATTCTTCTTAACTACATATTATACACTTTAAAAGCACGAGTCTTCGCATTTATGTCGAACAGTTCACATTCGGTTAGCAACTTGTATACATCATGTGCTCCGCAGCATATCATGGCGGTGATGCGTCATTGCTCTATGCAGTACAGGATCAACCGCGCATAGATAATCTCTTCTGGCTTCTAGACATCATGTTGTATTCGTTGGGTCAGTTGCACTTGCCGCTGGACCGCTGGCTGCCAAAATACTTGCATACTTTTGGGCGCTGTGCCAACTATTTCTACAGCGGATTTGTCATCTTGGCAACATTTCATATGGGCATGTTGTTTTTGAAGGCAACCTTCGATTCATTCTCCGCCGGTGAACTGGAGGATATGATCGATGCAGCAAGCATGGTTGTTATATATTTCTTTGCCACATTTAGCACAAGTTACTGGCTGTACTATTCGAGTGAGCTGTTGCAGTTTCTTAAGCGCATCAATCGCGAGTATCGGCATCATTCGATGGCCGGCGGCAGTTTTGTTAGCACTTATAGCGCCTATAGACGTACATTGAATATCACTGTGATTTGGGAGGCTGCATGCTTCACTGGGGCCATCTTTTGGGGCATAACGCCGTTGGTGATGCACACGCGTACGCTGCCATTAAAGTGTTGGTATCCATTCGATGCTATGGTAAGTTATGCAAAGCGTTTCAAATTGTTTACGATATACAATAATCTATATATAAATTCGAATCTACTCGAAAGCATTCGAACGTCTACAGTCTGGTGTATGCCTCACAGCTATGCAGCCAAGCGGCTATGGGTTTTGTTTTTGCTACTGGTTCATCGCTATTTGTAGCTATAAGCTTCATTATGCTGGCACAATTCGATGTGCTCTATTGTAGTCTCAAAAATTTTGATTTTCATGCGCGTCTATTGGCGGGTGAGAGTTTGAATGTGCTACGGTACGTATGTTTAATATACTTGTTTATATTTTTTTGTACTCTTCATATGTACTGTGAACAGTACTATTATTTTGTCACATAGTTTGTAAAATATTAAAGCAAGTCTCGGAGATCTCATAAAGTATGCATATTTGTGATCAGCTCGACGATTTGTATCGTTGTAGCCATGTTTGTCCATTTGACTGCCCGTCTGTCTGTCTTTCAATTTATCCGAGCCAATCTGTGAAATTTTGGTTTGAAAATTGGTGTGGTGACTTTTTATAACCATAAGCAACACAAGAAAAAAGAAGGTATAGCTCTAATACATTTAAAACTTAATAGAACTTATAACTCACAAGTAGTTTTTAGTTATTCTTAGTAAAGTGCACGGCAGATTGTAAAGGGTGTCCCAACAAGTTTGCACCATTTATTCGGTCTGGAAATCATTGCTCCCATAAATCGTTTGTTTCTTGCGCAGTATGGCAGATGGTGCCGTCTTGCTAAAAAATATCGTCCAGATCCATACCGTCCATTTGAGGCCATCCGTTATCATGTTATTGTAACGTATTCAGTCACCGTCATCTCAATTTCAAAGAAGTAAGGCCCAACTACGCTCCAAGAATCAAACCAATTTTTGTTTCTATGTAATTACGAGAGTGCTGCAGAGTCAGGCCAAATTATTCGATAGATACAAGGCGTAATCGGAAAGAGCAATGTCTGGTGAACACAAATAGTGTCATCAAATACAGAACATAAGCTTTAATCCATTAATATTTGGCTTCGCCCTTTATGTTGATGGTTGGCCATGGTTTTACCCATGACTTTTTGTGTTTGGCATTGTCATAGCGGAGCCACTTTTCGTCGCCAGACACAATTTTATGCAAAAATCCTTCATTTTCTTTCATTCAAGCGGAAGTTAACAGGAAAAAATGACTCTCTTGGTTTCAATTCGAATTGGAGCCAATTTCTCTGCATGTAGATCATTCCCATTACTTTGATGCATTTGCTGACTCTTGATAATTTAACTCTTCTGCATTGAGCAATGATTCCAAATCTTCATCCTTGCACTCGAAATTACCACTTTTAAACCGAGCAATCCACTTCCGATATGTTTGCTCAGCTAGAGCATGCTATCCACAACATTCCACTAAGATTGCAAAAAAGATTGCTTCAATAGTAAAGAATTTTAATCTAAGCATCGCTTCAAAACCTTGTCTGATCTGAGGCTCTTGTATAAACGCAATAAGAAAATCATCAGAAGTCCTGCAAGCGGCTTCGGTTTCTTCCAGAAATGGTTCGCATC
Source organism: Leucophenga montana (assembly GCA_035044765.1). Classification (NCBI taxonomy): domain Eukaryota; kingdom Metazoa; phylum Arthropoda; class Insecta; order Diptera; family Drosophilidae; genus Leucophenga; species Leucophenga montana. The sequence continues at coordinate 111,835 of JAWNNQ010001285.1, read as the reverse complement.
ATCTGGATTCCGAGTCACCGGGTCATAGACGATAATAATAATAATAACGATAGTCTGGCAAAAGCAGGTGTCGGGCTACCTCAAGAAGTAACAACAGACGTACGAATCTCACTACAGGTGCTATATAGCAAACTGGAGAATGACGTCCGAAAAAACTGGATGAAGTTGGAGGAGAGATCTCCTCCAGCTGTAAAATATCCAAGATAATGTGCGAAGAACGTAACAAAAAACTCTTGCACTACCAGGGGCGGGTTCAGAATGCTTTTTTGAGGGGAAGGGGAGCTTTGGATGTGGGTTGTTTAAGAAAAAAACCCTATTATTTTATGAAAATGAAGGAAAAAAAATTAATATTCTCCCCCCTTGTACTAGCCAATGCACAGTATCTGCTACATTTCCAGAGGGGAGACTGTAGATTGTTGGTAGACATTCTAAGCCGCTCATGCGAAAAAGCTTCGGATAACTAATATGAACGGTTGTAGGAAATGCAAGGAACTGGGAGTCATGTAAATTCTGAAACACCTCATCTGCAGCTGTCCAACAACCGCAAAATCAAGATTAAAATGCCTTGGTACCATCGGGATCGCGTCCTTAGAAGAGAATGCGAGGCTATTGGCACGCACAAATCCTACAGGACTTTATAAGCTTCTAAACAACTTCCATCATCGTCTTCACTAAAGAGGGTCATAACCTAACCTATCCATTAAAAAATTTAAAAACTGAAGTAAAACAGTAGCGTAGCAAGTGTGAACAGTATTGAAGCTTCGGTTCCACTGAAGTCAACAATATTTTCTATTTTTAATATAAAACGCTTTTCTTTAGCGGACTACAAGCAACACAACCTTTGGGCGAAGATGATGAATTGAATCAATATATTTTCCTTGTGGAGCATAAAACCGATTTGGATGTATTCAGCCAATTGCACGGCAAACTGCCTGCACTCGATATGCAAACGTTTAAGCTGCAGCTGAAACTTGCATTGATTGAATGTGTGCGTTTGCATCGTTTCATACTCGAATGCTGCGATAAACTGGAGGAACTCTATAATCCTTACTGTCTAGTCAAATCAATGCAGGTTACGGTGCAGCTTTGTTTGCTGGCATTTGTTGGCGTTGCCGGTGAACTAACAGCTATACGATTTGTCAATCAGCTACAGTATCTGATTCTTACACTATTTGAGCTGATGTTATTCACATATTGTGGTGAGCTACTGCGCCGGCACAGTGTACGTGTGGGTGAGGCCTTCTGGCGATCACAGTGGTTTATACATGCACATCATATACGCAAGGATGTTTTCATCTTTCTGACCAATTCGCAACGCATGGTAAAACTAACAGCGGGCAAGTTCTACTTCATGGATGTGGATCGTTTGAGATCGGTTTGTATTAGCATGATTTATGCTGAAATTTAAATTAAACTCATTTTCATTTTAGGTAATTACACAAGCCTTCTCGTTTCTTACGCTACTGCAAAAGTTGGCTGCTAAAAGACCGGAATGAGTTTAAACAAAATTTCGCCTGAGATAAATCTTAAACGTGTATGAAATTATGGCGGCGCACAGTGGTATGCAATTTGAAAAAGCAGGCCAAAACTAAAAAAAAAATGTATTATGCCAATAAAATTATTATTTAGGTATTATCAAGTAGTCGATTAAAGATTAAAAGTAAATACAGAACACTGTGAAGGCACATTCAATGCTGTTTAGTGCTTAAAAATTTACTTTCTCGAATTAGTTTGATCTTCTTGAACCAAAATTGTTGATATTCCTGACATGTTTAGCTGGAATTTTTTTAGTATTGAGGTAAACTTAAAAGCTACTACCATGATACATTTTGCGCGTCTAAGGGTGCTGGTTTTCTTTTTTCTATATAGTCAAAAACAGTTTCCTGATCGATAGTAATACAAAGTTCATAGCAATCGATCTAATAGTTCCAATGGAAGCGCTAAACAAACGTACAAATATGAAGTTTTATCTATAAAACTTCAAACAATGATTTTGATATGGCCTAGTTGTGTTTTGAGCAATTCTGCGTACACAACAAAAAAAAATTTAAATTTTAACTTTAATCGAAATTATCTCAGCTAATGTTTTATGTATTGAATCAAATTTTATTTTATTACATAGTTTATTAATTTCTCTTAACTAATAATACCCTTTGAAGTGAAGTTAGTTACAAGTCTTTATATTGATAAGTGAGCTCTGCCAACTACTTTTCCAATTTAATTATAGGATTTTCTCTCTATATATAGCTTTAAAGTAATTTTGCACCCATCCGCACCAATTTGATTTCCGTTGTTGTCCATGGAACTATATTTTAACACTCCAATTGATTGAAAAATAATGTACTAAAACTCCAAACTGAGATAAGCATTTCTCAGAAATTATTTAGATAGAAGTAATCGCATATTCGCTCAATCCACGCATCTCGAATGCAGCTGTACGCAGACTTTTGCGGTAGTGCTTTTCGGATATGTTGTAGCATAAAATGAGTTAAAACTATAATTTTAAGTATTAAAATGCTGCAAAAATTTTATTAATTTAGAGAAATTAATAAACTATATAATAAAACAAAGTTTGATTCAATACATAAAACATTAGCTGAGATAATTTCAATTAAAAATTGATTGAAAAATAATGTACTAAAACTCCAAACTGAGATAAGCATTTCTCAGAAATTATTTAGATAGAAGTAATCGCATATTCGCTCAATCCACGCATCTCGAATGCAGCTGTACGCAGACTTTTGCGGTAGTGCTTTTCGGATATGTTGTGCATAAAATGGGTTAAAACTATAATTTTAAGTATTAAAATGCTGCAAAAATTTTATTAATTAAGAGAAATTAATAAACTATATAATAAAACAAAGTTTGATTCAATACATAAAACATTAGCTGAGATAATTTCAATTAAAAAAGAAATTTACAATTTTTGTGTGGTTTTTGTACTAAGTAAAACTAACCTATTTACTTACTGTTACCACTCAAATTATATTATAAATACTAGCGGATACTCGGAGTGCACTCGTTGTTTGGGTATTTCGGCTGCTCTTGACTGTTGATCTCTTAGCCGATTTGACTCCAAACTTTCCTTTGTCTTAGGTAAAACTCACCTATAAATTTGTATGACGATGCTTGAACATTTGGCGTGCGAGTAACCAACTTACAAGGTGACGTCCGTGCAGGGTACTTAACCTTTGATTTGAGACTCGTAAAACAGCTGCTTGAAGAACGTCTTAAAACTAAATTTCATTCTAAAAGAAAAAATACCAACATTTTGTTATCGTATTTTTGATGTCAGAATCGTAATCAGCAATAAATTTCATCAATTTTGGTATCTTCAAATATGCATGTTACTCTAAATTTCGTTTTCATCTAATAGCTGAGTGAATACGCCATTTTGCATCTACCATCAGCAACCATGCAGCTTTTTCGTATTCTGTTCCACTGTACGCTGCTGCTGCGGCACTTTATTTACTTTTGGCATGTTATGTATCTAAATATACATACATACATAGTATATAAGCATAAATATAAATAATACCGGAAAATTATTTGTTAGCTTAACTTTTGAACGGTTTTTCTTAACGCTGAGCAACGCTTCGAAATGTCACTGATAAGCATAACGCCATCTAGCGGCCTGAATTGTTATACCATATAGAGCACCTTTAGCAGAAGCTGTTAAGCAAACTTTTTGGCATTCCGATTGAGCACGCATCATCATCATCATCATCAACATCATCTCGTAGGTCTCACGCATATCGCATGGCAGTAAAGCTACCTGCAAACGCCTAAAAGTCGACTTTAATTTCGTTTACTATCCGGTTTGCAATTCCGCGCGCGTGTGTGTGTGTGTGAGCGTGTATAAGATATGCGAAAGTTTTCAACTCATTTACGATTACATTTTTCATTTGTGCCAAAGACAAGTCTACTTCATGCCAATTCCCATTTCTTCTTCTTTGTTTTTTTGTTGTTGTTGCTATTTTTGGCTTTCGTTATCACAGGTAATACAAATAGGCACAAAAGCAGGCATCTGGTGCAATTTATTCTATAATACTTATATAAGAAAAAAGAAGCGTGGCGATATTAGCAGCAAAGTTTTTAACCACATTTTGCTTGAGTACACACAGTCTACGCTATTCTACACGTATGAGTACGGCATAGTTAGGCGCAACTTCCGCTTGCTTGGATATTTCCTGTCTCACCTCACAACGTCTAGGTGTATGCTATACTCCCAACCACCCGTCGCCCCACCCCCCTGCATATTTATAGTTACTCATTTGTTTCTTGTGTGCTCGTTTTCATTTCGTTTTATTTTAACTTTTTCCGTTATTTTGGTTCGAAAATTTTCTTTGGTATATTTTACCGTTCGATTATTATTACCTTTTACTGTTTGCCGAAGTCTTTTGTTTGTGCTCACTTGCTTTTACTTCTCATATATTGTTTAAAAGGGGTATTATAGATATTATGGTAAGTTTGTAACAATGAAAATAGATTAAAACTGTAGTTTGGTAAATATCTATGGTGAATTATATTATGAGTTGCTCCAACCTAATGAAACAATCACAGGGGATAGCTACCGAGTATGATAAAGTGATTTTCCAGCATGACAATGCTCGGTGTCATGTTGCAAAAGTGGTCAAAATCTACTTGGAAACGTCGAAATGGGAAGTAATACTCCACCCGATGTATTCTCCAGATATTGCTCCTTCTGGTAACCACCTGTTCCTATCGATCACTCATGGCCTGGCTGACCAACAACACAGCAATGTCCAACACATTAGGCAGTCGTTGGAAATCAGTACGTAGGCTCACCAGAAAAGTGGCTAATTAGACTCACACTCTGCATGCATTTTAAGAGGCTAATTAATACATTACGTGATATTAAAGTTTTCGCGTCCAAGGAAACCTAGATTGTCGAAGACTTGCTGGTAAAAAATCAATTCATCATTAGCCGCCAAGGTGAGTGGTCAGTAATTAACAGGTATTTAAGCTTTTGAGTACTTGGTAAGTAACCTCGGTCCGCTCTCCCCCAATAATTGGGGTTTCCTGCTACAGAGTTCAAATCTCATCCAGTGTATGAGAGCATTAGATGAATTGCGATACTCCAAAGCCCAAATAGAACAAACCTAATGGCCGTATGACACATGAATACAATCAGCAAACCCTTGCTGAAAGGGTCACATACAACAACAACATTTTTCACATCGACTTGTATAGGTGACACTTGACTTTTGGTTATGGTTTTATTAAAATATACAGAATCAATAGAGGAAAGTGGTAGGGAAAGGGGCATGGAGAAGGAGGGGAAGGAGCGGAACGGGAATGGGGAAGGGAAAGGGGAGTGTTGGGAAAGGGGTAGAAGGGGAAGAGGGGGAAGAGGGGTAGGGAAATTAGATTCGGAGTTAGGGGAAGGATGATAATTAAAGGGTCAGGGGGAAGAAGGGTAGGAGAATGTGAGGTAGGCTAAGGGATCAAGAGAAGCAGGGGTAAAAGTAGGAAAGGCAGGACGAATAGCAGCAACGCGGTGGGCACCATTTAAGATAGAGGGATGAAATGTTGTATACAAGTTAATGGGAAAGAAGGGACAGGGAAAAAGGATGGTAAAGTAAGGGGAAGGTGGCAGGGCAATGGGAGCAGCGTAAGGGGTGGTTGGAGAAGGGGTGGAAAGGACAGGAGAAGAGAAGAGGAGTAGGAGAATTGGAGGTAGAGTAATGGGGCATGGGGAAGGTGGGGCAGGGGGAAGGAGTGGCAGGGGAAGAGAGGCAAGGGGAAGGGCAGCAACGCGCCTTGTAGTAGCTAGTTTTCAATAAATGCTACTCTAAACTTTAATATGACATATTTAATTTAAGTTGAATCTTTTTATTAATAGTACCTGCCACAACAGTCAAAAAAGTTTTACTTCAAATGCGCGTAAAGGTTACAGGCACTCGTTTTTATTATTTATTTTATAATTGCTTGGTTTTGTTTTATAGCGAATTTGTGACTTTTCATAATATGTGTAATAGTTAAACATACATTTTATTCTATTTACTATTTAATGTATTTTCTACACAGCTGATGATCGTTAACTCATGATCACATGACCACAATATGATTTTTCTGAACGATATTTCATCGTGAAAAAGTTACTTCCGTTATAAAAAAGTCAGAGTTACTTGTAATATCGCGCCTAAAGAAAAAACAAACGAGAAAAAAAAACAACTCTAAATTAATCATCCATTACATATACCTTCTGTTTATCATTACTTAACACTGTTTTGATATTTGAGTTGACTTTTAATTATCATTGTACATCGTTTTAGACGTTCAAAACATTGTTTTGGGTATAGGCACTTCGACGCCTTGAGAAGTTTGAAGGTAAGCATACACATATGTATGAAGAGTATCAAAGCTTCGGTTCTGAAAGAAATTAACTTGTTTTTTTTCCTCCCTATTAAACAGTCAAAATGCTTAATTTTTTTGCTACTGCGCGTTAACGCAACGGAATTCTTTTTACTTTCAGTTTCCGGTTTTGTTGTTTTTCTAATTTTGTTGCCGTTTTTCCTTTATCGTTATTTTTTTGTAGCATACCTTAAGGCTGTTAGACTTTTTTAGCCCTGTTTATGTGATAGATATGCTTGTACGAGCATATACCTATTATGTTTATGTGTGTCTAACTACCACAATGCGTGAGTAATCACTAACATCTATAGTAGTTTTTTAGGCGCTTGTTTTCTTTTACTTCTTTGGCATTTGTGCAGTTTCATTATGCATTGTGCACGTAAACAAAAACATTTTGTCGGCATAAATTTTCATTAAATTACATTGAAGTAAATAACTACAAACAATATATAAAATATTACTACAAAAACTTTTAATTCATAGCGCCTGCAAGTATGCTAGAGAAAATGTTAAATTGCTTAAAATGATGCAGTAGATTAGAGTAAAGTTACTTAAGCTAAAACAGCTTGAGTTAGAATATTTTATTAAATATTGTTAGCTGCTTGAGACTACCAAGTGCAATTCATAAGTGAAATAACATGCTTCAATTGACCAAAAGTATGCAACACATTTGCAAACACACAGCGCAATTTAAACATTTAGAAACATTTGTGCAAAAGTAATTTAATTGTTGCATCTCAATGTGCCTGGCAAATTATTAGGCCATAGCATATAGAGTGAGACAGATGGCTACAGGATCAAAGTAAAAGAGAGGTATAGATATACATATATAGGGCCTGGTAGTCAGCTGGTTTTGTTTAATGCTTAAAAATATAACAATTTCGAAAAAGAGTACAAACAAAAAAAAAAAAAAATAATAAACTTGGAAAATAAATTTTAAGGTACGTTAAATATGAACGATTTTGTGTTTTTAGGTATTTATGTGTCTTTATAAAGTGCTGTTTTTTAAAACGAACGTAATACAGCTGGTGTTTTCGACTGGTTGTTCAGAAATAATGCCAAAAGACTTTGATAAAACAAAACTGATTAGATAATAAAATAAATTAATTTCATGTCCTACACAAAAAATGTTTCCTCAAATGTGAAAGAATTGCAAACTGAATTTGAACAGAGCCAACGTATCAAAATTGTATTTCCTCGGAAATAAAAAATTAGTTAGCATGATAATGAGAAAATATCATTTTAGAACGCAGGATGACCTCTATTAACTTATAATTCACTAGCTGGTACCCGGCGCGTTGTTGCCCTTCCCCTTGCCTCACTTTCCCTATGTCCCACCATTCCCCTGCCCCATCTTCCCTATGCCCCTTTACTCCACCTCCAATTACCTCTCTTCTCCTGACCCTTCCACCCCTTCTCCAACCAACCCATTCCTCTGCCCCCTTATCCATCCTCTCCTTACTATTTTATTAGTTGTTCTGCTATTCGGGCGGAGTGGAATACAACAAATCAGAGATAATTAAAATCGGTTCAGCCGTTCCCGAGTTATAAAATTATTCATACAAAAATACTAAATTCGTGATAAAAAAATCGGAGGAGTTTGGTTACAAATACTTTGACGTGAGAATTTTTTATATTAGATACTAAACGAATACATATAAAGCGAATTCAAAATATTTTCAAGCGAAAATTATTCGCTCCCCTCCCCTATCACAGTTACGACTACATTGCATATTATGGTGCTGCTTAGCTAGCCGAGGGGGTGAGTGGCGACCACGCTACTTTTTTCTAATACTAACATTTTTAAACTCGTGATATCTTTCGAATGGAATGTCCGAATTGAATAATTCAAAAAGTTATATAATATTACTGAAGTAGTCGTGAATATGAAGTAATTTATTTTTTTAAGGATTAATACCAAGTACAAATAAATTTTTAAAATAAAAGAAGACTTATTGTGACATAACTATAATAGACATAGGCTGTCGCGACACTTTTTGTAGATAATGATGTGTTCTACAAAGTCGTAGTACACTATTTTGTTCTATCATCAATAGTTTTTTTGAATATGCTTACGCCAGGTGCCAAGTCTTTCAAAGTTAATACCTAAGTAGCATACATGATCAACATGAGGTATTACCAAATTGTTGAGCAAAACGGGCGTGCAGTTCCCTTGCCTCAATGAAAAAGTACAGTGACTAGACTTTTCGCTATTGACTTTTATATTCCAGCGATTTGCCCAACGTTGAAAATCTTCAAGATAGTTTTGAATGTTAGATGAAGCTTCGTGCGGGCAGTTTGAGTTTGCAAATATGGCCGCATCGTCAGTATATGTAGCCAGAAGCATGTTCTCATTTACTGGAACTGGCTCATGTCGCTCATCTTTCACCTCGACTGTGAAGGCACGGTTAAGCAAATACAACTTCGAAAGAAGGAATTGCCTTCAATCCAGACTCTATCAAAAGGTGTAAAGCGTCCTTCGAGTTCAGCGGCAAATGCCTCAGCTTTCTCTTTATCCGTGCGGCACCAGGAGTTGTTGAAGTCTTTGATAGGCACGTGTCTCAAAGTTTGCCTCTTTACGCAACGTGTCGCTTTCCATAAGCTATTATTATAATTTGTCCATCTTGATGAAGCAAATGTAATCTTTGGATACAGGTATGACGGTTCTTGTGTAGAAATTATACTGTGCAGTTGAACTAGAACTTTAAAATCCATTCATGCTTATATGGTCAGTCCAAGAATTTCACATGCAAACATATCTAATCACTCGTATCCTATTAAATGCAACTTTCAATCTTAGTTGATTCACTGAATCGCAATTAGCTAAAATTTCAATTCCATAGAAAAGTGTTGGCATTAAATAGGTTTTTGCAATAAGAAGCCTGCATTTGAATGGCAAATATTGTTGAGCTATAAATAGTGATCGTAGAAGACTACATGTTCTTCCTGACACTTTGATAATCTGGTTATTCCAGGATAAGTTTATATTGAAGTCAGACTCTTTGCTCTATTTACATATTCATTATTCGAATTTTGTAAGGAAAGTTTTTGCCTGAGCCACGAGTTCAATATTGCATACTCTAACACCTTCATATATTAGCTCCAAAGGACATTTGGACATTTTTAAAATGTAACTGCATATTCGTTATCAGCGACCCTCAAAACCCCCAAGTAATAAGTTTTAAGCGATTACAATCAAATTTTAAATAAATACCTTTCTGTTTTAATTTTTTGCTCCACCCTTAGACAAAAACACACCCCCCATTCTAAGGGCGCATTCGATTAAATTGGCATAGGGCTTATTTAAAAGGGCCTGCTTCAGCATAAAAACGCTGTTTTTAGGGGTTTCAACCCTCACTTTCTCGAAAACCTGACGTATTGGAAAGTTTTTGAACCTAGATTCGAGTTCAGCACGAAAAATCTATTCGGAAACACTAGGGACCTAGTTCCTTATTCGCAAAACTCATGTAAGCCAGTGCAATTATTCAGTTAGTCTTTGACAGTCGGGTTAGATGTTCATAACCAGCAGTGGTGAGAATACTAGGTTAATTATTAATATTGTTCCTCTCTTTTCTTTTCAGCAGTAGAGTAGTAAAACACTTCTGGTATTGAGGTGCCTTAGTAGTATAGTACAGTACTTCGGGTAGTGTAGTAGGACTTGTGTGAGAGCAGTATTTCTAGTATTGAGGTACTGCAGTAGTGTAGCAAAGTACTTCTGGTATTCAGGTGCTAGAGTAGAATCGATGCGAGGGCAGTGCTTATGGTTTTCAGGTACTGCAGTAGGTATTTCAGAGTAATAAGTTAATTATAAGCCTAAATTGAGTATAACCCCAAATTAAGAGCCTAATGAATTTGTGAATAATATTGTGCACTAAATATCGAAATACTGTCTTCTGTCTGTCTTCTTATTTTTCCTGGAGAATCATTTAGTTGACGTACAGGCCTGGTCTCGACATTCAATATAAATTTCTGTCGCGACCAACTTTGGACACCCGCTGATCTAACCCCAGCTTATGACGTCGTAACAGTTCAAATTCGCACAGGGCAGATCTGTAAGATATGATTAATTTTTAATTCACAATGAATTATATATAATTTTGAATTTCAATTTGAATTTGAATCATTCATTTAATTCATTCATTAATTAAAATTTGATTCAATTCATGACGAAGTAAAATATTCGAATTTATCAATTTAACATGAAAATGAATTGTTTAAAAGTAACATTTAATTCATATTGAACAAAAATCTTTCAATTAATTCATTTGACATTGAAAAATAATTCGAATTCAATTTTTTAAAATGAGTTCAATACATTTTTTTGAATTAATTTAAATTTAAATTTAAATTTAATTATTTTTGTTGATCACAAAGGAATGAATTTAAAAATGTTTAATTCAAAATGAATTAAATTAAATTTCAATTCAATTTATTGATCAAATTAAGGAATTAAATGTTTGATAACACTGCCCTGCAAATTCCAATTTTTTGGATGCGATTAAGATGTGACCTAGTGTCTCCGAATGGATTTTTCGTGCTGAACACGAATGTAGCTAGCATGTTCGAATTCCATCGTCCCTGATACCGTCTTTCCATTTCTTGAATATTCTAATAGAACCTTTCGCTTTGATTCAGCCTTTAATTCCTGATAAAAGTTTATGTCACGTTGGATTTTGCCGCACGATTTTTCAAAAACTGCCAAAAACCCTGTTTTAGGGTTTTCAACCGCTATTTTCTCGGAAATGTGACGTGATGGAAAGTTTTTGTACCCAGATTCGTGTTCTGGTCACATCTTATTCGCAAAAATCACGTAGGCCAGTGTAATTCATTGTGAATTAAAGAAAAAGAAAGAAATTTTAATTCAATTCGTTTTTTTGCTCAAATGAGTGAATTCAAAATTTTTTTACCTAAATGAATCACACATTCATTAGAATGAATTATTCATTTAAAGCTTTTGATCAGATGAATGAATTCCAAATTTATTAATTAAATGACTGAATGATTCAAACGTGGGAGTGGTCGGATTGGTCTGAAATTTGATACATTTTTTTTTTATATTCTTTTTTCAATGTAATTATTGACTTTGTGTCCAGTGTGCAATGTAAGCTTATTTAAGTACTACACATTGAAGCACACTTATATAAATATGTATCAATGTATTTATAAAATTTATAATCACACAAAGCATTAAAGGCTCATGGCAATTTGGGGCCTTTGTTCTTATTGAATGCATTCATGGCTTTGTACGGCTGCACAGTGAAATGCAAGATATAGAAAGGGTAGCGCATACACGTGGGCTTATATAAAATTGGCCTGCATAATGTAATCAAAGTGCTGGCTGACAATAGGCATACAGCATTCTGTCATGCATTGCATGGATAATAGATTTATGCCATATCAACGAAACAATTACTGCGATCTGGAGGAGGGCAATGCAGGCATACAATTGGGCTCTTCAACTGTGTGTGTGACTGAGTTAACATTAATAATAGCCATTTTGTATCCTATTATGCGTATGAGGCATTTTCAAATGAGCGCACAAATGTACGAGGGAAATTTAACAAGTCCGTGACTTATGATTTATATTGATTTGAGGGTAGTCGCTGAATTTTTGAATTATATTGATCCCTGACTATATTAGTCACTGAAGAACACAATCTGTATCATTAGGTTTGTGCTTGACTGCCATTGAAAGCAGACATGAAGGGTAGACTGACGGCAAGATAGCAGGTCGGTGCCGAAATTGAACTTATATAATAACTTCGAAGCAGTGTTTGACGTTGATTAGCACCAATTTTTGCATCGTTTCATGAACATGAAGAAAATATGGCTAAAATATGAATCGGTGACCAAGCAGTAGATGAAACAGTGTTTTTCTGCCTACTGATTTCTGTCCGTCTGTCTGCCTTTCATATCTGCTTGCAATGGCCGTCAAAAACATACTTAATGATGCAGCTTGCTTAAAATTCGAACGTAGTCTATTAACAGATGCCAAATTTAATATGTCACAGGCTTATCAAATTGCCCTCGTATCTACAAATATAAATGGGTAGTGTGCTACGAATTTACAAACATATCAAAATATGTATAGTATACGTATATTATGCATTGCCTGTTGACTTCATTGTTTGTTAGTGGATGTTGCATTAAATCGTAAACATTTTCCATGAAATTAGCTTTAATAGTTACATATGAAACTGGTAATAAAACTTAGTATAAAATTTGTATATACGATTGCATTGGAAAATTGTATATAAATTATTCGGGTTCGTTTAATTGAATGCCTAATTTAATTTACAAGCAAGCAAAAGTTTGTATTTATTAATGTAATTAAGCAAATAGTTGGAAAAGTGAGTTTGTGTGCAAAGAGCTCACTATGATATAGACAGACAGTATACGACTATATCGTAAAGTTGTGCTTGATTGAATTTTGGTTCAGTATATAATGTATTATTATACGTATATTCACAACAAAAAGTCTTATAGCAGTTTGATAGCGCATAAATCTAAGATATGAACATCTTTTCGATGGGAAATGATAGAAAGGAGATTGGAGAAAAACTATAACGATAATAGGATTGTAACTGGGGCCAAACGGTCACACGTAGTATTTTCTTAACGGTTATTTAATAAGAAAAAATGTTAACTTCGGTTGAACCGAAGCTCTAATACCTTTCACACGGAATTTTAAATAAGTAGTATTGTAAATTTATTAAACATAAAACTGGGGGTCTAAATAGGGGCTGCCCCAAAAAGTGAATTTCAAGTTGACATTGACGTTTCCATACAAATGCATAAAAGTGAGCCGTGGGTTTATATGGGACTACCTCAAAAAGTGGGCGGGACACGCCCATTTGTATATGTATATGAAGCGGTTGTCCACTCAAATCGACTAAATCAAATTGCAAGCTAATTTTGATTTAAATTAAGAATTTTTACATTAAAATCACAAAATTACACGGTGGGTTTGTATTGAATCTACCCCGACAAGTGGGCGGGCACGCCCGTTAGTCCATAACAAACGGGACCACATTGCATTTAACCCTAATATAGACTTTAATAAAGAAGTTCTTATACGAGTCTACAAAGTCAAAAGTGGGTAGCAGGTTTGTATGGAGGCTACCCCAAACAGTGGGCGGGTCTCACCCATTAATGTATATGTCAAGCATCTGACCACTAGAAGTTGCCATATCAATTATTAGTTTGATATTGAATACAATAAAAAAGTTTTTCATACAAAAAGTCAAAAGTGGGCGGTGGGTTTGTATGGGGGCTACCTCAAAGACTGAACGTGGAGGGTCAATCTTGATCTCTATTAAACTCCAATAAAAAGTAGTGTATGTACAAAATTTCAACTAGATAGCTAAAGATACTGACAGACAGACGGACATGACTAGATCGACTCGACTCGTCTCGTCGAGCTGATCAAGAGTATATACACTTTATGGGGTGTACAATACCTCCTTGAATGCGTTACAAACTTTCAGACAAACTGATAATATCATTTCACACTATGTGTGAATGGAATACAAATGACCATCATTGGTAGTGTAGACATGTTATTGTGACCAGCTGTTACAGACGACATTTGGTGGCGCTCGATCTTGAAAGCTGAATGTGTTTACAAATGTATTGAAAGAAGATAAGAACAAATATTGGCTAGCTACGCAGATAATTGTTTCGGATTCCGCTCTGAACCCTTCATCCGAATCGTTTTCAAATAATATTGCGAAAGCAATAGAAAATGCAGTTGCGCCATACGAATATTCTGACGGATGCGGATTCCATGGCGAAATATCGCGATGAGCAGCGTAAAGCATCTCTGAAAAAAACCAAACAAACTCCACACTATTTTTTTGCGTCTCATTTTTTTAGATAGTTTTTTATAATGCTACAATTCTTTGGGACTAATTTCATACTACATGAAATCGCAATCAAATACTGAAATATCCTTTTTTTTTGATGCGATTTTCTGGAGAGCTTGTAGAGCTGCTACAAGAAAAAAATCGAAGAGAATCGGCGATAGTCCCAATCAATGAGCTCCCGTAACAGACGTATAAATTAAATATTAAATATATATAAACTAACAATAAGTAGAACTAGATTTTAGTGGGGTCAACAAGATGCGTTTTCTAAAGCCGTCTTGTTAGGATGACTCCCCTCTTTCTGCGTCGCTTTAGAAGGCACCTAGCTAACCGGTTGGAATGGTTTCTCAGTGGCTCCATGTAATCCAAGGTCTGTCGATTGATTACATCCCCAATTTTGGTAACATTTAGATCCTTTTCTAAATTTGATGTTCGCATGTACCATGGAGCATGCGAGATTCTGCAGAGGAACTTTACCTGGAGTACTCTTATTTTGTTTAGATGAGTTTTTGCTGCTATACCAAATTTCTAGATTCCATATCGCCAGGCTGGTACGAAGATTAACCTTATTTTATAAGGATAATTTGTTCAAGTCACGGAGGATTCATCTTAGTTTGACAATCCTGGCACTGAGTTATCTTACCAAGGTGCTTATGTGCTTGCTGAGATAGACGCCAAGATATTTTTATACGGGGCAATAGCTCAGCAGCTGGTCTAGGAGGATGACGCCCGAGCAGTCTTCTAATCGCAAGGAGTGAGTGACACTGATACATTTTTTTAGGTTGATTCCTATATTCCATTTTTTTGCTCACTGTTCGAAATCATACTAGAACAAAAAATACAAGTGCAAAATGATCACAGTCTTTTTAACCGCCTTAAAACCAACATATTTGCTTGATTTTGTTGTTTTTTGGAATGAACTGATGGTGAAAGTGAAGTGATGGAGCAGGGACAAATATACATTTTGTTGCGTTTAAGGTAGGTAAAAATCAGGTAAAGTTCTTAGCCACAATCAGAAAGTCCTTTTCTCTCTCCCTTTCTCAGCTCTCTCAATTTGCTAAAAAAAAAAAAAAAACATCAAAAAAGTCAAAGTAAGTGACGCCATATGAATAAGCAGCAGACGAAAATGCGTTGTTTTGGTTTGGCACCGCTGTATCTGTATGCACAATAAAATAGAGGAATTTGATTTGTCCATTTCCTTATTTATATCTTTCAACACACTTTAACTAAGCTGTTCGTCAACCTGGGGCTAGGCTATGGCTGGACTGGGTTGATTTAGAAGCGAAAGCGTTTTCCGTGATATTCCTGTATTATAGATATTTTTATTACTGGGTACTTTTAAAGGAAAAGGTCGAATTCCGACCACCGGGAGAACTCTAGTTATAGTAGTTATAACTAGAGTTCTCCCGGTGGTCGGTGCAAGTAGATTTCCTTTATAAACGTTGGCATCTTGAAAACGTCCCACAACACTGTTGTTAATTTCAGTATCGAATTCAACATTAAATGTACGATATCCGTTCTAATTAAAACTAAAAAAAAATTGCGCTTTAATAGACAATAAACCCTTTCAAACACGCGCAGCTTTAGTCGCGTTGATTTTTGATATGATTAGCCAGCTTTAAAGTCAATTCGCGACGCCTATCAACAAAATGAGAATTTAGCATACTTTCTAGACTTCCACAGCGCTGACACAATACATTGTTATCCTTGTATTCCTTCGCCTTAAAAGCCATTATATTGATTATATTCAATTAAAATATGCTGCCGCTACGGCTTTCGCGCTGTCATGGCGCATTCCTTTGTGTTAATTTAATTTAGCGTTGTCTTCAAAGTGACGCCATCACACTTCATTTTCCAATACCCTCGAAATGTGAAATCTCGATTATAACGCAATGTTGAATCTATACAAAAGTCTGTGTTTGTGGTAGTTGAACGTTGATGCGGGTGTTTTTGATCGGGCCATATTTGACAGCGGAGCGGTACGTAAAGAGTTTTTCAATAGCGCCATAACATTTTTGAATTTTAACACTACATTTTTTTCAGCCTCAGTCAAAGTCAAAACGTAAGTCAAGTTTTTCATTTTAATCATGGGTGAAGTTCACGAACGAGCAACGTTTGGAAACTACCAAAATTCTGAGCCAGTGGTTGCAACTTCAAGAGTGCTTACTGAAATTTTCGGTCTTTCTGCGAGAATGATTACAGATGCACACGAATCACTAAGACTATGGAGAAGTCACTTCTCTAAGCTATTTGGAGGCGATGAAAAGAACATTGCCGCCGATAGAGAAGTGTTTCTAGTATTACTAGTTGATAATGGCTTTCCTGCAAAGCCACCGGTCTATAACGTGGTCGACTCATTAATTAAAAAGCTGAAGAATAACAAAACGGTAGGCTCCGATGAGCTGCCAGCTGAATTATTCAACACCGGGAGCGAAGACTTGGTAAAGCGTATGCACCAAAACTTATGCAACGTATGGACCGATGAATGCATACCGAACAATGGGAATCTCAGTGTTTTTTGTCCTATCCTCAAGAAAAGAGACCACGCTGTCTGGTCGAGCTACCGTGGAATAACTCTACCCTCTTTCTGTGTCGCTTTAGAAGGCACTTAGCTAACCGGTTGGGGTAGTTTCTCAGTCGCTTTATGAAATAGGCCTATGCCTGACGATTACATTCCTAAATTTGACAACATTTAGGTCCTATGAAAATATGAAGCTCACAGGTACCATGGAGCATTCGAGATTCTGCGGAGGAGCTATGCCTGGAGTACTCCTATTATTTTAAGATGAGTTTTTGCTGCTATGCCGAATACCTTGATTCCATATGGCAAGGCTGGTGCGATAATGCCTTACAAATATTAACCTTATTTTCAAGGATAATTTGCACATTTAGTAAGGATGATACCTATATTTCATTTTCTGCCCACTGTCCGAAGTCATACAAATACAACTGCAATGCATCAATGGCATTATAGATGCATTTGTCTCTGGACAGATCAATTGTGTCGTCGGCAGAGGTGGCTAACATCAGGTCCTGTGGGTCATCCATTGGAATTCAAGAGCCAGTAGGCATGTCACACTTCTTTGAGGTACCTCAGCTCTGATGACATTAACACTCGACTCCACTCCATTCAGGGCAACAGCACAGGTTCTTTCCGACAAATAGTTACACGGTAGTTAGAACAATTGGGGCAGTTACAGATTTTTAAGTTTGAACAGGAGGCATCGTGCCACACTCTGTCAAAGGCCTGGGTTATATCTAAGTACGTCGCTACCATGTACTCCTTGGCCACAAAACCTTCGAGAATGAAGTTGACCACTCTGATTATTTGCTCAGGAGTACCAAGGGATTTACGGAATCCAAAATTGACAGGTGATATTAGTTCCTTTACCGAGTCAAGCACTGGCATCCTTGTTAACATACACTTTTTGATGAGCTTGGCTAACGCAGAAAGTAAACTGATGGGTCTGTATGAATTTACTACCGACGGGCTCTTTCCTGATTTACGGATCATACAGATTTAAGCTAGCAAGCAATTTGCTTTCTAGCCACTTCTACAAATTGGAAGTAGCTCAGCAAGCAATCTCGAAGTACGTAGATAAAAATCTATGACGCTTATAATCACGGCAACATATTCACTATTGGATGTTCCTGTCCAGTGAGGCAACATATTAATCGAAGTACGTTAGTGCTTCAGTTAAAAGTGAGCCAAATCTGTTGATTCCCCTCCGTTCATAGAAATTGAGGAAGTTCTAAAACCACATTGTGTCGAATTTTGCATAAAGAGCTTGACCATCAGGAAGTAAATCTTCAATTTCAATGATAAATCAATTTCAGCGTTGAAGCTAAAATGACTTTGTCAATAAGCAAAATAAGCATTATTGGACAGCAGCAGACTCTTGAAGCAGTCTCCATCCCATACACACAAAATTTCAGTGTGGTGTGGATTTCTTACCGGAGGAGGACCATAGTTTTTCGATGGGAATGTTACGGTCAATGGAATTCGCATTGTTGGAAGACTATTTTTGGGCAGAATTCGATGTGCTTGATATGAGTTATATATGGTTCCAACAAAATGATGCCACACAGCTGGTCAAATAGGAAATCTATTGAAGGGGAAAATTGGTAACCGTGTTATCTCGAGAAAAGATCCGGTCAAATGGCCACTTCACTCATGCGATTTAATGCCGTAGGATTTCTTTTTATTGGTTTACGTTAAGTCGTTAGTTTATGCTAACAAGCCAACAACATTGGAGGAGCTCAGAAACAATATCAAAGGCGAAATTGCCTACATTCCGGTAGATATGAGTGGTGAAATATTAGCATCAAAGTTCAATTTCCATACTTAAATGTAATGGCCTTGCTGCAACTGGAATAAATTTCAGCGCATTATCTCAATTATTCTGTGTTTTATTTCAATACAAAACAGTTATGTTCTTATTGAAAGACCCTTTATTCATATGCACACCCACTCGTTCACTGAGTCACAGTCTGTTATTCAGTAAACTATTCAAACATTTAGACTACTTTTCGGCTTTTGGCAGCGCTTTTGCTATTAGCTGCCATTCATTCATTTGTGCGCTTTTTGACTGCTTCCTGCAGTCCTTGTTTAACTCTAACCGCTCTGGAAATTTAGAACACGCTGCCTCTCATTCGGATTTCTATTATATATGGTCGGCGATTTATACACGCTCAAGCGGCTTATAAATGAATTAGTTTATAAACATATTTTGTGCGAATTTAGTGGCTAACCGCGCGCATATTTCAATTCCTGTTGATAAATTAGTTTCGCGTTGGCGAGAAATTAAATAAAACTGTTTTAGATTTGCGTACACTTGAAAAGTCACAAAGTTTTAATTGGTTTGAGCGGGGGTTCCTTTTTCGAGAAACACATTTTTATTATTGGCTATAGTTTACAGTTAAAGCTTTGTAATAGTTTCTTATTTGTTGCAAATATTTT
The DNA here is from genome assembly GCA_035044765.1 of Leucophenga montana. Taxonomy (NCBI): domain Eukaryota; kingdom Metazoa; phylum Arthropoda; class Insecta; order Diptera; family Drosophilidae; genus Leucophenga; species Leucophenga montana. The sequence goes on along the minus strand of JAWNNQ010001285.1, from coordinate 92,632 downwards.
TAATTAAAGTAAAAACAGACGTTTTTGGTTTAAACTATTCATCAGCCGTTCTCCATATGCGAGAGTAAGTCTAGAAGTTGTTACCTAGTAGAGCCTTGCACAAATGCATTCGTATTCATAAATCGAATGCACTCGTTCATTTATCTATTTACCAGTATGTAGCTATTTCGCTCGCACTGATAATCTTTGCACGAATGCATTTGTTTCATACTTTTAAATTACTCGTACAAGGCTGTATTACCAACTATGATCATCATTTTAACTTACACAAGGAATTAAAAGTTACCTAGAGTAGGGAGGCTTATACTGAGCATATTCATGCCGATGAGTTATATTTCGAGCAAGAAGGACTTAAGACATCCATCAATCTAAAGGACCACTGCAGTGTGTTCAGGCTAAGATTAGGAATAATGCATTGTCTCCGGATACAGACTACAATCGTGGGGAAGGAGGGGGAAGCTATAACACTACTTCCAATTAATTTTTGTTGTTTGGGAGATTAGAACTCTACTTCAAATTCAAAAAATATAAACCTATTTGCAGATCCTCTTATGAAGTAAGTCTTTTGATGAGAACGTTCCCTAGTTTGCAGAATCACATTCAGGGGTGGGCAGTTTTGTTCACTCCCATAAGAAACCAAAACGTTGGAGATGCAAATGTGAGGTGGAGACATCTCGTTGCATATAGCAAATTTAGAAGAAGCTGCTTAAACTAACTTGGATTGGTTGTCCATCATTAGGAACATACTGAGATAGCTTATTTTGATCGCAAAAAAAAAAACACGCAGAGGGCTTGCAGATCCGACATGATTTTTTTTTAGAGGCTCTTTGGATGGAGAAACAATTGAAACATTTATAGCAGGGTTAGAATTTATAGCAGGGTCAGAAAAATAAGTATTGAAATTGAAAGGCTCTATGTTTTATAGTCTCTGAGATCAAACCAATGTATTAACTTGCTTTAATTTGAGATTGAGATTTTATTTGAGTTTAATTGAATTAATAAAGAATACACGAGCATACGAAGACATTAAAAGAAAATCAGCTCGAGTGCATGAACACATGACCAAACGATCTTGACGAAACGGTAAAACAAGCCGGATCGAAACGGAACGCGCAAATATTGGTAGAGCTGAGCGATGAGAAAAGTATAAAAGGCGTAGCGCATGCACAAACATTGCAATTTTTTTCGAGACGCTGGCAAATTAAGTAGTGAAGTGCTAGGTATTAGAAAAGAGCTGACTGTGTGGTAAGTACTAATAAAAAATATTAAATTAGTAGCGTTTTCAGCCAGACTCTCCCAAATGTTCCGGAAGTCCTCTCCGGCTTCTGAAAATATAAGTTAGCAGTGGGGAAATATCTTCCACTCCATTAATACAGCTGGCAAGGAGGTCATTGGGTACACCAGGCCTGTAACAAACCCTTGGTATGACGAGAAGTATCGCAAAGCTACTGCAGAGAAAGACGCAGCTTATAAAAGAACTCTGCAGTCGGTTGCAACGCGAGCTGTTAAAGAGCGATATCCTGAGAAACTGAGAGGAGAAACGCCTTTTCAGACGCAAAAAAAAAAGAAATAATGTGAGTTTGAGTATGTTGAGGAGTTATGTGATATAGAAAAAAAACTCGAAAGTTTCATTAAAAGGTCAAGCGTCTGACCGAAGGTTTTAAGCCCGGAGATTCTTTCGGTAAGGAAAATAATGAATGTATGGTTACAGATACACAGGAATCACAGAGACTAACTTACTTGGGGGCGACGAAGAGAACACTACCGGCGATAGAGAAGCATACCTAGAACCACCAATTGATGATGGCTGTCTTGTAGAGACACCGGATTATAACGAGGTCTACGCAGTAATTAAAAAGCTGAATAATAACAAAGCGGCAGGCTCCGATGAGTTGCCAACTGAGCTATTCCAGACCAGTGTTGAAGAGTTGGTAAGGCATATGCACCAATTCTTATGCAAAATATGGTCCCATGAATGCATGCCCAACGATTGGAATCTCTGTGTTCTTTGTCCTATCTTCGACAAAGAAGACCCCGCTGTCTATACGAACTACCAAACGAATTATTTCGGAATAAGTCTACTTGCAATAGGATACAAATTTCTATCCCGTGTACCTTGTAAAAGGCTGGAGCCATACACGGATACACTAATAGGCCAGTACCAGCGTGGCTTCAGACCAAATAGGTCGACCAGGGACCAAATTTTTCACTTTACGCCAAATCCTGGAGAGGTACAACAAAAACACACACCACCTATTTGTCGATTAAAATTCCGATTTCGATAAGAACGCTGTGCTTCAACGCTCTATCTGCTATCCTAGTAAAATCGACTTTGCATGATGACGCTATCATACACCTAAAGCGTCGTCAGAGTATGAAAGAACCTCTCCGAACCCTTTTATACCTTTTATACCGAACCCTTTTATACCTTTTATACCAAGCAGGGTGATGCTTTATCGTGTGAATTTTTAATCTCTTGATGGAGTACATTCTACCCCACTGTCCATACATAGAATGGTCGGGCACGATTGACATCATCGGTACGAACAAACGGCGAATTAGCAGAGCGTTCTCGGAGATTAAGAAACAGCCACGTCTCAAGGACCTAGTGGTGAACGAGGACAAGACGAAGTACTTGGTGTCCACTCACAGATCATCAGAGCGTCTTGGACGGTCTGTGAGTATGGAGAATTTCAACTTCAATGTTGTACAAAACTTCGTCTATCTGGGAACAGAAATCACCAGCGACAACAACATCAGCCTAGAGATCACGCTAAATACTGTTACTTTGGGCTCAGCAAGCAAATTATAAGTAGGGTCCTCTCTCTCGAAGTACGAGGATAAAAATCTATAAGACATTAATAATCCCGGTCCTGTCTGGCGCAGAAGCATGGACTCTGATATCGACGGATACAGTGTATTTAGGAGTGTTCGAGAAAAAGATTCTTCATAGGATTTTTGGCGTCGAGTTTCAGGACCCGTCGAGTTTATTTCCAGTGGCTAAACTGGTCTGGTCACCTCATTCGGATGAATCCCGAAGCTCCAGCACTAAAGGTTTACGACGAAAACCTGAACTTGATTTGTGGACGTCGTCAGAGAGAATGTCCGAGCTTAGGTCTATGATAACCTGAAGAAGCTCAGGACTGCCACCGAGTGGCGTCGGCGCGCACTAAACTACATCGAATGGTACGCTTTTCTACGTGCGGCCTTGACCGATAGACGGTTGTAGAGCCACTTAGGTAGGTAAGTAAGTAAATTCGTTGTTGTTGTAACAGCTTCATGTGAGCTGATGCAGCCACTTGGGCTGAGTTGGACAACCTTTGACTGCACGAGTCTTCTTGTGCAGATCGGTCCGGGGCGAAAACACAGTCGCCAAATAGTGTTCTGTTTAAATCTGGACTGGTCCGGCGATTACTATTGAAACGCAAGTAGCATATTCTAGAAATCGTAAATTACGTCTGCTTTAGTGACCAGGATTAAAACACTAGAAGGACTTATGTTTTTTTTTTTTTTTTGGGTAAATTGTTGAAACTACCAAATATCCAGGCTTAATTCAGAACTATTTAGATTTATTCTGTTCTGGCTATCATGTGGCATTCCTTCAAAATAAAAGGAAATGTGCACTGCTACGTTTTTGTTTCATAGTTGTAATTGAAATTGCAATAACAATTAAAAAGTAATAGTGATGACCTAGTTCAGTAGCTCAATTCAAAGAGTCTGCCTAATTAAACTACCTGGGAACTATAGGAGCCAACTCTTCCGCAGACAGTGGTTTGACAATTTCAATTATTTTGTAAATTACACCAGTTTTGAACAACTTTTACGTTAACCCTCACAACTTTCGCGCTCGCTCCGCACACTTTTTATGCACTTCAGCTACCACTTTTATTTAAATAAAACCATTCACTGTAAACTGTCAGGACGGGCTGCCAAACGTTTACATGCACAGTTGCATTAAAAGGAATGAAAGTAAAAAAAAGAAAGGAAAAACCATAGCCAGCTTAGCGGCGCTGTACCACTTCCGCTTTTCACTACATTTTCCAGCTCATAGCCAACAGAAAACGCAAAAGTGCCGCGGTACAGAAAAGGCGAAAGCGAGATGAAAAGGCGAAAAAGGTAAAATTAAGTTTCAACTGAATGCGCTTTTGTGTGGCTTTTGCAATTGCATACAAATACACAGAAAGACAGACAGACAGACACTGATACACACAGATACACCCAAAAAAAGAAAAAAAGGTTTACATAAAAATATTCATGCCACAACAATAACAACAACAACAACAACAAAGTAAGTAAGCTATATTTCAAATAATGCCAACAATGTACACAATAAAGTAAATAAAATGGATATAAGGACAAGTTACATACATTTATACACAGCTTTCATTTCATTTTTAACAGTTTTTCTTTTGCATACTTCTGGGAGCAGAAGCGCGCACGTTTTTTGAATGAAAAGAAAAAGGATTTACAAGTGCAAGTCTTTCAAACTTGTCGCACGCTTGCAGATACATTTAAGTTTATAGAACATTTTCACATTTATAGCAGACGATGTCAAGTAAATGGGAAGATACCAGCGCGTTGAAGAGAAGGAAAACTCTAGAGCCTTTGCAGACAACATCGTCATTATACGACGTTGCATACTTTCAAGCGCCTTAGACTCAGCATTTCAAGGCGTGCGCGTTTATTAGAGCAGCTAAAATTCACTTCACTCCACTCAACTTCTGCTGTGTTGTTTTCTGCAGTCTGTCTGTCTGGCTGTCACTCTGTCTACTTTGCTTTTTTACGCGCTTTTAAGCTGTAATGAAATTAAATTTTGCTTTTAACAAATACACGAAGAATCTTGATATTATCAGGCAATTCCATCTAAGAGTGGCATGAAATCAATACTTTTTAGCTTAATTAGGTGTCTCTGCATGAGAAAAACATTAGAAAATGTGTACAACTATCAGACAATGTTTGTGTAATCGTAATACATGCATTTAGTTCAGCAGTTAAATTTTCACAAGTGAACTAATCGCTTTTATAGTTCATTGGTCATTTAGTTCTAGTTAACTGATAGTTTATTAGTTTCTCGGTAAATAATTAACATGTTCTATAAAGTTTACTGCTCATTTATCAATGAATATGTTTAACGACTCGAGTTCAATAAATTTAGAAATTTCTTTTTCTCAATGCGAAGAGAGACCAGTGGGACACGTGTTTCGAACTCCGCAACGAGTTTATCATTAGTCACCGACTCTATAAAGTATTTTTTGGATGGATGGACGAGATGGGAGCCGCACTCTGCCTACTGGTATCATAATTAAATTTAAGCAGAGAATATAGTTCAGCCAAGGATATACAAGCTGATTATATCGGGGATTGTAGGAATAAGTATGAGCGTATATGGGCAATGGCTTAAGATTACAGTTGCCTTGCCATCTTCAACCACCCTACCACGTTTTACCTATTCCCTAAAATGAATTACTTTAGTATTTTGCAACTATATCTAGCACTATTTTCTTACACTAAGTATACAAATATTGATCGTGCACTTACGTCACTTCCTGTTCTTCTCGATTTGGCTGTTTTTGTCACGGAATGATTTGCAAGGGCAGTGATATTTACCGAAAAATGAATCAAATGTCGTTTAAAGCGTTCTAATTCTCTGGTCGATCAGAACTAAAAGAGCGAGTGTTACCACCCAGTCTTTGATGTTGCTGGTCAGCGACATCTAGTTGATCCTTTCTGTACAGCAGCTGTTACTACAGCCATTGTTTGTATGATCAAGCCGATTGTTTCAAGGGTTATCGACTCTATCGATTATTTCTACTTAACAATTAGACTCGCCCTTACATAATATGCTATGAATAAAGCAATGAGTAAAGCTAGCTCATAACGAGATATTCATTTAGAGGTTTTTTTTTTGAAACACTTAAATAGAATTGGATGTCGGAATCTTTATTAAGAACCGAAAGAACAATCTCTGACATTTATTTTTTAAAGATAATGTTGGCTGCGACTACGCTGTAGGTGGTCCAATCGGAAGGCCCAATTTTCGATCATTCTTTCCAGCAATGCTACCAGTATCTCACGAAATACGCGAGTCTTGAATCGTAACTAACTTTTTGATGAAGATTTTTAAGTTCACATAACTACAAAGAAAACAATCCAGAGGTGTGATATTACACGATCTATCAAAATGATTTCTCAATAAAGCCATTGTTTTGCGCGCTGTGTCAGCCGTAGCACCCTCTTCAATTTCAAGCTATAAAAGTCCGTTATTATGGTGCAACGGAACACTCAACAATGCTAAAAGGAAAAAGAGACATACCAATAAGTAGAGATTATTATATCTCTGTACTGGACTTCAATAAGAATAAGGGAATGGAAATAAAAAAATCCAAAGCTAAAAGCATCAAAAGCCCCTGGGTACGAGGGATGTACGGTAGAGTTGCTAAAAATTTTCCATAAATGGGAGTGATATTCTTAGTGCTGCATTTCTAAGCCCAGACTCCCATTTGCATTTGCCTCGCAATGGAAATACATTGCGATTTCGACACTTTGTAAATAGGTGAATTTTTTTGTGTCCTAGAGACCAATAAGTTTGCTACCTAAATAGCTTCTTCAAGATATTTAAAAGAATTTTTCTAAGTAGTATGTTGACAGCCCCAGTTGTGAAGAGTGTCATTGCTGACCAGCAGTTTCGCTTTGGGCAACACCATGGTAATCCAGAATAAGAACATGGAGACGTTCTGCATGTCCTCGGGGACTTTGAAAATGAGCATTACAGCTCTGCTGTCTCTATGGATGTTCATATGAATGAAGTAGTGCTCTACAAGCTTTATTATCTCCGTCCAGCATCTCATTACCTCTTGCTTAGGACCTACTTGCTTAGGACCTAATTGCTTCAACGTCATTGTATCGTTGAACTTGGAGTTGATCGATCGGACATACGCTGCATAGAAGCGGGTGTATCTTCGATTCGGTGGATGTGTTCTTCGATTCGGTGGAGTTCTTGCAGCAGTTCGTGAATGGCTTTAGCAGATGTGGTCATTGTTGTAATGTGGCTGGTAATAGTACTAAGTCGCAATACAGCACTTTTGCATTTCGAAGAGGAGATGCTTCAGATTTCACCCTTAACAAGTTGCGAAAACTGAACTGGGTGATGAGGAAGTCGATCAAGCTCAGTTAGAACAATAAGTTGATTGTTTAATGGTCAATAGTGGCTCGTTCCTGGATTTATGAACTAGCGAAACGAGAATTTAGGGAATGCGCAGCCAGTTTTTAGCTTGCATAACGATAGCAATTACCTTGCTGGAAGCAGTGGTTACAGCTTCCACGAAGGTCTAGATGGTAACTGATGAGGCCTGACCAACCTTACAGTATGGCGAGTAGTAACCGAGCGGGGAGAATAAATTCTATAAAATGAAATATTTGTCTCCTGTAGGGCACACAGGAGGAATAACATGTACGTCCGTTCTTGGCCGTTGGGTTGCAATTCGTAACTTTATGTACATATAGAGGTAGTTACATTACAGTCTCTATGGCGGCCTATGGAAAAGAGAATGTCTGTGATTGGTTGAGCTTCGTTAAACCAACTAAGCAGTCAGTGTTCAGTGTAACGGTGTCCCGTAAGAGTTACCTTATGGTTACATGGAGATAGCAGGTCGCATGATTCGTAACGATGTTCCAAAAGTATTACCTTTGTGGTTAATGAAGCTTTGATGTGTAATGGAGTTTATAGAAGTGTTATGGTCTGTAAACTTAAAGTGTCGCTGCTGAGGAGATGTATCGTTGATTCACTTGTGTTTCATGAAAATCTTGCATTACTTCAGTTGCTTATGTTGTTCAATTGAAGTTATTTATTTTTTTATTATTTAGTTACGTAATAGTACTACACCGTAGCAATGGTTTAATCTGTGCCACAGGAAGTCAGTGAGCCAAATGGTTCATACAGACTTTGGTGAGGAACCTTTTGGCCTGTGGTTTAACATCCATTGCGGAGAAAATCAGCTCGGAAACTCGATGTGGAGTTGCATTGCAACCCATGGATGGAGTTTAGAAGAAATAGTCTCCAACTCTCAAGATGGAAGATCGATGACCAAACAAACATGATCTCTAAGTTGAAACCTTCAAAATTTATTCTGGAGGAACCGCCGTATGGTGGCATCATACGTATTAAGAGCACCATGAGTTTTAGCTGACACGGCAGGCACTCATGTAAAGCAATAGTGACTTATTGTCAAGATACAAATAGTTAGGCACGCAGCATTACTGCTATGGCGTGGAACGTACGCAATTCAATAGTCCACCGAAAACTGTGCGTCCCAACGGTTAAGGAAAAAATTAACCGATACTCGAGCTGCTACATTATCGGTATCGATACCGATGCTACAATGAGTGCCTTAAAATCCACATTAGCAATGTATTCCTGTCGTAGAAGTCTGAAGCGGCTTCATCGTAGTGACCTGTGGTGTCAGTAATGCAAAAGATTATTTTTAAGGAGAAGTTATTCTAACAATTTGTTACCTTTAACTTTACATCAAGCTGTCCTATACTGATTTTTTATAACTATGTTTCATTGGGTTAGGTTAAACACCCCCTTCACTGTGGTTTCTTATGTAAGAATCTACCATCGCGCACATTGAGAAGTTTTGAAATCTTGTATGGAATTGCACACTTTTCTAGTTGTCATCTTTTACCAAATAAGCAAAAAGCTTCCCTATCTATCTATCTCCATCCATCCTCTCATCCATGCAGCTAACTTTAATCGCCATTTAGTCAACATTAATGGTGCAATTTGTGGAAAACATTAATAAGCTTGCATTAAACTTTCGAGAAAAAAAGGAAAAAATTGCGTGCTACGCATTTCTGCTGTTAAATGGTTTTGCACCCATTTTGAGTACGCCATCTCAAATATGCAATATACGTAGCAGTTTTTTAATAAATATTAAATATTTATTACACATCATCGAATTCAGCATATAATTTTAACGATTTTAACTATTTTCTTGTTAGTTTCAATCTCCCTCATATACATTTGTATACCTATATAAATTTTTTTATGGCTTTAGTTTTTATGCATCAATAAGTACGCTTTTGTGTATTTTTTTTTTATATTTCTGCAGTACATGCGTTTTAAATGACTGCACTTTTGCTTAATTGAGTGGAATTTTAAATGAAAATTGCTGCATTGTCGGAATGTGTTAACAAAAAAGCGCCATGAATCAATGAATAAGTATCGCTTTGACGCCATCTGAATGCCATTAATGGGAACTGTGGCACTTTGATTTCTTGTTGTCGGGACTATTTTTTGCAACCATTAGTGACTCTTCTATGCAGTCGTTATAAAATGCAGGCGTCGCACTAATGGATGCAATTAGGCTTTGCGATTTGTAGATGTTCTCCCTCTATGCACTTTGGATAATTCATTTTAATTTTATTTGTTAGTAATTTGTTTGCAGATGTTTCTTTGAGATGAAATTATATAAAAATATGTGTTGAAAGTTAATTATAAAATGGTTTTGCGGCGCAGATATCTGAAGACTTAAGAAAAAGTTCAACTCAATCAAGGATAACTGATATATCGTTGGTGACGAATCATTTTCTGGATCATATAATCAAAATTGTTCTACTCTGTTTTACAGAGTCCAATACATGTTTCGTTTAGGTTACAATGACAGTAATCGTTTCTGCTGGTAGCCAGCTGGTAGGTAGAAAAAACGTCATTTAGAAGTCGCCTTAATAATGTTCAAAGAAGTGCGGAAACATGTTTTAGCGGGGCAATATATACCACGCCGAAAAAAAAAACACAAACAAACATACAACCTACCTTTGACTCTGTTGTCGAGCAATCATATTGCCAATAATATATCGAGCACAGCATGCTCAATCTGAACCTAATTTTAATGCTTAGAATATCATATTGCAATACCTTATTAACATTAGCATTATGTTCTCCCATTTTTCTTTTCTCTTGCTTTGTTGTTGTCGGCCGTTCAGTTTAATTGACTCTCAGTGCTTTATTTTAAAACTGCATACACGCACAGTGTATGAGTATACATTAAGGCTTTCTCTTTTTTTGGAGGCACACTCGTCATAGCTTAGTATTGTTTTTACTTTCTTTTCTGTTTCACTATATTTTATTTTTAGAAGCAACAATAAAACTACAATAAAACTACATACAGTACATACCTAAGAAGTATCTGTTTTATCTAAGAAGTATCTATTTTAAAAATACTCGTAGATAGCTTTACTATATCAGAGATGTACACAAAGAGAGCAACCAAACTGTAAGCGTATGTGTGCGTTCAGCATGTATGCGTGCATTGCTAAAACATGGTGATGTGAATCTCCAACGTCTCCAAATTTTTCAGCTGTATTACGAAAACCAGCGTTCTGTGAATATGTTTTTCATGCTCATCGAACAACATATGGTGTGCATCATCGACCTTCGGAGCACACTATTGCCAATACCATCCTCAAGTCTCCTCTCTCCTCTCATTATTCGATGATACGCCGCATCAGACTGCATCAGGCCGTAGTGAGGAGAATATTGAACAACTCGGCGAAGTTTACGTCAGGATCTTGGTTTAAAGGCTTACAAAATCGAAGTCGTTTAAGAATTGAAGCCGCCAAACTTAAATTTATGCTTTAATTTCAGTCAATGGGCTTTGCAACAGTTCAATGAAGGTTCGCGGTTTTTGCGCCGAATTTTGTTCAGTGATGAGGCACAATTCTGGAGCAATGAATGCGTCAATTAACATAAATGCCGCATTTGGGCTGATGAGCAACCCGAAGAGATTGTCGAACTACCGTTATACGAGTAACCACAAAAATGCACTGTAAAGGGGTCGGGGAATTTCAGCTGGTGGTTTGGATTCAGCAAGACGGTGCTACCGCACACACAGTGCGCAAAACAATGGTTTTGTTGAGAAATCATATTGGTGAGCTCCTAATTTCGCTTATCAGACCAATTACACCTCTGGATTTGTTTCTTTGGGATATGTGCAGTCAAAAGTCTTCGTCGATAAGCCAGCTACGATTCAATACTTCATAATGGGCCACGTCCATTAGTCCATATATGTTAAGCGGTTGTCTATAAAAAGGCACCATATTGCTTTTCAAGTTTATATTGACTTTAATAAAGAAATTTTTCTTACAAAAACACAAAAGTGGGTAGTATGTTTGTATGGGGCCTTCCCCAAAAAGTGAGAGAGCTACACCCGTTAGTCTGTGCATGTTAAGCGGCTGATCATAAAAAGGCACCACATTGCATTTCAACCTAATATTGACTTCAATAAAGAAGTTTTCATACAAAAAGTCAAAAGTAGGCAGTAGGTTTGGGGACTACTCCAGATAGTGGGAGGGTCCCACCCATTAATGTATGTGTCATCCGACCACTAGAAGTTACCATATCAATTATTACAACAAAAAAGATTTTCATACATAAAATTTATTATTGCCCGAGAGCTCGATCAGAGACTAGCATAAGATCAAAACTGAATTGTACTTCTATTTATTAAGTCAACTAACCTAAATATCAAAATAACAAAATTTAAAAAAAAAAGAAAAGTAAATATTTATCTTACAAAATACATTTGTACCGTAAAGTTTTGGTTCCGGCACGTTTCTACGGTGAACGGTTCCCGTTCGGGTACCGGTTTTATACCCTGATTGAAACACAATATATCATCTATATAGTAGCACAGTGCGTATGATTATTATTTATTTGACTTTAGTTTTTCTTCTTAAATTTTTTACAAATTCAACACTTAGAAATTAAATTCAAACAGTTGTATTTATAAATTATGAATCGAGAAAGTATACATAATAGAAATCTTAAGTATTTCGATACCATTTGAAAATAATACACATAAATAGTATCTATTTTCAAATAATTACACAAACCTATAACTAATTTACACGAATTTAATGTTCTATGCTTAGAACAATTTGCTACTCAATTGTTTATTTGCAAATTGCATTGTTTACATTTTATGTATCTTATGTATCTTAGTTGCATAGTTGATATTCAATATCAAAATATGCACTCAATTAATATTGACTACAATAATACAACAACAACAATAATAATAGTACAGATATTGTATTACAATATATACAAATTTTGCTTAAATTTGCTTAGCTAGGAATGTACAAGTAGAAAATATTACATGAATCTATTTCCAATTCCGCAAAAATTCGAAAGAATCGAAAAGATGCAGAAATTCTATTGGAAATTGTTGCACTAAAATACAATATTTTTTTTTTTTTGTTATTTGATTTAATTTTCATAAAATTTTTTATAGATATTGATTAAATCTAGTTTATTGTGGCAACAACTGAAGTAGCATTATTTAATATATACATTTTTGCATGCACTTCAGTTTTGCACACTTCTATTGTAAATATAAGCTTAGAACGCCTTAAAGTCTACTACACTTATTTTATTTCATATTTTGTAATACTTCAAAGCGTTTTGATATTTTTTCTCCCCTCTTGACATTGCATATTTTTTAAAATACAACAAAAAAAAACAAAAGAAAAATATTTCTTTAAAACTAATGTGATGGTCTCTTTTTATGGTTTTTAATAGGTATACTAATTATAATTATATTTATATTATAAAATATTTAAATATTTTCTGTACAGTTTGTGTTTTTTTAATCGATAGACATCCGCTTATCTTTTATATTTTATACAACTTTTTTTTCTTTTATAAATTATCTATTATTATGTTTTTAAGAGGAAAGAAGCATAAACTTTTGCAGCCCCAAAAGTAAAAATAAACTTTCAGACAAAACATCATTAAATACTTTTTTTTGTTTTTATAATAAAAGCAAAGCAAGCAAATTGGCGGAAGCAGCAGAATACACAGACGGACGGACAGCAAGAGAGACAGACGGACGGACGGACGGACGAACAGACTGAATTGAAACTTTTAATAAGCCAACAATAACAACAACAAAATTTGGAACAAACAAAAACAATGCAGGAGCTATGCGAAACTTTTCAATAACTGTCAAAGTCGAAATTGGTTAACTTAACAAAAAAAAAAAAAAAACTGGTCAAAAGAAATGCAGGGAAAACCATTTAGTTAGCTAAAACCGCAGCTTTTATACACTTCCTAAGCGCTCGAAAATAGTTACAGTTTGATGGTACGCATAGTATGTGAAATAATAAATTGGTAACTGCCAACTACTACTGTCTGATTTAAAGCACGGAGCAGCATTGGTAGCTGATAAAAATCACTCAACTCTTTACAAATGGATTTCCAATCTAAATACATGCCGACATTGCAGGAAGACGGTAGTCTCATGGCATCTTTGCCTGCAGATCTGACTGTTACATTACAATAGTCAGCTGATGAAAACGCCTTTACGTATATCAGAGTCAATGCGAGTAAGCCTATGAATCATACTCAAACGGCGATGCAAAGAGAGATGCAAAGAGAGTTGCAAAGAGAGATGGAAAAAGTTATTTTTCTTGCACACATTTTTTCTGGCATACATTCTGAAATCAATTTTCATTTTCCCATTTTCGTCCATTTAACTTTTTTCGCGCTAACAGTTTCTTTTCGACTGGTAACTGGCTATGCGCATAATACCGCCTTCTATTATTACACGGTGGCTCGCACCATTTATCCTCTGGCATTTTCACCCGATTTTGATAAACTGTAGATCTGCAAATAAATATCTTTCAAATGCTATAATTCTTTTTTTTTTCACTGTGAGAGCAGTTTCCGTCACAAAAAATCCGCTTTTTACGCTACATACATGCATAATTAATACAGTAAAGAAATGTATACAAGTGGGTCAGTCATTTAGTCATTTATGAGTAGTAGTGACGTATATTTAAATTGGTTCAAGTGATTTGATTACCCCATAACCTCAAAATGTGCCTAAATCCCCCGAAATCATTCATTGAACCACATGAACGTAGAAAGTAGAAAAAGTATTTGTTGTTGATTTAATTGTGAATTGTATGGTAGATCTAATGTCGGATCTGCGTAAGGACCAGTTTGCAATTGAAACAGTAGAATTTTTGTACATGTAAAAATAAATCCTTCGTTTTGCATACGGCCTGGTCAGACGGTCTTTTATTTACGTACCAGATAGATAACAAAAACATATGTCATCAGCAATGTCGCGCGTCATTTTTGGAATTAGCTCCGTTTCTATTTCGTCTTAGATTTCCGAGTCATTTTGTTGACAGTGTTGTAAATTGTTGCCAAAAGTAGTAATCAGTGTTTTGTAAACACGCATAGTAAATAACAGCTGTTTCACTTTTTCCTCTGCACTTGTTCATCGCATCACTTATTTACGACACCAAATGCATTTTATCTGCTGCTTTTTGTTTTTTGATTTGAATTTTTTTATTTGCTGCATAAATTACTAATATGGCACAAAAGTTTCCTTCTTTTTTCAATTTAGACTACAGTTTTGTAAATGCGATTCTGCTGTCACTGGCTACAACTAAAAATACAGCTGTCAAAGTTCTTGTGCACTCGTTTGATCACAAACAACTATTTCTATGTGATACTTTGAGAGTTGCACGAAACACAAGTCAGATAACATGACGCGGAAGTATAAGAACGTCTGACCAGGACTTCAAATATATTTAAGCTTCTTTGCTTTTTTTTTGCGTACAGATGAAGTTTCTATATTTATCAACAATAATTAACGATATTTTAGCGAAATTAAGCAGTTTTCCACCCACCCTAGATGGATTTTTCATGTTTTTTGACATACTCGTATAAAACTTTCTCCTTTGTTGGTCACCATATTGATTACAATGAAATATCAAAATAGTAATAGTATACTCATTGATTTTACACCTGCATATTAAATTTCAGCTCAATCAATAATGTTGAAAAGAGTCAATATTGAGTTTCATTATTTGAACATGGCATACAAACACGTTTTATATTTATGTTAACTAGAGCTTTCAATATAATGTGTTTCCAGACATACGTAGATATAAGCAGTTAATCGTTTTTGTGCGCTTTCTTCACTAGATGCATTCTCCATCGAGAACTGACTGGAACAAGAACCAAAATCTCAATAAATGAAATTGCCAGACGAAACTGAAATAGAGAATACTGTTTTAAGGAACTCTTTCCACATCTTTAATGTGGCAAGCGTCTTCAAGCTGGATATTTTCACTTTAATTAAAAAGTTGCAATCTTCTCTAAAAGTTAGGCAGTTAGTTAGTCATCAAGATGCTATATATGTGCATAATCTACACTGGTTAGAAAGAGTAGAAGTCACTTCGAAAATATATATGCAACCAGAAACTCTGGATTATTTAATCTGAACTACATGAAACTGCTTCACAAATGGTTTGCATCCATGTTACAAAACTTTTAAACGAGAAAACACTCAAATAGATGGAATACAACTTTTTTCCAGCAAATATAAAGGGTATTAGCAGCCATGGAATAGTTAATATTATTTATACTCGCATAAAAATGTTACCAATGGTCAAAAATATTCGGATAAATTCAATACGTAGGAAACAAAGTAATACCGGAAATATGCTGATACAAAACTTTACAAGTTTTTGTTGTTATTTTTGTTGTTATTTTTGTTGTTTCTATAGTTTCTATTTTAAAATTGCGTTAGCTATGCGCCTTAAGCTTTGCAATACATTGTTGAAGTGAAATGTCAGTTGATACAAAAAAAAAAAAACACAAAAACACAAAAAAATATTTGAGTGGAAGGGAAAAAGTGTTTAGTGCGATGACTACGACAAACGCATGTACACATACATATAACTACACCAAGTTGACAATGTTAGCTTTCGCCTGCGGTGGCATCCTGCTATTATATTAAAGTTCAATGAAGTTTAGTTGTTGCACACCAACTTCATCACCTCTAGCAATATAGTCGATTTGCAGGCGACCATAGGCATGTATGGCGTTGTGGTGGCAAAGAAGGTTGGGCCGGCGCCCGAGCGTGGTTCGGCATGACACTTGACAGCGTACGAACCTCAGCTGTGCAACCAATGAAGTGGAAGCGAATATTTCCGCTAGCGATAAAATAGCTATAAATTTTAAGTGCACCCGATGCCGACAAGGAATATGACATAAAGAACGGACACAGTGGTAGGAAATCAACAAAAGCTGATATAAAGTGGGAAAATTATACTCGAAATTAAAGTTTAAGTACTGAAAATTTATATGTATAGATGATGCTAGTGCATTAAATCATAAAACGAAAATAGAGCTGCTTTTTTTTACATGACACCATTACGCAGGCACACAAAACCAAAAAATGGCGAAAACCAGAGGATAGACCCCGTACCCTATGTTAATTTATTTTAATTGCTAATATTTCTGCTAGCATCTCCTTCCATCCCCTATGGTGCGAGGGTCGAAATTCGACTTGTTGTAAACATTGGAAAACGATGAATATTTTTGGGATTTTGGAGCACTGAAACCGAAAATGACCATGAAAATTTTTTCAAACCCCCCCTTCACCTCTTAGCAATTCCGTTAAGGATTAAAATATCCCTTCATAGAGTGGTTTAGAATATATGTATATTCCCAGCTATGCTGGAACTCAGAAACTGAATATGGGCACGAAAACGGATTTTGTCAATCGTTAATAGTTCGATTCAAACACAAAGAATGCGATGAATTTTACTGCTGTGTGGAATGCTCCTAACACTAAAGCGGAGTCCTATATATGCATGTTTAAATTTGAAGTTTAACTCGCAATTGTATTATAGATACAAACGCTACATCTCCCCATAATTTACAATGATGAACATGATATTTCAGTCAATAATGTTAAAATGGATGTCACTGATGATGCGGTTGAGGAAGAAAGTCAAATGAATATTGATGAACCAACGGAGGAATCAAACAGTATAAAGACTGGAAGTGAAAATAATTCAGTTTCTGACAGCAATGAAGAGTGTATACGCTTCAAAAGAGATCGGCATCTGAATCCATGGGAGGGATTTGGATGCTGCTCAATTTGTCGCGTTAAATCTCAAGTTCAATTTTTGACTATGGGTAGTTTTATTATCGCATATCGACATAGCGAGGAAGACTTTCTCTCCTGTTACAAAAAAGAATCTCTCATCTATTGCATGGATATCCAGATCCTAAAAATTTGTTTCGAACCAAACATTTACAGGAGTAAAAATTAAGGCCATTTATCGATTCTTTAACACGTAGTCTGAAAGCTGTACTCTTGCACAATAACAACGAATTAACCTCAATACCGATAGCTCATTCCGGAAATATGCCAGAAGAGTATGAATCAATGAAGCTAGAAAAGCAAAGTATTACAAATGTGGAGATCTAAAGAGACTAACTATTCTTTTGGGTGGGATGGCAGAATCATTATAGAAACAAAGAATGGCCTGTTAGAGATTCTTTGGTTTGATTCTTTACTTTCTCGCTGGATGAATGTTCTCAACGATACTTTGGTAGCAGCTGAAAAACTTCTTCTACCTTCATTATATATAAAGCGTCGGATGATTAAGCAAATCGTGAAAGATTCCACCAAGATTCGAAGGTAATGCAAATGCACAATGAAAAAAAAGGTCGGACGTTAGTATGATGACAGACTATTGCAGGAATCTAAAGAAAGATTTATCAGAAATGCAGAGATTTAGCACTTTACTATGATATGAAAGACATTTAATTATATTGCCACAAAGTTACTCCTGTAACTCAGAATAAGGAGTCAACATCATTTTTCATTCTCATATTCAATTTATGAGTACTAGAACAATTATGAATATACACAAAACCTGTCCTATTTTTTATGTTTTTAATCTATTACAAAAGTTTAAGTCCGGAGAGATCGAAGGTTATATTAAATTGAATGTATAGCTTATATTGGTCATTTTCTAATCACCATTTGAAATATTTTCAAATATTTTTCCTCAGCGACCTTGAGTCTAAGCTTTTTCTTGCAATTTGTACCACTGTGCGACGACTCAAACAGCGTAACGCATTAAACGCACTTGAAGCGCTGAAAATTTGTCAAAATGGCGGAAATTTACGCCTGCAGAGTTACGGTTGCCTGTTGTTGTGGTTCTACTAGCAGAAAATGGTGGCTAAGATGATGATTTGTTGTTGTTGTTGTTGTTGATGCTATTAGTTGACAATAGTGTTGTTGGTATTGGTGCTTTGAAAGCATTTGCGGTGACATTGTTTGCTAACTTTGCATTGACCCGTACCATTCCGAATAATCAAAGTGAAAGCCCACACTATGGCATATTACGCATAAAAATAAGTTTACTTTTGCTGTTAGACTTTTAGTCAAACCCCACGCTAAAATTTGTCTCTGGCAATACGTTTACTTAAAATTCTTTACTAAGAGCTTCTTCTTTCACTTGGCTACTATCTGCCTCAACCACACTCTGAAAAAAGAAATAGGAAAAAACTTTTTACGTGACTAAAGTCCATAAAAACGCAGCCATTAAAGCTTGATGGACTTTGAAATAAAGAAAAATGGATGAATTATCAAGTACATTCAACACTCAATCTTGAACTGATACCTATACACACTCGTAGTTTCAAGTGGTTTAACGTTGTCTGGGAGCTTCTTTTTTTTTCTTTTTTTTTTGCAAAGCATAAATCCTTAATTGTAGTTTGGTCTGTCGTGTCGTTCGTTCGCTAATAATACTAAGCTACCTACTGCTTGCAGCATTTGACAGTTGATGGCTTCAAGAAATATGTTGTCCAGCAACAATTGTAAAATCTCAGAAAATTTGCTGCAGTTGGCAGCTTTTAGCAGCAATTAGCTTCAATGAATAGCAGCCTGGATAGCAATTGAAACATTGAAAATGTACATTAACGAGAATGTCAACAGCAAGGACAATATTTGCTTTGGATACACTTTCAAATTGGGAAATTGTGCAAGAAAATTAATCTGCTACAACTCTTCGAGAAATGTTTTGTATTTGTAGCTTTTTCTCTAATGAATTCATTTCTGAATGAAGGTTTTTTTAGTACGATAGATCATTAGTGCTTGAAGAAAAAGGATATACGTAGGAGAGCATAGTTCGGCAAGTCGTTCGATTTGAAAACACTTTCATTGAATTTGCAATAATTATTTAAGCAATTTAAAGAATTTTGCTTAACCTTTCAGAGACATTTTTTTTAAGTACAGCTCAATACTGAGATAGGTGAAAATTTTTGATACCGAAAAAACTTCATATAAAAAATAACGCTGTCAAACAAAAATCAAAAATTTACATCGAGTACTCAGTTAACAAAAATGTTTCATACTGAAAATACTTCATATACTGAAAAAAATAGGTGACAAACAGTGTGACCTTTTGCATTTTCGTCAGAAAAAAACAAAGAAAAATCAATATGCGTGGACTTATCAACTAATAAATATCTGATTTTAGTTTACATTGTTTTTGTTTGTATGGCATATCAGTAATAATTTACAATTTCGTTAGCAAAAATTGAATTCTAAGTATAAAAAATTATAAGCCAATAGCGTCTTTAGGTAAAATGTTGCTATTTAGATGCATTTTCACGACTTGCCTATATCTTTACATCTCATTTTTTCCACACTAT
This sequence comes from Leucophenga montana, assembly GCA_035044765.1. Lineage (NCBI taxonomy): Eukaryota > Metazoa > Arthropoda > Insecta > Diptera > Drosophilidae > Leucophenga > Leucophenga montana. The sequence continues at coordinate 73,095 of JAWNNQ010001285.1, read as the reverse complement.
ATCTTAGTTGTCAACTTAACGACTGTTATTCAGCCTATAAAACTTATTGCCTAGCTCGAGCACCCAATCAATATATTTAAAAGATTTTGGTTTTAGAGCTGCCAACTTAACTTTATAATTTTGACCAAAGCAAAAACTAAACAAACAAAATTTAAATTTTTTATTAATATTTTGGTTTGAAAATGGCTCTAAGCTTTGTAAAATATTTTAAGTTTTCAGTTAAGACTTGGCTTAACTTAAAAAAATGTTATTTAGTGTCGCTTGGAAAGCTTAAGCTCTTTTAAAACAACCTACAGGTGTGATCTAAAAATAACCGAACTTTTAAAGTTAAAAAAGTTTATGATGTTGATTGTATGAGTCGTACAAGTTTACACGTGGTTCACACGATTTGAAAACGGTCCTGATGATTTTAATGATGATCCAAGACCGAGGCATCTAATCGTGCTGAGTTAGTGGAAAAACGAAGTGAAATAATCGCTATCGATGCAAATTTCACTGTGAGAATGCTGGCAGAAGAATGAAATTCATCTTACTGTACAATCTTAAATATTAACTGATTTGGGTAAGGAAAGTTGTGTGCACGTTTTGTTCCACATCAGTTAAATGATCAACAAAAAATCGTTCGTGTAGAGCAAGCATTGCAAAGACATCATTTCAACCGCTGAAAACGATCCAGATTTTCTTGATTCGATCATAGCTGGTGATGAAACATGGTGTTTTAAATGTGGTCCTGGTACTAAGCGCCAATCTGCAGAATGGAAGTCAAAACACGATACAAAACCTAAAATATTACGTTTTCAGATGTCAAGAATCAGGACAATGTTGATAACTTTCTATGATAAATTTGGTATTGTTTACAATGAATTTGTTCTAGAAGATCAAACTGGCAATGGAGAATATTATTTACAAGTTTTGCATTGTTTGTGGTCGGCTGTTCTACGTGTTAGGCCCGAATATTCCAAAGGAAATCAGTTGTTTTATTGCATGATGATGCACCACCTCACAAGACCAAAAAAGTCAATGAGTGTTTGATGAAAAAACAGATTTGTCTCATCGACCACCCTCCGTATTCGCCTGATCTATCACCGTGAGATTATTTTCTCTTCTCAAAAATGAGAACTGCAATGAAAGGAGCTTTTTACGGTGACATTCCAGCCATACAAGCAGCCGTGACACAGGTGCTAAAGAACAACCCACAAAGCGAGTTTAAAGAGTCTATGGATCGATTGGTTGAGCGTTCCAAACATTGTATTAAGTTAAATGGATTGGATTTTGAATAACTATTAGCTTTAAGACATAGTACCGTGCTTATTTTATTTTATAACTAAAAAGTTCGTTTATTTTTAGATCATAATAGTGTATTAACTTGTATAAGTAGAAGCAAAAATATGACTGCAGTTGACAGGTTTCTTGTAAACAAACAAACAGCTGATATTCGACAGTCACTGAAGGGTTTGCGCAATAGAGTTGTCACACAAATTTTATACTGAACTATAAACTGCCTAGCTAACAAACTGTTGGCTGATTTACTTTTTCGATGTTGATTCGAAATTAGAAATTTGAAAAATTAAATGTCTTGAACTTCTGTGACAGGTATGCTTTTTTTGAACGATTTGCAAACCAACCGAGGCCAAAGTCTCTAGACGAAGACAGTTGCTAAGTGTCTTAGGCGTTCCAAAACAATGGGCTGTCATCAGTGTAACTATAACCTATGACATTAATTTTTAATAGAATTAGAAGCGACATTGGAAAATATTGATGTATTTTTTCATATAACAAAGTTAGTTTCCAGTCATGACGAGCGATAGGTGTAACGTAATCGAAACAAAACCGCTCCTTGGAGTGGAGTTCGTAGATGAACGAATCAAAAATATAAATTTGCTATACATAGAAAGCTCCGTTTCCCTTCTTGGGGTTCTATGCGCACTAAGTATGAAGAATGAAAGAATATACAGCCCTTCAGTTTATAAAAACGAAAAATTTGTCTGACCATAGAATTTATTACGTGCATGTTTGGCCAAGACGGTCAATTAGAACTCGACAGAAGTATACTCAATAATGACGGAACAAGACAATCGAATTCAATTAGATGTGTACATCTGTATAGCATGAACGGTTTCTACTGTAGGTTAATGGTTAATCAGTCAGGCAGATAATCTTATGTACATAGAAGTTTACGGTACAAGTATAGGAAGAGGGCAGCGCTATATTGGGAACACAAATAAGTATTGTACTTAAGCAAACCAAGAGCTTTTTATGAAATATTTTTATCCTAAGCCATTTTGTAGCATTATTATAAAAACTCTATAGATAAGAAAGATTGTAAGTATCGTATGACTACACTTGAAACATACCAGTACAGCTAATAACAAATATTTAATATTTGTATAAATTTTCCAAACTAAAAAAAAACAAGTCCACTAAATTACCTAGGGAAAACAGTGAAAGAAATGAAAGTCTAAGCTTATGGACAACTGAGTGATACATGTAGATTATCACAGCTGGTCTCGACTAGCTGAATCGTATGGCATGGTTAATATTCGCAATTAACACAGCCAGTTCGTAAAAACAACATAATTGGCGCCCAACGTGGGGCATTGCAAACTAGTAGGACCACGAATTGCTGACGCAGTAAGTAAGTAAGTATCGCAACATATTCTAAATATTGGTGGCTGTATTAATGACTTAATTTTAAGCGTGTTTTTTCCGAAAAGCCGTTGTATGAATATTTTGATATATTTGAAACAAATAATTCATTTATGCAAAATTTATACACCAGCTTTTCTTTTAGTTATTTGATAAACAAGTTTAGTGGCTTCTTGCTTGTTTATGTGTATGTTGTGATACTCATCCTACTAGGTACTAAGTTTGTTTAGATGTTGTTGTCTTTGTAGAACAAGTACTAAATACAAACAACTACTTGTAAATTTCCACTATATACAATGTATTTGTCTGTCTGTCTGTCTGTCTGTCTGTCTGTCTATCAGACTTTCAACGAGTATCTGTCAGCTTGCAACTTGTTAGTAACTGAGAGTGCACTATAGCATACAACAACAAGCTTGTTAAAATATTAAATTTACAACAAATATAAATACAACACAAGCAGAAAACTTCATACAATGTATCAAAAATGCTACAATTCGGCGCCATTCGATGCTTCTCGTACTACAACGCGTTGTCATGTGCGGTCTTAGAAAAATTTACAATTGGTTTAACAATAAACTCAAAAACCCACAATCAAATTTTGGCACAAAAGACCCCAAAATCTTTAAGTATTAATTGAATTTGAAATAGATGCTTTAAGACGCTCGTGTTGAAACTTCACTGCTCTTGTTCCATGCAATGTCGCCGCTATTGTTGTATGCAAATTGAATTTGAAATTAATTAGTGATGCATAAGCACTTAATCCCGAGGAGCCCAACTGCTGACTGTATGGAAGAGTGTGTGATAAAGAGCGAGATAGGGAGATAGGGCGCAAGACCGCACAAAGGTCAACAACAATCATTTAGCCACTCGACCAGCCAGCCAGCCAGCCTGCAAACTAAACGAAGACTGCATAAACTGTCAGATTGTGTACACATCACGTTGTGCGGTGCGTATCTTGTATGAGCTTTAGTTCGTGTGCGTATGGCTTAAAAACTAATTCAAGGACATGTGTTTGCGAAGGAACTCTATGTATGTGTGTGCGTTCAATGCATAACTAATAAAAGACAAACAACACCAAATCTGTTAAGCTCGTCAGCGTGTTTAGAATGCACAGCGGAATAAAATCCAAAAAAGCAGACTAAAAGCGAAGAGTATCATGAGTCAAAGTTTTTAATCTAATATCAAAAAAAAAAAAAAAAAAAAAAATCATACCAAATTTTTATCGCTTTTCTATATGGTATACGCAACAAGGAAATTCTTTGTGTAAATTTCGCTGGTTGTTGCAAAGCGCTGCGTGAGTGTTGAATACACACTCAATAGTTAAAAAAAGCAACGAAACCACGTAACTGTTGTTATATTGCGTTTTATTACTATACGCTGAAACATAACAAAGAACGATGAAATTGTTTTTATAATTCATATGGTTAATACAAAGAGCAACGTCTGTGTGCAACGTTTCTCAGCTTATGTTGAAGTACAAAAACCAAAGTGTATGAGGAACATATGGACTGAGCAACTCTGCTCAAAAGTTTTCAATTTAAAACAAGTAAGAACGCTACAGTCGAGCTTGCCCGACATTTAGATGCTCTGTACCAATAAAAAAATATAAAAATACAAGAAATTATATTTACTTCGATGGAACCGAAGCGTTTCTACCATTCACACGACATTGTAAATCCTACAGCAACTGTCGAAGAAATTTGTTTTCAATTTTCTGTAACTTTGCATGGAGGTACCCATAATATTTGGGGAATTACATTTCACATTGATATTTGTGTGAAGCGCCTTTCCATAGCAAGCCACCGTGTCTACTTTAAAGTGGCTTTTGACGGCAATAATAAAGGTTTTCAAGAGTAGCACTTCCCCTAGGATAAGGTCGGTATAAGTCCATTGTGCAGTATCTCTCCATAATAAGACACCAAATCAATTTTCAAATTGATCTAGATAGAAAAAGAAAAGTTTTTCCTACAACAACACAACAGTAGGCGGTGGTTGTGTGTATGGCATTGACCAATCCAGGAGAGAGAGGGGTGTTACTGGGGAACAGCTATTTTTTTGTTCATATTCACAAAAAAATTGTTTTTTTTTTGTTTTGTTAGTGTTAGAGACCCCCAAGAGTAGTTCATAGTTCATATGGGGTATTTTTTGTGAGATTATCCTAAGGTTTTCATAAAAAAGTGTATGTCTGTTTGGGTAACTACCTCTTAGAAGATTTGTCACGTGAAACGGTCTTAAGAGAGTCTAATACTTATTAGCCACCCAAATTAGCCACCCAGACAGACTGCACGAATATTTTTACTTTTGTGTTGAGTGACCCTTCGTCACTTGGCTATAACATAATCTTGCACACATTTAATATAATGTTCTATACTGTCTATACTATTCTCCAACTTTTTCTTTTTGTATTCCAACTTACTGTGTCACAGAACCTCCAAAGATCAACACTAACTATAACTAGTTATAAAAAAAAGTTGGTTTCATCCATTTTCAAAGCATTGCTTCATCTACCTCTACTTACACTAGCACCACTACTTAAAATACCACCGAACGCTGCACCTCCTTTACCGCCACTGGTACCGCCGCCGCTGGCACAAAACTTTCGCTTTGGTGTACTTGATTCCAGCTCAGTGCTGGCACATTTCAATGGCTTAATTTTACCCTTAATCGGTGTCTGCTATCTGCTCGGGCGCCAACTAGATGAATTCGAGTATCTACAGAGTAGCACCTTTTTGAAAGCCTGCCGGAATACCTTATTGAATATAGTATAAAATATTGGATTAACCATAGAACTAGCATAACCTAACCATGTGACTACATCGAAGACCCAATGATCAATACGCTCTTCACAATCGCCACATACAGTCGGCAGCAGATTGAGCACAAAGAACGGCGACCAGAGTATGACAAAGGTGAAAAAGACCACACCCAGCACCTTGGTAGCCTTCTGTTCCAGACGTATGATGCGTCCATGACGTGACGAATTACGTGAGATGACACTTGAATTACGTGAATGATGCGAACGTACTGTTTGATTACGTTGCAGCAAGCAGGGTGAGGAGTGTGGCGTCTTCGTTTTGGACTTAAGACCACTCGAGGAGCTTAATTCCGATGTAGAATGTTGACTGTAATTCATATTATTATGACTACGTAGCGTTGCAGAACGGCGTAGCGGCGTTGCAGATGTGGAAGTGGCGACTGTGGTAGTCTTGGGCGGCGTTAATAGCAACGAAGTGCGTACGCCACCAAAACTGGAGCCACGACGTCGATGACGACTTGAATCCCAGGTAACAACCGAAGCTGTTTTCGATATGCTTAGCTTACGGCGTCCGGGACAGGGTGTGCCGGGTGCTGCAAGATAATTGCCGTCACTGCTGGTCGCCGAATGTACCGTGAGTGAGCTGCCGGAATTGTGATTGTGTAGCGCAGTATTCGGACTCAGACCGCACATGCCAGTTTGACTGGCACCGGCAATTGTGGTTGCCGGCGGTCGATTTATTGACGTAGTCACTGCTGCTGTTGCTGTTGTAGTGCATAGCAGCAAATCCATTTCACTTGAAGTCGTGGTTACAGCTGTATTAAAACTGGAGGAGATTATGCGTACTTCTGCCGTCTTTACGCAATTTTGTAGCGGACGATCGCCAAAATATGGACATGTGCAGACTGGCGGCAGCTGTAAATAGTCCACCGATTGCTGCTGCTGTGCGCTGTGACACTTCTTGACCCCTTTACTGGAGACTACTGCGTCTTCGTCAAGACTATGCTCCACTTCGGTATCCGAATGACTGCTTTTTATATTTCGCTTTGCTGCTGTTAGCTCCTCATCCTGTACATTATGCAGTTCTATGTTGGATGTAAACACTAGCAGCGCATTCTTTGGTAGACTATTGAAACGTTTGCGTCGCTTTAAAGGTGGCGTATCCTGATCTCCACGTTCACGTACTTCACCAGCGGTGACTGCCGTCGAAGCGCGTCGGCGTCTTGTGTAGCTGCAGATGCGTTGCGAGAAAATCGTGGGTGTGCTGTAAGCAAAATATATATATAAAGAGTTAGTAATAAAATCAAATTGTGTGGCAGTTCTAATGAAAAATAAAATTGCAAAAGAAATCTTGCTATTGTAATACATTTCAAATAGAGGAAAAAAAAACTGATATATTTGCTTTATTCGATTTATCTCTACCTTTGGTGTTCGGTTGCTCTAAAAATACATAGTAAGCATACAAATACGCTTATTTGTTCGAGTATATTTCCCTAGAACACGGCACAGTGGAGCAGTGAGGCGATGTTTGTCACACATACTGAATCGAAAAGTTTGTCGAGAATTAATTTATATTTGAAGAATTTGTTAAATTTTTTCGTTGTTGGCCTTCTGGATTAAGGAGGTTACGATTGCTTGTTTCGCTTGTTTCTTGATATAGTTTTCGATCACCAATTTTGACGAACCAACGGCTTATGTCGAGAAACAAAGTACTGAGTGCTTCCCAGTACTTCCTAAAGTAAGGAAAAGGGGACTATTAAAGCCACTTTCGACCATCTTGGACTACCTGAGACAGCTTACCTAAGTAACACTCAATAGCAATGTCTGCAAAGAGGTCAGAATAGCGCACTGAGAACTTCCACTAATTGCTTATAAATCACACCCTTTTATACCCAAAATATTCGCTTTTTTTGTTTATTTGAAGTGAATAGTGTGAAGTGGAGCCGGAACATATTGTGTTTAAGGTAGTTAAAAAAGCAAATCGGCCAATCACAAATACTCCTCTCAGAACGCTATATATCTCTCTCTCAGCTCTCTCAATTTGCTAAAAAGGAACACCAAAACGTCAAAGTAAGCGACGGCATAAGAGTGCTACTCCCACTCGAACGCCTCGTTACGCTTTTATATATCATGTAGAGTGATTACACAAAAATACAATTGAAGGGTCAATAAACTATCTCAGGAACAATGGAACAATATTGTGCTCAGTACCACGACTCCATCTATTAAGGAGTGCACGATTATGGACCGGTTAGAGCTTCATGATCGACTGATACAGAAAACAAATCAGTATCAGCAATAATGAATCCTGTCCTCTTCTTTGTTGAGGCAGCCTTGTTCCCGGGTATTGACAATTATGTCTTCTTTATCAGTTTATCTTTCTCCTATAGTTTTTTACCATGTATTATCGTTTATTATCATTATTTATATTGTAATTAACAGTATGTACGGTGTATAAGTTTAAACCCGCTGTTTTTTTAGTAAGTAAAACAAATGCTTTTTTATAGAAAGCGAAAAACTAATTTACTCAAAGTACTTGGCCCTCGGTCCTCGGCCCTCGCTAACTAACCTTTTGAGGAAAAACCACTGATCAAGCTATATTCGGACATCTTCATAAGATGGCCCATCGACGAAAACTGGTGGTAGGGCCAGGTCTGCTGAATAAGCGGCATGAAGGAGCAACTCCCAGTTGAGTAGCTCCAAGTAGTTTTGGAACAATCTTGACGTGTGCATTGTACTTTGTCGTGGAGGAAAATTAGCTTGTCATTGTTGATAGTCCGGCCTTTTTCAACACTCTTTCAAGCATTGGTGGTGGAAGTAGTGGGCATTGATAGTGTCACCAGATTTCAACAGCTCATAGTACTGCTTATCCAACAAAATGAACAGCATCATCTTCCATCTGAAGCGATTTGCTCTTGCGGACGATGTTGAAGTTTGAACGGGATCAAAGCACGATTTATTGCGTTTAGGATTCTCAAAATATATTCACTTTTCATCGTCAATTAAAATCTCATGCAGGAACGACTTTCTTTAATGTCTGGCAAACACGATTTCGCATGTGTTTGGGCGTCACTCCATATGCCAATCGTTGAATTCATGAGGCACCCATTTTCCGATACTTTGCACCTTTTCCATGGCACGTAGGCATATGGAAATGGCTGATTGAGTGACACCCAATTGCTTGACAAGTAGTTTTTGCGATTGGGCATCGTCCACGTCCAAAAGAGCCTACAATTGATGATATTCAACCTTCCTAGGCCTATTTTAACGCGCCTTGTCGCTCAGATCAAAATTGAATTCTTTGAACTGACGAAACCAATCTCTGCACGTTGTTTCCGATAAAGCGTTGTCTCAAATAGATCTTCATAAGTATTCTTTAAATTAAAGTAGAAAGCGGAGATTCCCGCATGTGCTCTTTTTTTCAAAAAGCTAGACATGATTATCAAAGGAGAAATAAATGTTGTTGTATAAAGCTGCTGATAACTGCACTGGTTATTTTGTTGACAGATGTTCAACTCATAAAAACGAACGTATAGCATGTTCATAGTAGCTTAATACGCTAATTAAAGCCATCTATGAGTAAACAACGGATTTAAGCTTACACAGCGGTATATTGATCCTGGTATAGTTCGATTTAAAATTAACGCGGAGCACAATTAACTATTTTAGTTGTTTATCAATATTTGTCAAAGCATGTTCTTGTCGCTGCGCCGCTTGAGTGCACTAATACATTCTCATAAGCTCTCTCTCTCTCTCTCTCTCTCTCTCTCTCTCTCTTACTCACTCGCGTTTTATCTAATTTTTTCAATTATTCTTTGATGCTTCGTTCTATATAATTTAAGAACGATTTATGTAGCCTATGTTACATACACGACCATTAAGAAAATACTCTGAAAATCGCATCTAAATCGTTCAAGTGGCTTAGATGTGCATTCGCAATATTGAACGTGCATCACTAAGTTTTACTTTTTGAGGTTATAGATGACACTTTTATTCGCGGATAGATAAATAAGTTATAGATCATTGTAGAACCCGATCATCAGAGGTCCTCCCACATATGCCAGCGAATATAGATTGCGTAAATACCCTTGCATTATTCTAGTGCAGCTAAATTCAGGTTCTATGCAGATGCAATTCTCAGCCGATTTCTTCAAATTGACTCATACATAGATTTAGAACTATAATGCTTGAGGTTTTAAATATTTCAGAAAGAGAACGGAACGGAGACGGTTAGATTCCAATGGAGGAGTCTAGTAAGCAATTTAATGCGTTCACTGCACCCGGGCGTGGCCTATTTCAATGGAAGGTTTTATCATTCGGTTTGCACAAGTCTCCGGCTACGTTCAAGCGTACAGTGGCTAAAGTAGTCGGCACTGAGATGGAGCCGTACGCGTTTGCACACTTCGACGTATTGTGGTCATCGGCAAATATTCTGGATTCCGAAGATACATTGGTTTTAACATTCACCTTTTTAAACTTTATAAGCTTCCAAGGAATAAGGTCCCAATAAAATGTACGATTAAATGAAATTCTGTCCCAAATTCGCCAATTTTGGCCCATTGTACACAGCAACAATTTTCTTGTCGCTTTTCTATCTCACTGAATTTTATCCACATTTTTTCTATGACTTATTTTTTTTTGTTTTTTTTTTTTTTGTTTTGAGCTTCACAAATGGTTCATAAACGAAACTGGATTGCATTGGATTTGCCATTGGCTTCGAATTGAAATTCGTCAAAAATACGTGGGTTAAAATAGTTGCTGATTTCCACATTCAACAACGAGGTCGCAATATATTTGAAAAATGTGCCACCGCAATATTCTTTTGCTATTGCTATTGTTAGTTTTTGTGTTTGATTTCTTCTTTTTTTTTTCTTCGTTACCACTCAATGCACTCCATTTAAAATGCAACACAAAAAGCCACTTTTCACTGACATGGAACTCAATTCAAGCGGCAATTACTTTAATAAAAAATTGTGGTAGCCATTGTTGTCGAGAGGCGGCGGTAGCAGAACAGCATCATCATCATCATCATCATCATCATCATCAACATCATCATCATGAACATCAACGTCAGCATCAAAGTTGTCATTCACAACAAAATGATGGCGTGCCGCATAGTACTAACACAATGGCTTTTTAATTGTCTGACAATTTGTCGCCTCATGATTTTGGCTTAACGCAATGGAAAGCGTTAAAATGAATGAAAAAAAAAGCAACCAAGAAGGAAATCAACATAAAATTTTGCAGTAAAGATACAAAAGCAGCAGATACATATAACAAATGATTTAGCTTTAGTGTCAAAGCGAGACAAACGAGATGAATGGAGCTGTCATTTTGCTTTTTGTGTCATACACTTGACACACAGTGCGAGGCATTTGTTATGCCATGAAGTAGACATCAGAAAGCGCATTAAGTATTTTAATGCTGGATCAGCTTGACGAGACAAGTTGGTAGAGCTATTCACATGCATTTTTCAGTTTAAGTATGAATTTGGACTTGATTTTGAGTTTATATGGATAGAGAAATTGAAAGAACATAGTTTTATCAAATCAATTTAGCTTACGAGCACATGAAATGAGAATCAACACGAGCACATGGCCAGATGACCAACTAGTGACATCTAAGAACGATCTTAGCTAAACTGTATAAGAACCCGGTTGTTAACGGAACACGCTATTACCGGCAGAGTTGAGCGATAAGAGAAGTATAAAAGGCGAGGCATAGGCGGAAAAATTGTAGTTGCTCTCGAACCGGCAGCTAAGTAAGACAAATTGTTAAGTATAAGAAAATAACTGAATGGTAAGTATAAATTAATATATTTAATTAGAGCAGTCTATGTTGCTTGGTAACTAAGTAGTATTGGGTGTAAATCATGCTTCGGCGATCATGATTAAAACGCTAGTGGCATAGCGTAGGGAGCATAAATCATGACTACTCCGGCGTTCATAATTGAAACGCTACTATTATTGCATAGAGACCGTGAATCGTGACTTCTCTGGCGGGTTAGAATTGCACAGCTTAGGGTACAGCACAGCGTGCGTAAATCACGATTGCTCAAGCCAATTACGATTGAGAAGCGAATAAAGCGAGTACAGTATGAGTAGATTACTTGGCACATGAAAAACGTTCTAGCGAGTACTGTGGGCGAAGGTCATAAGCAAGTACATGGAGCACGATACATATGGGATTTATTGAACTACAATTAAGACGTTTATAGTTTGTCAACAGAACGCCGAGAGGCCTATCAGAATAGAGGCTAAGGAAGGAATTTCTTTATTCAGAAGTAACAGAAATAAAGAATCATACCTTCGCTACTTAAAGGGAATCATATTTTAGAGTTTCAAAAAAACTGCAATAAATACTTTATTAAAATTAAATTAGTATTTTACAGCTCTGGTCATGGTCTGGAGCAAATAAACGATCTTGGATGGCCAGTGAACTAGCGCAACCTGTGATGCCATTACAAGTTCTTTATAAAACAATTTTCCCAGCATTCATTAAAGTCGAACACATTCATGTACACATAGATGGATTTTATGTCAACTGCATTAAAATTTTCAAATATAGACAAATCGAACCATTATAGAATAAAGCATCCATGGAATTGTATAATTCAAATTAAAGGATAATTTTCAACTAAAGCGCTCTCATTTATTTTTACATGGTTTAGTTTGTGTAATAGTGGCAAGTTGGATATACAGCTCAAAGGTCGAACAGTGCCAGAATATATGTTCGGAAGTATCCTGTTTCCGTTTCACCTCAGAGTTCTTGCAATATTTATGGTGTCCTATACTGCAAGAACAAGAACTCTCTTTAAGGTACGATTCGTCCACATTTTTCTTGAATCAAGTACAAAACGGAATCGTTTTATAAATCAAGCGTTGTAATACTTGGAATGTATATAAAATTCTTGAAATAAGAGGGAAGATGTAATTCTAAGAAGAAATCTACATCTGTGAGAGGAAAATACAATTTTCTCTCTCAGCTATTCCTATTTCTTCGCACCGACGGAAAATGAGAATAGCAATGGGTGTCATTCGGCAAATCTATTTATCGTTGCGCGTTAGCCGAGATAGTTAAGACGATGACACTTCTCCTTTTATAAAACGTGTAACTACAACAAAATTTGATTAGAATTTTCTAAAAATAGAACAAAAAAAAAAAAATAAAAACACAAAAACGAGAAAAAAAAACACAAAAAGACAAAAAGAAAGAAAACAAAATAAACAATTTTTGACGTGATAACGTCTTATAAATTGATGAACGCCGGCTGCACGTACGAAAAAGCATTACTCATTTGTCACGTACATTTGAGCCGTGCGTGCAAGCAAGAGCGCGGAACAAGCGATAGAGAGGCACGATCGGCCTAAGCGTTCGGCTTGTGAAGCATCGGCTTGTGAAAGTTATAGTTATGTGTGTGTGTTTGCGTATTAGTGTTAACTAGCGCGCGGTAGGGTGCGGCGCTGTGTATGTTGATGAGAGCAAAGTTGTCAGTCTCTTTATACAGGGTGTCTCAAAAGAAAGTTCACATTTGATTTGCTGATTGCGTGAACGCAACTATTCCGAGGTGCGCGGGGGTATGTCAATGTTGTCTTATGACGTTATCACGTAAAATTATCGTCCGTAAACCGACTTTACAGACAACCAATTTTTTTTTTGTTTTTTTAAACCTTTTGTATAAAATCTATCCAATTTTTGTTTTTAAATCAAGCTCAGTAGAGCTTGAAGATGGCTAAATTTAAGAATTTCGGGTTTGAAAAAAAGTTCTTGAACCAAGAATTTTGTACTTCGTTTGTGAAAATCCGTACTCACCGTACTATTGATACCGCTATGGATCAATTGAAGTACGAAATATTGATTTTTTTTATCACTCTACCATCTCACATCGTAGTTCGTTTTAGAATCATGAGAATTGATAGCGACATAGGATTTAGCACTTAGTACCAAAAAGAACTCCTTTTCCATGCTGATTTTTACAAGAAATGATGGGAAAATGGAAGTTCAGGCAAAATAGCGGCAAAAAACACAGAAAGTACATATATAATTGCGAAACTGGACACGGTCCATTAGCAAACATAAACATATCACCAGAGAGAAAGAGAGAAGTTTCTTAAATAGAGAAGCGAAATGAAGGACGGTGAATCCACGAAGATAAAATTAAAGCTACAACTTCTGATAAAACACGTTCTATGATAAAACACGTTCTTTTAAGGGCATGTATAAAAGTGAATAGGAAGGTCAGTTTTTTTCATTTCTATGGCTTGTTTAGATCAAGTATATTTAGTAGCTAAAAAAATACTAAATAAAATAAAAAAATATTTTTGCATGCTAAACGCGCATTTTAATAAAAGAGAATGGCGTTGCGTCTCACAAACTTCATGGCGGATATGTTTGGTATGAGTTCTCGGTTTTGATTTTTTAAGTTTTTTTTTTTTTTTGTACTTGTGTGTAGTATTTGCTACAAATTAACAATTTTTAATGTCCCACGCATACATTTGGATACACACACACACACACACTGCTAAATTTTTTTCTTGCGGCTCATTTCAATTTCTACCGTATAAAGGTTTGTAGGTAGCTACTAAAACAATAACAAGTTGGCAGCACCTCAATGTTGTGCTATGAATAATGAGTGGCAAAGGCAAACAGAAACCCACACACACAGACACAAACACAAACAGTGCATACAATGTCTGTGTTTGTTTTAAACTCTTACGCATGCCCACACACACACACATGCACAGTAAAATGGCACTTTCAACAATACACAAAACAATGCTTAAACTTTGTTATTAAAGTTAAAGACCGCTCAAGTACCTACAACCACTGAAAGATCATTAAAATTTGAACTGTCATATGCGACAGCTAAGTAAGTACGAGTATGTGTACACTTGCCTTCACGCGTATCTCATAGATAGACGTATCTCATAGATAGACGTATCTCATAGATAGACGCGTCAAACTTGAACTTCAATGGCGTTGTTGGCTTCCTTTCTTCTAAAAGCTGAATGACAGACCGTCCGTCTGTTTGTCTGCCTGTCTGTCAGTCGCTCACGTGCTGCGCGCATTAATGTAGAAATCTTGGCTGCTTAGCTTGAGTAGCTTAACGCATGAATATATGTACCACCTACATCTACTTTTATATACATGAGTATAAAGCAGCGCTAAATGAATGAGTGTAAAGAATTCTTGTCGGTATTCGTCTACCTCATATACAAAGGCTTTTACCTCGTATGCTTGATGAACTTCAATCTGCCAGGATTTAATTTTAATTTACATAGTTGAAATGCATGAAATAATAATAGACTGCTATGCACTGAGTGCATGTAAATAAACCCACACACGCAGACACTCATATGTATAGGGTGTTGCTGTTTTTTGTAACTACAGAACTATAAATATTTAAATACCTAATAATAACAGAAACAAGAAATGAAGGATATCGTGTGACGCCTAACAAAAACGAATCTTCTACTCAAACGATTAGAAAAATATATGCCTGTATATTATTTGGTAGCCTAAGGGGCTTGATGTATTTTAACATATTAACTCTCAACTTCATGTCAGGAAGCAAATTCGGCGCACAGAATATAGTTTTCTGGCTGGAATTCATTGCTAATAGAATAATTTTAGAATTTTTCTCCTTCAATCGTTATCAAAGAAATATAACCTAATAATATGTAAAAACTATTTGTGAATTATATGTGGGGTATTCAGTTTTAATTGAAAGTTTATCTGCTGTGCTTCTATTTCAACTTTTACGTTTTGCGATTATAGTAAAGATTGAATTAAATTTCATTGAGTATGTTATCACTTTCAGTGGAAGTTAGTTTCTTTTTAAAGTAAGATTCAAAAATAATACACGCATGAAGTCTCTAAACGTAAAAGTAAGTGAAAATGGGAGCACGGCTGTATAAATCACATCATTTGACAGGAATAAATGTACAAAGTGAAGCTAAATAAAAGCTTGTAGAAATGATCGTGTGAAGAGAAAGGAAAATATTGTATATAATGGAAGAGTCGGCACGCAGGGAGCAGCATGTGCCAACTCAGCTGATTAGACAAGCACCAGTCCCAATAAACTAGTCGCTTCAGTAGTACTTTTACACTAATGAAGTGACCAGTCTTTTGAGACAAGTGCGTGTTTTGACAAACATTGCAATGACATCGCCGTGTTAAATTCGACAGTCAAATGCGTTGCCGATGGATAGGTAGGGTACCTGCCTCTGGTGCCTGGTGAATTCGCTAGACCCGCACAAGTGCGTCAGAACTACAGAGTAGGCACGGGTAGCAATTCTGTAAGAGTATTTGTTGAGATAGATTGAAACTTCGAGAGTCCCGTTAATAGAGTTGTCACCCTTCTTGGTTTGTGGCTTTAGTTCTTGCATCAGCTTCTTTCTTATAATGTTATAGGCCAAGTTGTTTTAGCCAAATTTTTCACATAAAGCACGGACAGTGACAAAGAGCAAACCCATTTCGGATCTTCCGCAGCTACAGTTTTTGCAAGTACATATATTACCCTTTGTAATGTCAAGAGATATTCTCATAGCACGAAGAAAAGCGTGCTGATTTCGATTTTGAGTGCCACAAAAAATATGTTTCCCGAGTTGAAGTTCTATTTTCAAAATGAGTTTAAATGATAAACAAGCGTTCTACTGGATCAAATCTATTTATGCTGTTTTATCAAACAAAACTGAACAAAAATTTCTAGAACTCTAAAAAAAAAGCTCTAATAGGTGCCAGCACTGTTTGAAAGTTATACCCATTAAAAGATCTATCATTCTAAAGTAAAACCTTTTACGAAACCAACGTTAGCACATGGAAAAATCAAAAAGTCATAGAAAATTTTGCAAAAATATGTAAAAACCACAAAATGCGAACTGAGTTTTTATTCAAATGAAATGCATGCGAAATGTTTAACTCCAACCGACGTACCGTGCACGATTCCGGAAAGCAAAAAGCGAATTGTGAAATAAAAAACCGCATTGCATACAATCATTTTTTGTGCCTGAAGCTTAGCTAATAGTTTGAATGCAGCGCATTGATTCCATCTTTATTTGCTTTTACTCACACATTGCGAGTTACTTTTTCGTCATGGCAATTAAGTCTATGGAAAAAGCAAAAACGGAAATCCTCCTCTTATTTCAGGCCATTTGACTGGCATGCAAAATTTGTATTCCCCATAAGATTCCAGTTTGGTGTCGGCACACAAAGCAAAGTCAGCAATGCGCAACGTTTAACCAATTCTAGGAATTTCACTTTGACCAAAATTAAAATGAAACGGACTGCTGAAAAGCTGCCCTAAAAATAGCAAAAGTCATTATATTAATAGAGAAAGCAAAGATATGTCTACAGCGAAGAAACGCAAACGAAGGCGTAACAATGACACTAAAAATGAAAATTAGACTTCAAAATGTATAAAAAGAAAAGGGCTTAAATGTAGCTGAAACCGAAATTTTGTTACCCTACGTGATGCTTAAATGGCAACAGTTTGCTGAGATTATAGAAAAAACGTCCAATATAATGTCTACTAGTTATTTATATTATGTTTATAACACATCTTGTATTAACTTGGTTATTTTATTGCCTTGAATTTCAAAAATAACTACAGAGAAGTCGTTTTCAATAGTCTAAGTATATTGCAAATTAACATTTAAACAAAGTATGAACATTAAGTTGTTCTTGCCCGACATTTAAATATGTTGTACCAATTTCTTGGCAATCGCTTTTCCATTTAATCTTAACGGTGTCTGATTGTATTGATGTGTACTTATGTATGAGAGGGAAGAAAGAGCGAGAGAGAGAGAGAGAGCACGTGTCGTGTCATGTGTCGTGTCAGTTGTCGTAGCTTGATTTCCATCACTACAGCTGATTAAATTTTTGTTTGAATTTACCAAAATAAACAAAAGAGTACACCAAATCAACTAGATGAAACAGTGCAAACAAGTGGGCACGAGTATAGTACTTGCCTACTTCAACACACCATGGTAAAATTATTTACGTGGTGAAATATAAATGCGTGTATAAATGTCCATACTCAACGCATAAATTCGAAAACTTCAAAAAGCCAGAGACATTTCGTTTATTAATATTGGAACTGAATTTTAGGGGCTTTAATAAGTTAATCACAATATTACCCGCCGGTGCCGCATTTCGTGGCAAATATCGGCAAGATATCGTTGGCAATGGGTTTGAATTTGCTATGATTTAATATTCTACCCTTAGGTTGGGCTAGAATTCCGGCCGCTGCTACTCGCTGCTCAATTAGTGTGATTTTGATACCATACATGATGTTATCTAGGTGAGATAGTTAGACTGGGGACTCGAGGTCGAATTGTTATAGTATTTGAAGTTTGGTTCTAGCTAAAGTTCGACATTTGTACAGTTCGTGTTCGAGCACTTCTCTGCAGCTATGCCACTCACTATTCCAAAAAAAATTCACGCGGATTTATTTCATGACCACGATGACAAAGTTTGTGCCGGAATTTGTGTGGTCTGATAGTGGCCGGGCGACCAGCAGGACTTTGCCACGGCTCACACAGATTTTGTCATCATCGCTTTATTCCGTTCATAGAAGTTCTTATAAGTAGAGATCTGCAATCCCCAACTAGTTTGGAGTGGATGGTTCGCACGATGTTAATGCGCCGATGACATGGCATGGTTATCGTATATTATTGCAACATCTTGGTTCCCAATGTTGATTTCCAGTAGAAAGCGAGCAGCCAGCGAATATTTACGCTCGAATTCGGGAGATGGTAGGTCTGTTTTGTACCTGAACCTACGCTACATTCCATACTGTAGCCGTCTGTGTAGCTTTTCGCGCATTACTACAATATTTTTGTACTGTAGGCGACGCTTTAAAGATTATGTTGCTTCTAATCTGATAGATTTCGTTCTTAAAGTGCATACTTTTAACAAATTGAAAGCATTATTAAAGCGAAGCGCTGGGATTAGCTAATATTACAGTATAAGTGTCAGTGGTTTCAAAAATTGTCCACTCTACATATATGAAAGCCAATTAGAAACTATATCCAAGTAATTTAAGGTGTTGTTATAATAGTTATATATTAAAATACTAGAAGAGACCACCTCCCAAGGACATGTGTGGTTTGTATTACAACGTAGCAGCTACAGTACAATTTTTGACGTGATAAAGTCTATTAAATCGGTTGGTTTAGCGCAGAAGCATGACTCATTTCTGACGTTCCGTTTACCGTTACGACACGACACTAAACGAACGAAAAGCAAAGCAAAAGGGCGGAACATATAATCGTACACATATGAATACATGTGACGATTGTGTCGTTCCGCCTGAACAAGCAAGCGATAGACAGACCAGCGTGCATTGGCTTGTTGAAAGCTTTAGTTATGTGTGTGTGTGCGTTTGGGAATTGTTGTTATCTAGCGCGCGATTGGGTGCGGTATGTACATGGTAGAATGTATGAATAATAACATTGTAAGTGTATAATAAAGTTTGTTTCAAATAAAATACATGTACAAAGCAAACAAAGCACGCACACCATAGATCAAGGAAGACGACAATAACAGTTACTTTTGCATTTGAGTACCAAAAACAACAACAAAAGGCTTTTAAAGTTGCTAGTGGTCAGTAGAAGAGAGAGAGAGAGAGAGAGAGAGAGAGAGAGAGAGAGAGAGAGAGAGTAGAGAGAGAGAGAGAGAGAGAGAGAGAGAGAGAGAGAGAGAGAGAGAGAGAGAGAGAGAGAGAGAGAGCGTATATTTCACTCTTTGTTGTTGGTAACGAAACTCTTTTATATGACAAGTTATTTGTGTACTGATTGAATTATTGGAATTACATTATAATTCAATTCACAAAAGTATGCAATTTTTCATCAATGTTTTCTTATGACCTTATCACGTAAAATTATCGTCCGTAAACCGACTTTACAGACAACCATTTTTTTTTTATAGCGTTGCATACTATACAACAAACTGTGTATACCCATTTTCAAACTCGATGTGAAGTGTACAAAAAGCAAGAATTAATTATTATATTTCCGGAGAGCGCGCGCCAAATAGAAATTAAAATGGTAGCGAAAAGGAACATTAGCAAACATTTAACTGTCTTTTGTAACTTGCAGATTTTTTTTTTTTTTAATTTTTTGGCTTGAATTTAATTTTCATTTTTCTTTGTGGCCAGTTTACTCTTGGCCATCCCAAAAAAAAAAAAAAAAAACTACTTAAAAACCTCAACAAGGCTAAAAGAGAAAGTCACAAAAACAAAATATGTGGCATCTTTTAGGCGCAACCCAAGCTTAGTGAGTTACTTTTCTGATTGTGTATCCTTGCTTTATTTTTTTTTTTCCTTTAGACTCATAGACATTCGCTTTTAAAATGAAATTTTAATTTATTTTTTATAATTATTTTTTGCGAAATTGTGCTGCTCCAATAAACTTCGGTTGTCTACAATGCTTGAAAGCTGTCGGTTTTTTTGTATACACTTCATAAATATTATGAAATGGGTATTAACAGTTTGTCAAAAAGTTTGAAATGTATTAGAGAAGACAACGTTGATTCCATCGTATATACATATATGACTGTTCAGCTCGAGTTGTGACAAGTCCAGCTACCAATGTCTGTCTGTCCGTGTGAAATTAAGACAACAATGCCTGATAAATCGGGTGTACAAATAAGTTTTGAGCATTTTGTTGTTGTTGTTGTTACTTTGAAGCTTTATGCAGAGAATTTTTTGCGTAACATTTATTTTAAAAATTTCTATGTTTGCCATGGAAATTATTTACTTTTGTTGTTGTACAAATTTTAAAAATGAAATCCTTAAACAGAAGCTCCGTCTAACAGCAGTCTCCTTGGAACTTCAGACGGTGTGGGTATTGGGAGAAGTGAAGAGAAAACATGTTCTGCAATTACTTTGTGAAATATTTACGCTGTGGATGCGACTTTATCGCCTTGTCAACCTCCTTCTGGTTTTTCTTGCACTGTTCGTTGGGCAAGAAGAGTTCCTTTTTGGCGGTGAAAATGTCACCCACGCCGGAGATTTTCGCCTTCTTTTCTTAATGGTTTCTGTCTGGTATTCAAGTGCTTTAATATAATGGCAGCCATCAATAAAGCTAAAAAGACAGTAAAATCGGCCAAACTAGTGCAAGAAATATCCACTCAATTTATACATGAGTGCTGGAGTACTGCGTTACTCGAAAAGCCAGATGTTCAAGCGCCGTGCACTATACCGCTATAAGAATTTGAAACTGCCTGCAGTTAAGAAGGTGAAAGTACCTGTCAAGAAGATAAAGAAGATCGGCGTCCCCGAGAACTGTGGCGAGCGTACCGTTTATCTGCGTAAATCTAAGCCCAACCAAAACCTTCGTCAAGAAGCGCACGGCGAAGGCTAACTTTAGTGAGCACAAGCGCAATATGCTGCTGGCTGTTCGTCATCAGGACAAGAGTGTTAGCCTGATTAAGACTCTTACCTCGGGTCTACTGTTGGGCACTGATCCATTCGCCTTTTTCCGTAGTCTCAAGATGCAGAAGTGGGTAGTACAATATATCATTTCAAAGCATCGTTAGCTACCACTTTTCCCCATCAATCAGGCAGCATACCTATTCCGCGTTGAAAGAATCCCTCATCTTTTCAGGCGATCCAAGAATCGACCAAATTTTTGGCTTTTTCGTAAGAAGTGAAGTGGTGCTCGTCCAGGCTGTGAGCCAACGACCGAAACGGAAGAAGTGGTAGTAGGAAGATGCAAATGTCAGGTGAATATGGCAGGTGGGATAGGACATCCCATTGAAATGTCTTCAACGTTTCCTTGACCACTTTTATAACATGTGACCGAGCGTTTTCGTGGTGAAAGATCACTTTGTCATTTCCTTTGGCATATTGGGTGCGTTTGAGCTTTAATGGAGTCCCCATTCCATCAATCATTGTTGGTTCCCAGTGATGATAGTTTATAGTACATCACTCCGAGCTAATCCCACCAGATGCACAGCATAAGCGTCTTGCTTTAAATATTCGCTTTGGATGTTGAAGTTGGTGCGTGCATGCACTTGCGCCACGATTTTCTGCGCTTTCTATTGTGGTAGTAGATCCACTTTTCGTCGCACATCACTTTTCGAAATTGCCTTTGTAGCACGTCTCTTGCCACCGAGACGGTTTGTAATCGTATGTTGGTTTCCACACCCAAGATTTCAGCGAGTCCCTCTTGAGTTTGGCAGGATTCTTGTTTCAATAACTCCTACAACTTAGCATCTTCAAACTTTACTGCACTCCCTTCACCTTCTTTGTCAGGGGTGTCAAAATCGAATGTTTTAAAACGCCAGAACCAGTAGTCACATGTTTTCATTGATATAGCATGTTCCCCGTATACTTCAAACAGAAAGCGATGTACATTAGTTGCACTTTTCTTAAAATTGAACCAAAATATTGTGAAATTGTGTGTTGACACTGTTAGAACACACAGAGAGTATGTTGCTTACACTTCCTCAAAACTTATTTGTACACCCAAGTTGAAGTATATTAAAGCTTCAGTTAAACCGTAGTTAATGTTTTTCCAGTTTTCTGTTTGAAATTTAAGAATTATTATGCTAGCAGGCTTAAATTGCTGTCGCCGCCAGTAGTGCTCAATTTACGAGCAATTAAAACTTCATTTGAAATATTGCGTATACGCAGTGGCTTGCACAAGGATACGTGTGTATGTATGTGACTTGGTGAGTTAAACTTATGCCTTGACTTACCCCGCAGGCGTTTCCTGTTGTTGATGCTGTTGTTGATGTCTGCCGCCATTTTGTTCACGCCGCAGACCAAATATGTCAGTCTTCGTTTGCTGCTGTTGCTGTACCTGTTGATAATGCAGCAACTGCTGTTGCTGCAACGTCGGCAATGGTGCTGTCACACGCGGTATTTGCTGCAGATATGCCGCAGCAAGTGCTGCTGTTGGCAGCAATTGATGTTGCTGTTGCTGTTGCTGCTGTGCCATGTAACGTTGTGGACTGCACGGAAATTGCAAGTGATTTGTTATGGAAAATTCAGATTTTGTTGGTGAACCGGTTGTCGACGATGAAGCCACCGATTCAAGACCACGTGAGAGTTTTAACATCTCAGCACCGAATTGATGTAACGCTGTCATGGTGGTAGGTGTGGGCTCTGGCATGCTGGAGTAGTGTGATAAATAAAATATGCATAAGAAAAAGTACTTAAACATTATTTTTTTTTTTTTACCTTGTATCTGGCAACCAGAGTTCATGATTATCCAATGTCGAAAGATCCGTATCGGTAGAGTTGGCCGAATGTGCGTGCATCACGGATGTTGAGTTAGTTTGGCCGGGTTTGAGCAGTCGACGCCAAGTGCAACGACGTTCTGCAAAGTAGTAGATACATTCGTATATTTCTATGTGTAGCAATTAAATGAGTCAGCGAGCAGCGAGTCGAAATGTTTGCTACATAACTTATCTGGAGAATGCATGCAAGCTGCATATAAGACTTAACAGCTTGTCGACAGCAAACGAGCGTGTAAGCACGCTTGTAAGTAAGCGCCTAAAGTCAGCTGAGCATGAAAAGTACGCGAAAATAAATATGTAGATACAGATACATTGCTAGAACACACGAACTAACACACTAACAAGTGCACCGAAAATTGCAAGAGAGAAAATATTGTTATGCAGCATCAAAAATGGGCTGTAGCGGAATATGTTCTTATTTTTTCGGTTTCTAAATGTATTAGAAGGCTATGCTGAACTACTCGCTATGATTTTCCTATGCATTTTGGACCTAGTATAAACATGAAAATCACACTTAAAAAGTTTTTTTATGGAAGCGTTTACGGGATATGAATTATAGAATTTTTTTTTATTTATTTATATTCCGAGTTGTTTCCATTTTTTTGTGTATATCTCGAGTTCTAATTGAACGACTTGATTGAAAAAAACATCCAAATATTTTATAGTTTTTAGATCGACGGAGTAGTTTAATTGCTAGCGATTTTTATAAGTTCAGAAAGTCGGAAATCTAGATGGAAATTCATACATCATTCGGGGAAAAATAGAAATCGCAATGATAAGTTCAGTTCTTTGGGAAGTTAACAATTTTACCCAAAATTTTAGCTACTGTTCATGAAAATCCATGGATGGCGATGCTAAGAATCTTTCAGTGAAAGCCCAAAAATATTAAAAAATGAACAAAATATTAGCATTTTTGTGTGAAAATGAATCTCAAAGGAGCCAACGCTTCACACTCTTTAACCTATTTCTTGGCTAAGTTTTTGATAAGTTCCAATTTAATGTGCAACGGGTTGTAAGATATCTTCTCTTCTCATAATAGAATAGAAACATTTGATGTTGGCCACTCGGAAAATAAGAAAAAATTCAAATCTCAAAAACGTTTCCATGTCAAAATTTTTGATGAACAAAAAAACAATTTTTGATTCTGTTAACTGGATCAAGATTTAAATCTCCAAATTCGATTTGACCTAGAATTACTTCTTTCCCGAATTTAAGTACTCAATTTTAAAAATTTGTTCAAACCGGTTTTTTATTTTATTTATTTATTTATTTATTTATTTATTTTTTGCGCACGAATGCAAAGGATGCTCCACTAGAGATCGATTTTTCTATCATGTTTCCTCAAAAATATTGAATCTCTAGTTAGCTACAGCGCTGCACATTGCTTGGACAAACTTAATATCTGGTTAATATGACGAAATCTAAATATTTTTGAACCCCTTTAAAAATAAGGGAGCGGGTGTGCTTAAGTTGGAGCTTAAGTTTCCAATGTCACTTGTTTCATTCGTGTCGACTTTTAGGCATATAGCATATTGAGCTTGAAAAGCTTCACCACACCATTGCAATCCCACATAGAAACACATTGCTAGCCAGTGTTTATACTAGCTCATTTGCATCATGGCTCCTTAAAGTTTTGCGATGCTCGATGTTTCTTTCTTCGAGATCGTATGGTACTCAATTCGAAGCTTTTTGGCTTCGTTGGTTAGCTTTGCTGGCTTCTTTTATAACAAATTCACCAGTTTTAAACTGTGCAGATCACATTATGAATTATATTGTATGTGAAATGTTTGCAGTAGATTTCCAAAAGCAAGCATTACGTTTTAGTTTCAAATACTTAGGCAAAATGTTATGAAGCATAGCTTCCTGGTTATGTTGTTTACTTGGCACAAAAGTCAACCACTTTAAGTAAAGTAATATCGTTTAAATTTGCACTCTTAACAATAGTTACCTAACTTAAACGACAGGCAAAAACCAAATACTTTCTATACAAATTTTTGCCTAATCTTTATTAACATGGAGAATAAATACTGAATTCCTGTTTTGAGGTCCAACTCCGATTAAGGCATAGTAATTCAGCAGAGACTGATTACTGATTTACGCTGACTGGTGTCAATGGCTACTAAAATTTTGTTCCCCAAAAAAGCCTTTAGGTTTGAATAGTTTTACTTCAAGCATTCGAAATAGGCGTTGATTTATTTTCAAGAATAATAATTAGTAATCACAAATCATTCAACAATTAGTTGTACTGAATGTGCCCAATATTCCATGAGGGCCTCAACGAAATGAAGTTTTATTTCAGTATTCCGTAAGTCTTGAGATAATAAATGTAGTTGTGTTGACCCAGCGAGTTTCTCCTAAATTAACCATCTTTAGCTATAACCTCACCTTTCATGTGCCCACGGATATTCCTATCCTACCATGTAATTGGAAGTGGCGTCTCTATTGCGCTTAATAACTTGTATCTGGGTTTCCAGATGAGTTCGACTCTTTAGAGTTCTACCATCTAGTTTAGATAACTGCAATACGCAGAAGTGTGGCTGCTATAGAAATATAGAATTCTAAGCTTGCAGAATCGTTATTACTATTGATAAGTAGATGCTACAGTAGATTTTTAGTAGAATATTATATTTATTTATTGAATAACAAAAAAAGTATAAATAAAACTTTACAAACATTTAACACTCAAGGCACTGCCTATTTTGCAGTCGGATTTTTCACAAAATATCAGTAAATGAACCTTTTTAAGATGTCAGTTAGTTATGCTATTCCTCAAAACATCCCACTTGAAAGTGAAGAAGATATTGAAGACGCAGTTCGGATATACAACACTGTAGTACAACCAGCTGCATGGGCGTTCACACCTATTTCTTCAGTGAAAGCTCGGCGTTCTAATATCATACCCAACATCAAACAGTTGCTAAAAAATAAAGCTAAACTTAGAAGAGTGGCAGGTAGCGAGGCATCCAGACGATAAGAACAAACTGAATGTAGCTACAAAAGAAATAAAACAGGCGTTAAAAGAAAACACAAACAACGAAATAAACAATTACATGAGAGGATTAACGGCCACGAAAGAATATCTCCGATCAGTAAAACTAATGGAGATTGGGCTAAAACAGATGCAGATAAGGCGGTTACTTCTGCTTTACATTTGACCAACGTATTCAAAACTTTACCGCAAAACGGCTCACAAGACATAACAGCTGAAATTCTCGAGTTTCTACAATCGCAAGGGCAAATGGATCTACCAATATCTTCCATAAGAAATACATGTCCACCAATGGACACAAAAAAAGCTCCTGGATATTTATTTAATTACAGCAAAAATCCAACAAGAATTATCCGATTAAGGAAGTTTTCGAGTCGTTATTTGTAGCTAAGCTAAAACTAGTTATAACAAGGAGAAATTTGATTCCGCTCACCAGTTTGGTTTTAGAGAACGCCATTCAACTATCGAGCAGACCAGAGCAGACCACAGAGTTTTCAAAACAATACGCAATGCAATGGAGCAGAAAAAATACTGTAAAACACCTTAACGTGACATAGCACAAGCCTTCGACAAAGTGTGGCATATATGCCTTCTGTATAAACTGAAAAAGTATCTTCCTTACCCATTCTTCAAAGTATTAAAATCTTAACTGACTGACAGCCCCTTCATGGTTAAGTGGTATAAGGAATACTCATCAATCTATGTGGTACTATCGAGTGTTCCACAAGGTAGTGTCTTAGGCCCCATTCTATACACACTCTTTACAACTACTTTGCCAACATCTACTGAAACGTCTCATCAGCAAAAGCAGCGATTGTTGTAATGTCAGTACATGCGGATCCAAATACAGCCTCTTTACAACTGCAACGGAGTTTAGACGCTATTGAAACGTAGCTACAAAAATGGAGACTTAACATAAACCCGTCAAAATCAATCCAAGTGCAGAAATTGCTTCGGAGAAGTTACTGTCCAGCAGTATTTCTAAGCAACCAACAACTGCAGAAAGAGGACAGCGCCAAATACTTAGGGTTTCATCTCTGGCGCTAAAACTCAGAAGTTTATATTGGCTTCTGACAAGTTTATATTGGTTTCTAGGTCCAAGTTCACAGCTATCACTTGAAAACTAAAGATTGGTCTCCATTGTCAGTGATTAAGCCAATTTGGACGTATGGTCTACAACTTTGGGGATCAGCAGCCAAATCAAACATCGCCATTATTCAGCGACTCCAAACGACAGTTCTACGACTTATAACGAAATCGTCATGGTATGTCACGAATGCAACACTGCCATCACGACCTTAAAGTATCTTCAGTCTGAAGCCACACTCCATATATCTACCAATAGAGTTAGATAAACTACGACTTCTTAATGGAGTAATCAATTATTTTGTTTTATGTCCTTTGTAAGAAAACGTGAAGCTGAAGCGAAATAAAATTGTAAATTTACAACAAAAAGACATGATATCAATAACCCACATTAGAACAGATCTTCAAATGTTCTATAACGAAGGAAAATAGTTTCCTGCTGCATATATTTTCACTAATATTTCAGCGTCTCCGTAATTGCTTTAGCTGTGAAATACAAAACTCAATTAAGCTTATACAACTTAACACAAAATTGCTTAATGAAAACGTAAATTATGCAAGTGTTAAATTGATTATGTTTAGAGTTTTCTGCTTGTACAAAGTGACTAAATGAAGCCTTTTTGTTTTAATCTGCAAAATTCAGAACAGAAACTGATTTAAATTTCCACAGTTGCAGCATAAATCCATGAAAGCTAAAGCCAGACACAAGAAATATTAAATGCATAAATAAGTCAAGGTTTTCTGTACACATTAAAACTATTTTATTATTTTTAACAAAATAACAAAATTAGAACAGCATAAAATATAAATTACTTTGAAGTGCTATGGCTACATCTAAACTAAGTGTTTTTAATTTCGAACTAAGTATTTTAAAAAGCTTAAATCAGATTGTAGTATAGAACAAGCGCAAGTGCTGCAATCGAGTGTGCTCGGCTATGAAATACACTGTAGACCAGAGGGGCCCAAATGTTTCAAATGGTAGTAGTGCCAATACGTATAAAATTTCTATTGCTTTAATATACGGCATACGCTGAAACTTAACGCCGAACATGGGAGTTGTTTGTATAATTTTCGCTGGTTTATGTAAAGAGCTATGTGTGCGTATTATTATTATTATTATTATTATTATTGTAGGACAAGTATTATTTTAAAACTGCGACCTAGAAAGATCTATTATTGTGTCCTACTTACTTAGATGTCCAGCTCAGGTCCAACTTGTTGAATAAAGCTGTTATTCTAGGATCTAATTTTTTCAGTTGTTCTTCGGCAATAACGTAGCTGCCCAATATTCGAAATCTACTTCTAAATCTAGAGGAGTCTCTTCCTTATGATCACAAAATCTGCATTCTGGGCAATTATGTACACCCATCACACACAGGTGTTTCCTCAGTCGGCAGTGTTCTGTTAGTATTCCTGTCAATGTTCTCAACTGGTTTCTTCCTAGTTGGAGCAATGTTCTAGCTCTGCGCGTGTCGAAACACTAGGAATATTTTTGCTTACTTTAATCGCTGGCGATATTAAAAAATTAGCGTGCCCTTTTTTGACTTTTCAGAGATAATTGAATTTTAGTAATCGGCAGCCCTGGAATCTTCGCGCGCATTTACAATACGAAGCCCTAATTGAAAGGCTGAATGAAGCCCTAAGGTCAGCTGTTTTAACATCTGTTTTGTTTGTTTACTTTTTGATATGCGCGAGTGGCTTAAATTTGGAAATAAATTTCTATAAATAACCATTGAAAATGAAGCAGATATGGTTTATATTGTGTCTGTGTAACGTGTAATGTGTTGTTTTTAGTATGTTTAATACGTTTATATGTTTATTTACAAGTGTTTAGAGCTTTGGTGATGTCACTGTGTTATTGTCAACAATTTGTAAATTTATGTGTATATATAATGTCACAACATAAGTTGCAAGAGTTGACTTATTTTAGGAACAGATTCGAAATCGAATTCAGAAAGAATTCAAGTAAAACCTAGGCTTACTTATTGATCTCCCTAAGCCTGAATTTGGAAGTAGTAATGATGGTAACACTGCTAGGCCATTTTTTCAAAACGCAGAATTGTCTGCAGACATAACAAAGATAGACATCGATTTGCTTGAAAGAATGTACACTATGTTAATAGTTGTTTCATGCAACCATGATATTAGTGTAGAAAAATTCAAACTTTACGCCTTGCAGACTGCTAGGCATTTCGTACATTTATACCCTTGGTACGCCAAGTTGCCAACTTTACATACATTTTTTATTCATGGTCCGGAAATAATTAAGTATGCATTGCTCCCAATTGGTTAAATAACCGAGCAGGTCCAGGAAGCACGAGAACGTTTTTGGAGAAAATGCAGTCGGGAAAAGAGCAAACTCGATGTTCAGAATATAATGTGCATTTCCTCGGATCCTCTATGTCTGTATGTCTGTATTTAATGTTTTATGTTTGTCTGCCTGTCTGTCTGTCCGTTGTGCTGTCCTTCGATCCGCCACTGAGTCCGTCCGTCTGTCTGACGTATATTTCGCATTATTGCACGGTTCTGCCGGTCTGGTTTCTAATCCAAGTATCGAGGCATTTCACGAATCAGAAAAAAAATAAGTCAAAATCCAAAATAAGCTTTAGATTTATTAGAAAAAGTAACTAAAGCTAAAGAGGAATACTCTAATTTAAGTGATTTTTTTTTGTAAGTAGCGATGAGCAATAAAGAAATTTGTTGAATAAAATAAAAAATTGGTTGTGTTTCAGTGTAATTTTATAATTATCTCTAAAATCTAAAAAGTTTTGAAAATTTGGCCCGATTATTCCTACAGAAACTATAGTATATACTCATCCGATTTTGAAAAAAACTTGTTTAAGTTAAGCATTTTAATAAAGAATCAGTATTGGTTAGATTTTAACTTCCTATGTTTCGAAAAAAAAAATTTATTTCGCAAAAACAGGTAAAGATTTTTTTATTTGTTAATTCTAAAAAATAAATATTCCACTAAATATTTGTAACTTTTAAGTTTTTTTTGTAATACTTTAATACTCTTAAGAAGATGCCATCACAATTTGTTTTGCTACAAAGCTCCGCTGAATTTTGGCACGATTTTGGCTTTTTCGCCCCACTGTGCATCGTCAAAGATAAATCCGTTTACCACTTGATCGTTTAACGCATAACACTTTTCCGAGATCCAAATCTTCTTATCGGACCATTTGATGGTGAATTTCGTATTGAAAACATTCCTTCTTGTCATCTCGACCCTTAGCAGGGAACATAACTTTATTTCCATCAACTAAAAGTCTCAGAAGTGTTTCCTTAGTTTTACACTCAAAATCTAGATGCAGTGGTGTTAGAACTATTTAGTATTGCTTCCAGCGCAGTGGCAGTGGTGGTAGGGAGTTTAATTCCCTGTAGCTTGTATCGCCCTCTATGCACATGCGACTATGCCATATAGTAACATCGGTTTTACTACCATGTTATATAGCCAGAGCATGGTTTTCGGATTGCATCCCCACGATTTTCCTGCCAACTTCCTGCACACAAGCATAGCATTTAGTGCATTTGCGTACAGTTTCCTCTGTGAGCTTTTTCCATAAAAGTTTACTGTCTAAAGTTAGTCCTAAGTATTTAACTTCCTTGTTAACCAGCACTACTACTGCTGTCTGTGTGTATGTGACAAAAAAAATAAAAAAAAAAACCAATCAGCCAAATAGTTGTTCTTCTGCACGTTCTTCTATACGAAGACAGATAACGAAGAACGTTGAAATTTATAATATTAATTCAAAGAGCTTTGTGTGTGTACGTCACTGCTCAGCGTATGCTGAAGTGTATTACAAAAGAAATGTGCGTGTGGGCAGCTCTGCTGTAGAGCTTCCAATAATTTTAATAGAATCATTGATTTATCTGTTTTTAATTTAAGTATGAGTAATGTGTGGGTATTGTAACGTACAAAAGGATTCAATACTAAGCCACAACTATAAGTATTTTCACTACAGCCCAATACATAAAAACTTGTTTTTTTTTTTTAAAAGCCACAGCAAACTTATATACGATATGTGCATGCCGTACGTGCCTGTGCAAAATTTTTGTGTTTTACAACAGATTTAACAGAAATAACTGACTGAAACCACACTGAAACTCACAGAGAAAGATGCACACACAGCTAGGATAGTCGTAGACTCGTACTCGTATCTACACAAATATGTATTAAAATGCCTTACAAAAATTGCTGAAGACTGCATTCAGTTGAGAATGCATTGCTGCGGCTTTTGTGCGTATACACCACATACTATGAGTATACTATAAGTTTAAATCTACAAATATGTTGCACACTTTATTTTTCTAATTTTTTTTTTTTTTATTTTTCTTCTTTTGCTTTTTTGGTCTTGTGTCTGAAATCTATGCAAATGTGTTGAAAAGTTTTACTTGCTACTTGGGGAGTTATGTAAACTTTATGCATAATAAACGTGACAGTAGCAGCAACAGCAACAGCAACAGCAACAGCAACAGCTAGAAAAATCCCCAAAACTGCAAGCGAAAATCATATTAAGCACTGACATCCTAACCAACGAATAAAAAAGTTTTTCTTTAGAGAGAAAGTACCTACAATATATACTATGTACGTATGTGTGTTCGAAAGTGAAATCATAATCCAGCGAATTTGTGCTTTTTAATATGAAAAATTTCTGCCACATTTTGTGGCTTTTCTGTGACGCGGTATGCTTATAGTACGAAGGCGGTGTGATAAGTAATCGGCTTAGGGTAGAAACACACAAATTTCGCCAAAAATTTATTTAATTTTTTTTTTTGAAATTTATTTCTCAAGAACCTAGTTTAACTTAAGCTAAATACAATCCAATAAGTGGCTCTATATGTTGTTTTTCAATAATACTAATCAAGTCCCTCAAAATAGCCAGCTGTTTCAGATTTGCCGTTTTTACTCAACTCAAATCTTTTTCCTCCGAAACATTTCAGATTTGCCGTTTTTACTCGACTCAAATATTTTTCCTTCGAAACATTTCCGGCCAATGCTTCGTTGGGATTTGTTTTCATGCATATACACACGATTGCCTTTGGTCTCCACTGTGAGCAAGTGAAACACCCATTTGGTAACAATCTTCGATAGTTTATTGGTATGAATAAGTTGAGTCTAATATTCCTTGAACTGAAATCCCATTTCGAATCCATTGTGCTCGTTTAACATGTAAGAATACCCTCATTAAAATTTTGCTACAGAATTATTAATTAGTTGTGGGATCTCAGTTAATTCAAGGTTTCCCATTAAAGTTACGGGTTTTTTTTGTGAAAACAGAGCACTGTCCTAGTTTATGTAAGATTCACTCTTCTTCTTCTAGACATACGTATCATAATTAAAGCATATCCTGTGCGCATTTCCATCTTGCCGAGTCTCTACAGATTGTCAATATGTGTTTGGTTAGGAGCTCCCACAGTTTCATTGTGAATTAAATGGTTTTCAACCAATTGCCGTGGGTGCATGCTCCATGTCTTCCACAAGCGCAAGTTCATCTGTTACTCATAATGTTACTATGCCTTGGTACCTAAATAAATATTTTCAATTAAAAGTTAACAGAAAAACTTTGTAACATTGAAATTATGTGCTCATTTTGTGATAAAAAACAGAAACAGCTTGGTCTGATAAACTTTAAATAAAGTAAATATAATGAAACATGCATGTTGGAATTCCATTTTGTGAAGCCATTTATTGGTTAATTTTGTCTTCTAATTAAAATTGTGTTGTTCATATACAAAAAAAAAAAAAAAACAAAATAACGAATTTGTCTTCTAACTTTAACATAAAGTTAGCGGCACAACATTTAAATATAAAGAATAAGAAAAAAACGTTAACTCCGGTTGAACCGAAGCTCTAATACCATTCACATAAAATTTTAAATAGTATTGAAAAACATAACAGTTGTGGTTTAAATAGGGGCAACCCACTATACTGCCCACTAGTAGATGTGTATGAACCGATGTAGTAGATGTATAAGATGCCCACATATAGAATTTAAAGTTAGTGTTGACGTTTTTCATACAACTGAATAAAAGTCTGCTGTGAGTTTGTATGGGACTAGGGGGACTAAGTGGGCGGGACACGCTCATTTGTATATGTATATGAAGCGGTTGTCCACGGACCACGCCCATTAGGCTATGTACGTTAAGCGGCTGACCATCAAAAGGTACCACATTGCATTTCAACTTTATATTGACATTAATAGAAAAGTTTTCATACAAAAAGTCAAAAGTGGGCAGTAGGTTTGTATGGGGGCTACCCCAAATATTGGGCGGGTACCACCCATTAATGTATATGGCAATCATCCGACCACTAGAAGTTACCATATCAATTATTAAGTTGATATTGACTACAATAAAAATGTTTTTCATACAAAAAGTCTAAAGTGGGCGGTGGGTTTGTATGGGTGCTGCCCCAAAATAGTGGACGTGGCAGGTCAACCTAGATACTCTATTAAACTACAATAAAAAGAAGTATATGTGCAAAATTTCAACTGGATAGCATAAAAATTGGTCCCCAAAAAATGCGCATCAACATACAGACGGACAGACAGGCGGACATGGCTAGATCGACTCGTCTCGTCAAGCTGGAAAGGTACATCTTTCACTGACATCTTGTACAAATTTTATGACAATAAGATCACTACCAGCGAAGTTATCGCTCTAAAAGTGACAGTAACTTTTAGGCATCGGACGAGAATTTCGAACAAAGATCAAATATTAAGTTGGTAAAACATTCACCGAAATGTTCCAAATGATGAACAAGTTTATGGTGACAATTGTCTATCCCGTTGCAATGTTCACAAGTGGTTTAAACGTTTTCAAGAAGTTCGTGAAGACCTCTGTGACGATGAAAAGTCGGGCCGGCCAAAATCAGTGGTGATCGAAAAGAACATTAAAAAAGTGCGTGAATTCATACAAAATGAGCCGAAATCTTCGTTGCGTTATATGGAAATGGAATTAAATATTCCCAAAGATTCGATTCATCGCATTTTGACGGAGAAATTGGGTCTATAAGGTCTGTCGCAAAAGAAACAGTACTTTTTAAAAATAGTACATGCGTTAGAAAAGTACATCCTTCGCCGTACTCGACTGATTTGGCTCCGTGTGACTTTAATCCATTTGGAAAACTTCATTTGCCGATGAAAGGACGCCGCTATGAGGACATTGAAGCCATCCAAAAGGCGTCGACCGGCATTCTCAAGCACATTCCGAAAAATGACCTAAAACACTCATTCAAACTCAGAGAACTCAGTGGTAAGAAAAATTATACAAATGAAGGCGCTAGTGCTGAAGTCTTCGGGTGAACTAAGTCGAATCGGAAACTCGACAGCATATTTGAAACAAAAATCTATGCCATAAAAAGATGTGCTCACTTATCCCAGTTTAGCGGATATACCAAGTAACATGGAGGTGGACAAGTTAGTGAGCAAGGGAGCAGCCCCTACGCTTATTGACATGGAACCCATAAAACCAGGGATGAGTATCCTACCGTAAATTTTTGACCTTCGGTTCTTAAAATTTCAGTTGCCAAATATCTTTGAGCCAAACATTTTTAAAATAAGTACATATTCTTAAAACAATATTAAATATGCTTAATTTAAGACTTAAAATCTTGACTGAAGAAAACAGAATGTTATTTTAATATTTCATAATCTAAAAATATGAATTTGCGACTTATTTTAAGTAGTCTGAAATCAATACCATTATTCTTGTTTTGAACTCAATAACCTTAACCCTACTTGCGTCACCGGATGATTTTAGTTAATTTTTTATGGGTGTACGGTAAAGGCACAATACACCTAGATTGGTCGCAGTGCCTACTACCCTATAATAAATAGAAATGTTGGGTCTTTTTTTATATTTAAATGTTGTTCTGCTAACTTTATGTTAAAATTAGCAGACCAATCCGGTTACACACCCTGAACGAGAAATATTTGTCAACAGGATATAAATAATTGGTTGAATCGTCAAAATGTATGTAAAATAGTAAAGAAAGCATCGCAGACATCATAAATTATAGGTATTCTATATATTTGTGGTTAATCCGTGTCGATGAAGCCATATTGGAACGTCCGTCCGTCCATGTTTGGCTAAGCGAAAATTACTCTGGCTTAGAGAAACGAAACTCGTGGTATAGACTCTCTACTTACTAATGTTCAAAAAAAAAACCACCTGCAAATTTTGGTGGCCAATCGTTTTCTTCTTCAGTGTTCAGTTCGGGCGTTGAACTTATCATTCGCTTTCTTTTTCAAATAAAAGTAATAACTCAATGCACGACAATCTATTTGATTTATGTACAGGCAAGTGCAAAACGTTCACACCCTTGTTAACCCCTTTAAACATAACATATTTGCTTGTTGTTTTGCTCTTTCCCTAACTCAGCTCTCTCAATTTGCCACACAAAAAAAAAAAAAAATGATGCCATAAGAATAAGCAACAGACGAAAATGTGTTGTTTCGATTTGACTCCTTTGTATACACACAATGAAAAAGAGGAATTTGATTTGTCCATATCCTTATTTACATTTTTTAGAAAAAGAAATATCGTCCTCGTCCTCAACATCAACACCAAAGCCGAATATTCATGGTTCGAAGGTCATGTTGTGTAACGTACTTGGCTCCGAATTTGGATCGCCTCTAAAGACGAAATATTTTTTCGAAATGGAATTCGAAAATTGCTGGAGTGGTTATAGAAAGCGATGGAAAATACTTTCATTAATATTTTCATTCGTTTTGTTCTGAAATAAATACAGTTTTGATAACAAAAAAATGAACCGAACTACTCCCAATACAAAAGTTCTTTGCTTTAAATAACATTTATTGTTCTGACTGAAACCCTTTAATGTCGAAACAGTTTACTTAACACACTGCCCTCGTATGCGCTTCTGTGCACTTAGTTCCACTGTCCATCCGTCCATCGGTCTTTGTGCGCGCGTGTGTAAAAAATATCACCAACTATTTCTAAAAAAAAAACCCCCGACTTGCACTCACAACTAAGTATGAAAATTTATCACTTTTCACATTTGCACGCTTACTCACCCAATGCCGGTGTCTGTCCGAACCAACCACTTGCCCAGCCTGGTGTCGCTGCTGTCGAATTACTGCCGCCCAGATTCTGACGCTGACGCGCCAGCAGACGCACTGTCAGACAGTAGGTAAGCAACATGACACAAAGTGGTATGTAAAAACAGACTATGGAGCCAACGAACTTGTAGATAGGATCCGGTATCTGACACGTGCCATTGACCAGCACAGAGGCATGATTCTATAAAAGAAAAATTAAGAAATTTAACTGCAATGCTTTTTAATATGGCACACACACACACACATACCTTCGAATACATCAAACTCAGCGGCAGACTCATGGCAATCGAACACAACCAAACGAAAACTATCTTCAGTGTCACACGGCGTCTGGTTTTATTGCGTCCAAAACGCATTGGATAACGTAGCGAAAGATAACGATCCACTGAGATTGTGCACAAATGCATTATGCTCGCTGTACAGAAGAGAACATCCAGACAAATCCAGGTCAGACAATGCTCTGAGCCAAGCGGAAAGTAGCCTGTAAATATAAAAAATAAAAATATTTATTTTATTGTTGTAGCAAATCATGAACTAAATTGCAAAATTCAATACTATTGCAGAGGCAAAAAGGTCGCATTGCAAAGGAGCGGAAGAGTAGTAAAAATTATTATTGTACTAAACTACAAACAGGTCCTTCAATAATATAAATTTCAATTTATGTATTGCACAATCAGCACCGGATGCACTAAAGAGTAAAAAAAAAACAACGAAAAGAAAAAAAACGAAGCGTACTGAGATTCTTATTAGCTAAACCGACATTACAATGACCTTCATGGGCAGCAAAGAATATAATCGGCTTTATAGTAAACTGAAACACTATTTTATGTAGATAAATATTTTAGATATTTTTATAACTACTTTCCAGAAATTTGCTGTATATGGAACATTGCGAGTCACTTGAACATGACCTTCTTAAACTTTGCATTCAAAGGACAATATCTCCAAAACAAATGAGC
This sequence comes from Leucophenga montana, assembly GCA_035044765.1. Lineage (NCBI taxonomy): Eukaryota > Metazoa > Arthropoda > Insecta > Diptera > Drosophilidae > Leucophenga > Leucophenga montana. The sequence goes on along the minus strand of JAWNNQ010001285.1, from coordinate 36,327 downwards.
TCATATTTTTAATAAATAAACTGTTGTAGTTGATTTTCTAGGAGTTCGTAAGATAGATCTAATTTGCTTAATTTGGGTACGCAGTGGTAATAACCTTTTGCTAGGTTGGCGGATGTCTCCAACAAAATTTTAATTTGAAAGTTTTTTGACCAAAAACCGGAACTTTTTACTGTATCTTCGAAATTAGCAGAGATATGGAAAATGTAGCCATATACAATATTAAAGTAAATTCAATTTGCAAGTTAAAAGATTCCAGAATCGCAAATCTTAGGAGTGTTAGTTTCCGAGATATAGGGCCGGGCACATGGGTTGTTCCAAACCTCTATTTAAGTATTAAGACTCATGTGAAAGGGAAGAAGTGTGGTCAACTAAAATAAATACGAATACTTTTTGGGTTAGTTTAATTAAAATAAAGTTCTGAAGTATTTATTCATAAAATCGCATTTGGTAGGAGCCAAAATGTTATGTATCTAAATATGGAAACCCATGAAATTCCGGAAATATATTGTGAGTTCACGCCAAGGTGGACTACGATGTTGATGGTTTGTTCAGACTATATATTCTTTGCTTTACAAGCCAATCTCAAAATTGTTAAATTTAAATTCTAAATTGAAACTAATTATGTATATTGTGAAGTATCGTTTATAGCTTTGTATTTAAAATAGTACGCAGAATCATTCTGATTCCGTACAAATTTTAAGCGAAAGGTGATATTAACGTAGTTTTTAATGCAAATACAACCTTGTTGCGAATTTCATGTCAATCGGACAGCTTGAACAGAAAAGGCATCTTCCGGTTTTCTATCTTTCTTCTTTGCACGGCAGCGAAACGCATTGGGTCACCTTCTGCTTCATCATGCTTCAACATTGAAATTTATATTAAAGGAATAACTATCACTCGAACTATTACAAAATCTTATTCAATTTATCCAATTTCAATATTACATTTGGAAGAAGCCGCAGATTGCCGTCTATTCATTGCCACCGACTGCATGAATCCCCATCACTAACAATTACTGATCGAGCAGCTCCGTTGGCCCGCTCATTCAAGAGCCCTACACCCACTTTTTAGTGGGCTTTTAGTTGGTTATAAGCGAGCTATATATAATGAAGATCGGAGTTAAATCCGACGTTCAAGCGTCTTTAGGAGTGGTACCTGGCGTGAATCTGTTTTAAAAAAAATAGCCCAATGTACCTAATATAAAATACATGGTTAAAGTTGCTGACACCTGTTGATGCTACGATGTCACTTAAAGCGCATACAAACTTCTCACATGAAAAGACAATTCTTTGAAAAAAAGTTTCGCCCAAAAACATATTTTTAATTTCTTGAACAATTGACCAGTTTCTTCAAGTTCTGAAGTGACTTCTCATAATCATATTGCCATCAAACCTAAAATTTAAAGTTCTTAATAAAGTTGTGTGCAGGTTCTAAATTTTACATGGAGATTATATTAACTCGCCAATGTGGGTAAGTATTGGGACCTTGAATTAATAAAGAGTGTTTCACACAAGAGACCGCCACTAGTATATGACCCAATATTTGAGTTTCCAATTTCCTGCCGCTTAAAGCTATTATCAATGAGCGTCTTTGGCAGCTTGTGTCATTTGTTTGAAACTTAAACAACAATACTAAATATTGCCTCTAACATATCGAATTTCGTACCAGATAAAGTGTTTTTGCGGGGAGTTCTTCTTCATTACTTTAATATGAACAAAAGTGCGGCCGTCGTTCATCGAAACTTAGTGGAAGTTTACGGCGAGCATGTTCTATCTGAACAATCGTGTCGGAGTTGGTTTGGCAGCTTTAAAATTTGCGATTCTGAGCTCGAAGATTAAGAACGACCGGGTCAACCCAAAAACTTTGAAGACGAAGAATTGGAATCATTGCTCTATGTGGACCAATGCCAAACGCTTCAGAAGTTGTCAGAATTATTGGGAGTAGATGAGTCGTCAGTTAGCAAACGTCTAAAAGCCATGGGATTGATTCAAAAGCAAGGAAACTGGGTGCCATACAAGTTGAAGCCGCGCGACCTTGAAACGCGATTTTTCGCTTGTGAACAGCTCCTCAAAAGCCAAAAAAGAAAGGGTTTTTTGCATCGCATTGTGACTGGCGATGAAAAGTGGATCCATTACGACAACCTCAAGCCCAAAAAGTCATGGGTTTTGCCCGGACAGTCATCAACATCATTCGCAAAGCCGAATATTCATGGCATGAAGCTTATGCTCTGTATTTGGTGGGACCAGCGCACCGTGCGCTACTACGAGCTGCTCAAACCGATTGAAACGATCGCGAGGAACGCCATCGGACTCAACTTATGCGTTTGAGCCGCGAACTGAAGCCAAAACGGCCGGAATACGAAGAAACGCACGACAAAGTGATTTTGCAGCATGACGACGCTCGGCCACATGTTGTAAAACCGGCCAAGACCTACTTGGAAACGCTGCAATGTCAAGTCCTATTCCACCCGCCGTATTCTCCAGACATTGCTCCTTCCGACTACTACTTGTTACGGTCGATGACACATGGCCTGTCCCAGCAGAAGTTCACTTCATATGAACAATGCAAAAAATGGGTCGATGATTGGATTGCCTCAAAAGACGAGTCGTTCTTCCGAGCTGGTATCCGAAAATTGCCAGAAAGATGGGAAAAATTTGTGGCCAGCTATGGACAATTCTTTGAATATATTTGTAACCATTTTTGCACAATAAATCCGTAAATTTCGAAAAAAAAAACAAAACGCTCCTTATTAATCCTATATAAGCCTGCACTTCACACAGGTGAGACAGAATTTTGTGTCAGGTATACCAAATTTGTTAAGATTATATCTGAGGTTGCAATAGCGTGGACCTCATCTTGCACTGTATGGGTTGGTTGTCATTTAAAAGAAAGTAGTTTATTTGGTTGCGTCTTTCGGTTTTCACATCAAGTTGAATAGTTGAAACCGATGACGGCCAAATAAGGGCAATGATTGAAGCAAAACCATATTTGACTTCTAGTGGCATCAATGAGATACTGCTCTTTCATCATTCGACCGGTCACGGTTCCTCATTAACGTAGAGAAATACATCTCAGCAAACAGTTTAATATCGCTAATACACATTTAAGTCACTGCAAAACACACATTTTTGTGAAAAGCGACGTGATCTGCGATGAAAATTGTATTGTTTACAACGATGTTCAACATAAATGATCGTGGCGCAGTGAAAGTGAGCGATGCCAAACGACATACAAAGTTGATCTTCATCAAAAGCTATTAATGGCGGGACTTCAAGAGTGTGGTGTTTTTCGACCTTATACCGGCTAAACCAGACGATCGATTCTAAGTGTACTGTCGTCAACGGACTGAATTGAATACATCTCCTGTGGAGAAGCGGCCAGCACTCATAAATTGCAAAGGCGTAGTGTTCCACACAAGTTTGGTGACTCGCCCGAAGTAGCTGCAGCTTAGATGGAAAATTGTATTCCATTATCCTTACTCACCAGACTGTGCCCGATTAGACTACCATTTGTTTAGTTTCTTGCAAAATGACTGGGTGAGATGCTCCTATTCAGATGCTGTTATCAAGAAGCAAATCATCCAGTTTTTCGCTGGAAAAGATCAATCCTTTCATTCTTTTTCTCCGTAACTACCGAGCCAATTGACCAAGTTCTTGAGCAGCATTTGTAGGTAATTTAATTATGTTTGATTTAATGTTTTTTTTTAACTAATTCGTTTCATCTTAAGGCGATATATGTTCAAATATATAAGACTATTTTTCCAAATACAATTTCTACAATTTCCAAATTTTACCCATAGGCAACATTTTATTGCTATTTTCGTGTTCAGCATGTTAAGATCTATAAGAAAAAAGTAGTGGCATGTCGGTGTTGTTTACTGCTATTTAAGATTCTCGAGCTATGTCTCAAACTTCTCCACATATTGAAAGTACGCATATTGTAGAATAAATGTACAAGTGTGTAAGGTATTAAAATATGTACAAGTATTTGTTGCATAGCATCGTTGTCATCGTCCTTATTCCATTGGTGCTGCTGTTGGTGTTGCTAACTAGCAACAATCTATCCTGTGCTGTCCTATTCTGTTCTACAGTCTCTGTCCATGTGACTGAGTGACTAAAACTAACTGCAATTTATTTTGTACCAGCTACTGCACTATATATATTTATATATATATAGCTAGAAAGAAGAAGAAGAAGAAGAAGCCCTATATAGGCACGCCGTCATTCAAGTTTTTTGTCCTGACCGGCACAAAAAATAACAAACTCCATATTTTTCCGCACAACATCCTTTTGGTTATATAAAAATTCGTTGTCTGTCTGTTTGTCTGTCTGTAGGTCCTTTTGCTGGCATGTTTGTCTGCCTCAACGTTATTTTCAACTGATATCCCATGGTTATATTTGTGCTTATAACGTCGTTTGTCGTTTGTCGTTTGTCGTTTGCCAACATTGCGCACATCTGCTGGCAGTCATAACTCTCAACGGCTTCGTTTTCATATATGAGAATTTTTTACCATGAATGTATTTTTATATATATATATATATATATATATATATATATATATATATATATATATATATGTGTGTGTGTGTGTGTATGTTTAATACAAGTGGCTACACTTTATTTCCGCTATATTGTCGCAAAATGCTTTTCAACATCGTTGTGCGCCTTGCTGTATGCTATACTTGAAGATATTGCGTATGTTTTTATTCATATACGGTTATGTGCGTTCGTCCGTCCGTATGTCCTTCTGTCCTTTCTGCTTGTTCATACAGGCAAGTTGTTTTGATAGTCAGCTTTGCACATGGTGTTTTTTATTTAGATGAAAACAACACAAATTTGACAAATGAGTTAAAGAAATTGTAATGATGACGTCAACTATTTAGTATGCGTCGCAGTTATTATTTTGTGGGCGTATTTACGAATATTATTCTTTGAAAAACAGGTGAACCTACGTACGCATAAAGTCAGCTTTCTATAGCGTATACAGTACGTAGAACTTCCAATTAAAGTTGCATATCTTGCGCACACTGCAATATATACTTTTCTACTTCAGGAATTCTATTGAAAGGCAGGCATTGTACTTATTCTGCGTAACACAAAGTGCATGTTGGAACTCAAGTTCAGCTCAGCTTCTTAGACAACTAGCAAAATACTTCCTTTGGTTTAGTAACTAAAATTTAAAGAACGTTACAGATTTAAACCTAAGAGGGCTAAATAATTATTCATCAACTCAAAACTTGTTGATTTCAATGACTAAGTTTTATGACAAATCACGATTAAATACCAACATAAACGATTATGTTGGTAATTGGTTGAGGTTGCTAGCTACTACATATTGATGAAGTAAATGCTTGAAATTTTTGGCATAAATAAAATAGATGAAGATTTAGCAAATTATACGGAACATAGCTTTGACGACAGTTGGATCAAACGAAAAGCGAAGTTTATAAATAATAATATTTGGTTTTTTGATTAGTTTTGCGGAGCTCGTCTCACAAACAACAATTTTACTTCGCGATTAGACCGTCAACTTGTTGCTATTATCGGGAAAACTTTTCAAAGTTATCTACTACTATTTACCATCACAGGCTCTTAGTTATCTACATTTTCAAAATAATATTCTTTGTGTATCTTGTTGCTGGCGTTAAGAAAAAATATGTTGACCGACACTGTTGGAGGTGGAACTCCAAGGATCATGGAAATTTAAGAATTCTGAATTTTTATTGACAAATCGTCTACTCAACTGTGTGTCAGGAATCAAATTAGGCGAATAGTCAAACAGCATATATTCTAGCCTCTATATATTTTGACGTGCATTTGAATTGAATGTTCCGAATTTTAGGAACTTTCTCCTTCATTGCAAAAAACTTATTTTAACACAGGATTGATTACATTAGGCATAAAATTAAACAAAAAGAGGTTTACTCTTGAATAGTAGTATTGTCAGTTTTTACGCTAATATTATTTGTTGTTTACAATTTACAAACCACATTTTAAGATGATTTTCTAAGTCCAACTTCGAGTTTTAATTGTTAGTGCGATAAAATTCTCTTGGATATAATACTAGTTTTTGCTACATAGCGAACCGTCAATATGAATGTAGGTGTTCATTAAAACTTTGAAAATTCCGAAAAATCTCGAAAATATATTTTGGAAAATGAATGTAGTTCAAAGAGAATAAATACCAATCTATGCTAATATTATAAAGTGGTAAGGTTTGTGAGTTTGTGGTGTTGTAGGGGGTAATCTTGGATCTACTAAACCGATTTTGAAAATTCTTTTACCAATAGAAAGCCACGTTATTTGTGCAAAACATAGGCCATAACATATACACATAAATGTAATGAATAAATGTAAATATAAATGAAATGTAAAATAGTTAGTATGAGCGTCATGGCGATGATTAAAGCATGATGTAAAGCTGAAAGCCATAGCGTTCATGTGTTTGTCTCATATGGTCATGTGTGCGTGATTAAAGAGAAAGAACGAAGGTAAGAGATAATTTAAAATATCAAATACGTGAGACAATTTTATTAATATTCGCGCGCGCACATCGGTGTCGCATCGGTCGGTTCCTTACGCAGTGGACATTGACGAAATTGTAATTTTCGAAATGTAGTACGCACACTTTTGACATTGTTTTAATAAAAAGTTCTGATCAGAACTACTTTTTCTCTTTATAGTTTCCATAATAAGTTCTTTTCAGAACTTCTTTCTATTTTATTGTTTCCTTAAAAAGTTCTTTTTAGAACTACTTTCTGTCTTATTGTTTCCATAAAAGGTTCTGAATATATAACGTCAGTATGCCTAAAAAAAAAAATCACAACTATCTACACATACATCCCAGACAAGAGCGGCTATAGTACGCCGAATGGGAGAGACTTCCTCTGTGCATGCACAGCGCCTTGCGAGTGAAAGAGAATACAGATCGCAAGTGCGTGCTCAGGAATATGTCAGAAATATGTGATAGGGAGTCTAGCACCGAACTTTCGCAGCGGCTTACCAGCCAAAGATCAATTACCTCAGCAAGACGTGCTAGGGAGATTAGCACCGAAAGGCTGCTTATAAAAGAGTTGCGGGAGAATATAATCGTGGCGGTCATTCTCACAGGGCCAGCAGTGGGACAACTGGCTTATGCTCCGCGCATACACATGATTCCGACGGACTTACCCATACCATTTAAAAGGCTGCAGTATCCCGTCAAGATCTCTTTTGCCCTCACTATTAATAAGTCCCAGGGTCAAACATTCTCGCTGGTGGGCATTGACCTGAGAAAGCAGTGTTTTTCCCATGGGCAGTTATATGTTGGCTTATCTCGGATTGGAACTCCTGAACGACAAAATATTTTTGTACCAAATAATAATATTACATCTAATATAGTAAACAGAGAAGTTTTGAACAATTAAAATAAACATAATTTATTCAATCATTTGAAACCCGGTAATATAGCCAAATTGGTAGGAGTTGCAGGGGGAAGGAGTTGGGGAATGAGTGTCCAAGGGGGCATGGGGAAAGTGCGACAGGGGGAAGGATTGACAGGGGAAGTAGTGGCAGTGGAAAGGAGAGGCAGGTGGAATGGCAGAAACGCCCCGGGTATCAACTAGTATTCTATAGACTTGATCAATCGGTCATGCTGACTTTATAAATTAACGAAAAAGAAATCTGTAATTAAAGATTATCTAAGTTTTGCAATATTCGATTTTGTAATTAATTTTTCATAATAGCTTTTTTGCTTATACAATTCTGGTACATTATAGAGTGCTTCTTTAATTTAATGGATAATGCAATAACAAAACACAGAAGTATGAAAGAGAGCCATACTTGCAAGAATGCAACAGAACATGTTGGGAAAGTATAACGTCTTTGCCATTTCGTTATCATTGGATAACAGAAAATCGTGAGATACACAAGACGATTTTATATTAAGCAATTATTAGCAATGTACGGCCATCCGACTGATGATGGGTTTGGCGTGTATCGGAAGCCGATTAATTTCTGTATGAACAAAATGTTGTACATTATTCCTTCTTTCGCATTGAGTTTATATATGTGTAGGTATAACAAAATATTCCCCAATGTAAAATGAGCCAGTTAAATTCATAAATTCATACATCCTTCTTTAAAGCTAAAATTAATTAAGATTTTAACATATTCAAGAACTTTTGGCTAATCAATAGTTTGCTCATCTTTATCAGTATGATCCTCAATACTCTCCCCATCTTATTTCATTTGTACATGCTCAGTTGGCATATATGTTTTTACAATCTGAGAACAGAATTCGTCTTTTTTATTACTATGTAATTGTTCTAATTTGTGCATTTCATTATTAAGATCAAAAGCATTTTCTCGAAAATGCTCTGAAGATTCAATAATATCTACGGACAACGAAACCAAATAATTATCCGTAGACCCAGCAGTTACAAAAGTATTTTTTTGATTGTCAAGGCTTTTACTTCTTTCCATTCTTGTTTAATTAAAAGGATTGCGTCTAATATAGTTATTTTACTACTTATAGTTCTTTTGTTACTTTTGATCTTCGTTGGATTGGGTGGGGTTTAATCCATATGAGTTACCATAAAATTCTATATTTTAGACCTGTAGGAAATCTTGAAAACCCGAATAACTCCCTAGTCTAGCGGCTGAATTTCAGTGGAAATTCAGAATTAGAAAATTCAGAATTTTTATACCATTCACACATAGTGTGAAATGGTATAATCACTTTGTCTGAAAGTTTGTAATGCATTAAAGGAGCCATCGTAGACCCCATAAAGTATATATATTCTTGATCAGCTCGACGAGACGAATCGATCTAGCCATGTCTGTATGTTGTTGCGCATTTTTTGGGTACTAATTTTTATGCTATACAGTTGAAATTTTGCACATATACTTCTTTTTATTGTAGTTTAATAGAGTATCAATATTGACCTGCCATTCCCCCTATTTTGGGATAGCTCCCATACAAACCTACTGCCCACTTTTGACTTTTGTAAGAAAACTTCTTTATTAAAGTCTATATTAGGTTGAAATGCAATGTGGTGCCTTTTTATGGTCAGCCGCTTAACATACATAGACTAACTGGCGTGGCCCGCCCACTATTTGGGTTAGCTCCCATACAAACCTATGGTCCACTTTTGACTTTTTGTAAGAAAAAGTTTTTTATTAAAATCAATATTAGGTTGAAATGCGATATGGTGCCTTTTAAGAGACAGCCGCTAAACATACATAGACAATTGGGCGTGGTCCGCCCACTTTTTGAGGTAGCCCCTATACAAACCCAACGTGCAATTTTGTGTTTTTTATGAAAAAATCCTTCATTTAGATCAATATTAGCTTGCAATTTGATTTTGTGGATTTTAATTTACAACCGCTTCATATACATATACAAAGGGGCGTGTCCCGCCCACTTTTTGAGGTAGTTCCGTATAAACCCACAGTTCACTTTTATGGATTTGTATTGAAAACGTCAATATCAAATTGAAATCCGATAGGGTGGCATCTTACACATCTACTATATCGCTTCATACACATCTACTAGTGAGCGTGTACCACCCCCTATTTAAACCCCCACTTTTATGTATTACAATACTATTTAAAGTTTCGTGTGAATGGTATTAGAGCTTCGGTTCAACCGAAGTTAAAGTTTTTTTTTGTTTTAATACTCATTGATTCATATAAATCATGAATCTAATTTTCAAATAGCCATCCTGTCATCCAAGCTTTGTGTGTATATCCCAATTTAGAAACAAATCTATTGATGTTCGCATTGTTTCTAGCAAAAACTCTTGGTCTGGCTGGTTTTCCGATAACAAATGGTGTTAGTTTTTCTTCATTTATACTACAGCAAAGCAAAATACTACGGCGCTCTTTAGCTATTTTCGTTCCCTGAGACATCTCTGAGATGCAAGATTTTGTTTTGTCAAATATGTCAGTTTTATCCGCATTAAAGATGTCCTTGAGGTCGTATCCGTCACATATGCTCTTAAGTTGATTTTTCCAATTTACTGAAACCTGCAGTTCAATTTTCTATCCTTCTCCACATAGCGGCTTGGTGACGCTTGCGAAATGCTATTGGAAAATCAATTTATACAACAATTTGAAGGAAAATTATAAAATGTAAGAATATTTTTTTGGAACAGGGTTTCAGAAAGATTCGATTTAAAATGAAGAACCAGTTCACGTATTAACACACACTGCCGGAGAGACAAAGCGACTGCCATGGTTACGTGTACATTAGCCATGCCCGTCAACCGGTTCCGGATGAGCTGACGCAGAATTTAAATATTTTTTGGGGTCTCTTTGCGAGTGTAACACTATGTGTGAAGAGTATAAAAACACACACATTTTGAATTCGTTCCCATAATTGAATTTGTGGTGATCACATTGCTTTGTCTCGTTGTTTCCATTTCGAAAATATTGATCCATATCAATTAGATTCTTCTTAGTAAGTCTTCATGAAAATAGATTGGTAAGCAATTTATGCAAAGATTTCCGAGGAATGTATTTGCAGAGTCATAATAAGATTAAAGTCGTTTACGACAAGATTTTCTTTTAGTATGCAGCCAGGCATAATATGAGCATCTCTTTATGAACAACGAGATCTCAGAGACTATAAAAGATAGATCGTTTAAATTTGGATATTTAGAATCTCCCATTCCCTCAATAAAGGTAGAAGAACTCCAAGCGCCGATACCGAACTGTGTGTGCTTTCGAATTCACTGTCCTATCGTCTATTTTATTCTGTTTTATTATTATTATTATTATTAATATTATTATTATTGTAGGACTTAATTTTAAAACTGGGACCTAGAAAGATCTATTATTTTGTCCTTCTTACTTAGGCTCTAGTCCAACTTGTTGAATAAACCTTAGTACTATCCTAGTATCTAACTCTTTCCGTTGTTCTTCGGCGACAAATCTACTTCTGACTATTGCTTCACATTCTGCAACGATATGAAGAGGAGTCTCTTCCTTATGATCATAAAATCAGCATCACACACAGGTGTTTCCTCAGTGTCCTGCTAGTATTTATGTCGATGTTTCTTCCTAGTTGGAGCATTATTTTCGCTCTTTGTGGATGGAAACCCCAATATTTAGGAATATTTTTGCTTGCTTTAGTCCTTGGCTCATGGCGCAGTGATGCTTCTTTGTACTATTTGTTTCACTGCGGATTAGTTCCAGATGTTTCTTCCTAGTTGGAGCATTATTCTCGCTCTGTGTGAATCGAAACCCCCTAGGAATATTTTTTCTTGCTTTAGTCCTTGGCTCATGGCCCAGTGATGCTTCTTTGTACTATTTGTTTCATTGCGGATTAGTTCCAGTGTAGTGTGTCTCCCAGTGCCACAAAAAGGCTCTGGTCCTACCAGAGCTCCTTTCTTGGCAATATTATCAGCTAGTTCATTTCCTTCCATCTTTGACGGATTTTGTGCTCAATGCTTTTAACGCCGCCTGAGTGTCTGATAGAATACACATTTAATTATAGCGCACAGTTCAGCTTAAAATATACTGGTATCTGCTCAAGGACTCCAAGTGGTTTAATCTGAGTGCTACGACTCCCAGACCAATTCCTTCTGTCGTCAAAGAACCATCCGTATACCACTAAATCGTATGTTGTTTTAACGCATATGACTAGTCCGACGTCCAAGTCTTATCGGATCATTTGATGATGAAGTTCCGATTGAAAACATTCCTCCTTGTTATCTCGTCCCTTGGCATGAACATTAGTGGTTCACGCTGTGTCCATGTAGAGAGACGTTTCTGACAGTAAATTGAGGTAAGTCTATTTCCGTCAACTAACAGTCTCAGTAGTGTTTCCTTAGTTTTATACTCATTTTCTAGAAGCATTGGTGTTAGATCTAGAATTGCTTTCAACGCAGTTATTGGGTATGTGCGCATTGCGCCAGTGATGCATATACATGCGCTAGCTTTTGTAGTGAGTTTAGTTCCCTCGTGACTGTGGCTTGCTTTGCCCTCTTTCCCCATGCAACTATGCCATGTAGTAACATCGGCTTTACTACCATATTATATAGCCAGAGCATGGTTTTAGAGTTGCATCCCCACCAATTACCAACTTCCATAAGTTTACAAACTAAAGTTAGTCCTAAGTATTTGACTTCCTTGCTAATCATTTATTCTGTTTGCGATTTATACTTGATTTCTATTGGCGCGCATTTTATTGCTGTATTGTATGAGTGGAATGATCTGTAATTGTCCATACAGTTGCTTGATAATGAAATGACTAAATTAATGAAATCGACTAAATCGTACTGAAATAAATAAGCAATAAATCCTTAGCCCATCGCAAGAAAAGCTATTTACTATGTTGGTTCCATCGAAGTTGACTTAAAAATGTTTCCTATTATTTATTTAGTTTACAACTGCTCTACTCCAATTAGTATACTGAAATAAAACTCAGCATAAACATTCATTTAATATAATCCTTAAATCTGTCGCATTATTATATGATTATAGTATCACAATATTATATTAACCAATAAAATTTAATGCGTCTGGCTTAAAATAGTTTGCAACATTTTAAACTATTTTTATGGAAACGACGCAATCCATTCTAAATATATCAATTTAACTTTTCAATTTTAACGATTTTACACAGTACTGCGCCAACTAATATCCTTTAAGCGCACAAATTGCTATACGTTGATATTCGATTTCATGTCCTGCAAATGTTACAAATGACATGGTCATTGAGCAAAAAAGTTGAGCGACCGAATGAACGAACGAGCAACTAAGTCGATTGCTGTGAGACACTGTTGGGACCCTGTTGGGACCTATGGTATACGTATAAGGATACGCCCACCCGCCGTGCGAACACTAAATGATTGCTATTTTTCTAAAGCCGATAAGCGTATGACGCGCACAGTAAATGGAGAACAAAAAAAAAAAAAACAAAAAAAAACCAAAACCAAAACCAAAAAGAGAAAGGATTGCTTGCATGGAGCATGGAGTTGTATCTCCAAGGAAAAAAGGTATTTATAGCGCACAATTTCAAGAGCGAAATAAACAAATTTATTTAAACGAAGAAGACACTAAGATGCAAAAAGTTAAATTAAATTAAACGAGTTGCATTTTACAAGAAAAGATTTGTATATTCTGCTTCTTTTCTTTCAGTTTTATGTTTTGCAATTTATTTGTAAACTTCTGCAGAAAAACGAAAACGAAGAAAACGTAGAAAGTTAAGCGCAAAGTGGCAAAGTTTCAAGTAAAAATTTCCAAGTATAAGATTCACTTGCGCCTGTTTTTCCACAGCGTGCTTTTCTTTTCTTTTCCTTTCTTAAACTTTTCTTATTTTTCCGACTCAAATAACATTTCAACTTACAAATGCAAAATTGCAAAACAAAGGAAACTTTTTTTTGTTATTTGTATCTACAAATACTGATTTTTATTCAATGGCATTAGAGAAGCTTCTCATTCTATGCTACTCTATCTCCTATTGAAATTCACTGCGAATTAAATATAATCAACATTGCAAATTCCAAACATAACACAGCTTAAAAGTGCGAGAGGCAGAAACAATTCTACGGAAAGTTGTGGTTGGTGTTGGTGAGTGAAACGATTTCGAAGGCATTTGAAATTATTTTTTATTTAGTTTTACCAAATTGTATAGAAAATATCTTAAGAAAAGATCATATTACGTATGAGACTCATGAAGACATGCATGCATATTTTAGAAAGCGTACAAGCTTGATTCTAAAAATGCGTCCAGAAAACGAAACGGTATTGGTGTTTTCTGTCTAGTATTTTTAAAAATGGGCATAGTAGAGTAACCATACAAAATGTGCAATAAGAATAATTTTCCATATAATATTCCAGCCAGAACTTTTTTTCACTACTGCAATACATCCGAGAAAACACTTCTTGCTATCTACTAAGTCACTTTTAGAGTCTTCTTCGAGGAAAAATGAACTGTTCAATTACGAAATTTTATATTTACAAGTGCAAACAATCTTCAGAGTGTAATTATGAAGACTAAAAGACTATTCTAATATGTTTTGTTGCACCATTTTCGAAATAACTTCCTGAATTTACTATTGTCAATTGATGATGAAAAGTCTCTTCCATACAAGTATGTTGGTAGGAATTAATTCTAAAGTCACTCTCTAGTGCGCTTGGCAGAGTTTTAAACAGCATTTGGAGAAGCATTTAAAAGTAAACAAACAAAAAAAGAACTGCGAATTTTTTATACCCAAGGAAGTATTTTCTCTTCTCTTTCTTCAACTATTTTCATGCGAATTAAGCCAAAAATTAGATAAAAATTCTTAACATTTTCGTTTGCAATATTTTGGTACTTTCTATTCGATTACACCATCGATCTCTTTAACTCTAAATCTATATATATAAAAATGAATCGCTTTGTCACGCCATAATTTGTGAACGACTTAACCGATTTCATTCATCTTTAATTTTTATGTTTTCCAATAATTTGCAGAAGGTTCTTACGAAAAATTAAGAAAATTGCGCAGAAAATTGGAAAATTTGAGAAAACTTAACGACTAATATCTTTATATATACAAATCTTTTGTATGTGTGTACCTTCTAAACGGCTGGACCAATTTTGATGAAAATTCGTGTATGTGTTCATGGGGATTCGAGAATGGTTTACTTCCACTGTGAATGCCCGCGACTGTTCCTGGCCTAAACAATTTAAGATAGAGATGAAATGGGATCTAAGAGGTATTGAGAAGAGAAAGGGGAGTGTTGGGAAAGAAGTGGAAGGGAAAGAGCCGGAAGAGAAAGAGGTGGAAGGGGAAGAGGGGCAGGGGAAGAAGGGCAGTCAAAGAGGGCCAGATAAAAAAGGGAAGTTGTGGTAGGGAAAGAGGGTAGGGGAAAGAAGGGTAAGGAATGCTAGGTAGGGTAAGGGGTTTGTGGGAAAGATGGGTAGAGGTAGGTGAGGCAGGTGAAAGGGCAGCAACGGACGGGGCTCCATTTAAGATAGAGGGATGAAATGTTCTATACATGGTAATGGGTTCGAAGGGGGCAGGGAGAAGGGCAGGTAAAGTAAGTGTGGGTAGGGCAAGTGGCGGAGGCATGGGTGCAGGGTAAAGGTTGGTAGGCAATGGGGTGAAAGGGGAGAAAAGGGACAGGGGAAGATGTGTTGGGGAATGGGTGGTAGGGTAACGGGGCATGAGGAAGGAGGGACAGGGTGGACAAGTGAGAAGGAGTGGTAGGGGAAAGAGTGACAGGGAAAGGTGTGGCAGAGGGATGAAGAAGGCCGGTGGAGAGGCAGAAACGCGTCAGGTACCAGCTAGTAACTTATATATTGACCAATTTTCAGAGACTTTTATATCCAGTGTTTGATGACCAAGTGTATACTAAGTATGTAGAAAGTAGGCGGCGTAGCAAATCTCCCTCGCCACTTGAATAGCACAACCATTAAGTCGATTTTCTATCACCTACTGCACCTAAATTAAAGCTCATTTATTTGTTGTAACTTGACCAGAAGAAAGATTTAATGCTAAAGCTTTAAGTATTAACAACAAAATTTTAACCTATAACCGGAAAAATGCGCGGTCTGTATTTTGCACCACTTGAATAGGACACTTTAACGAAAGAAAAAAAAAACATTTTAGAGAATTCGGATTCTTTTTTAACACAAATATTACATAATTACATTTAAGGTAATTGGCTAATTTCACTTTAACAGATATTATTTTAATAGTGTTTAGAGCCATCATTCATGCAACAAAACTTCACACATACGGTTTGTAAGGGATGCATACAAATTGGCTAAATATTTTAAGCTAGCAACTTATCATTAGACTACCTGCAAATTTTGAGCAATCAGCATCATTAAGTTTGTGTTTGCAGCCATTGAAAACAGAGACATGAAATGCAAACAGAGGGACAGAAATCAGAAGGTTGCCGTGCCCAACTGAACAGAGAAACCCACTGTTTCAACTACTGCGTGGCCTCTGAAGTGTAGTATGGATTTAATTTTCAACCATGGTCATGAAACGATGCAACAACTTGATCATATCGCGCTTATTAACACTACTATGAAGTTGTCACACAATTGCGTTTGAGGTTAATTTTGGTATTCCAAGTTGAAGACTACATACTACGATAGTAAACATTTGAAAGTATAACTTCTAAAAGAAATTGTTGGGTAACTATTTAATTACCTACACTTGTTTTATTAACTCGCAGAATTTAAGTTTCTCTGTGGTTTCGGTTGAGTCAAATATTGACGCAGGACTTAATCAGAAAATGATTCGTGATAAGCTGGAATTGTACGTTATAATTTAGTATACACGAAATATTAGCTCAATAGGTTCTACGGATTTTGAAGCACGTCCAAAAAATCTCATCTTTCTGTAGCAACTTTTACAAAATCATCACAGGCCACGAAACTTGGTTCTATAAGTACGTTCAGGAAACAAAATGGCAGTCCATGTTATGGAGCGTATAAATTATTGCTACTGCTCCTTTAGAAACTGTATAAATAGTGACTTTTAAGCGATACACAGAAGACATCAAACTAGAAGTTTTCTATAATGCATTCAAAAATGTTTTTATTTCTTCGCTACTCACCAAACTTTTGTTAGCGCCTAAACACTTAGCAAATATACAAAAACAATAGAACGCTGTTGTTGGAGTGTAGCTAAAAGTTATTTAATTTCGGTTTACTATTTACTTATTTCGTGTTTTCTCATCTTAATGACATTGCACTAAATTAAATGACAACGCAGACAAATAAACAATTATATTTATATATCGTAGTACAATTTTTATACCTGCAAGTCATGCTGCTCCAAATCGAGAAAAAATAAAGTGACAGAAATCATTGAAAAAAAAAAATGGAAAATTTATACACAAAAATTGTAGTTTCATTCCATACTAAAAGCCAAAATGGTTCATTATTGTCTACTTTACTCTATATGAGTATTTTTACTTGTAGCACATCCTCAGGCGTCTTGTCCGTAATACGTGTTTATGACAACATAAGCTTTTTTTTTCTTCTGTTGAACCAGGAACGAACGAACGAATGAATGGGCTTTCGTTCGAAGGCAAAGTGAACAAATATTTGCGGATTTTGTGCTGCGTTGTATAACCTCAAACCAGCTCTAAACTCTCGACTCAACCCCTTTTGACGGCACAAAAACCGCTTGACCGACAGGCTACAGCTACACAGCTGACCATGCCGCATCCGTAGCAAAGCTAAACCAAAAACGCACAACCAATCGTGCAACCGAGCATTAAGCCACAATGACTCTTCATGCCCGCCGCTAGTTCAAACTTTCTAAAGCAGCAAGAAACAAAGTATTAAGCAAAACCGAAAGTTTTATACACTTTACAAGTCCTTAAAAAGTATCGTAGTCGTGGAATACACACAAAAAAAAATTTGTATCTTGTAATGAGATCAAACCTATTCGGCTTTTACGAAGTGTACAAATTTTAATCAGTTGAGTGAATACTGTCAATATTTTTGGATAATGGTTTTCTTCTTCATTGATGACAATATTTCTCAAAACTCCCACAATCTGAACAGTTTTGCCATCAACATTTTGCTTCAACTGCTTCAAATCTGAATTAGAAACGTGAGAAGAATGAACACTTCACACTAGTATCTAAAAGTTTTCGCAACTCAATCCGAACTATGTAGGTATAGTAAGTTCCTCATACAAGGACTAAGGTCTATTTATAGATTTAAGTCAATGCTTTTAATAAATCTGCAATCGATTTAATCATCTAGCAGTCTGTTCCGTTTCTCACTTTCGAGAAAATTTTGTGAAAGAGATTTCGATAAAATGAATTGATTTGGCTTCGATTAAGTAATACAAGGTTTGATCTAAAAATAACAGAACTTTTAAAATAAATCACAGAAGACGTAGCGCCATCTATTTAATGTTAAGTGAAATAATAATAAGTTCATCTTACTGTACAATCTAAAAAATATTAACTGGAGTGCATTACAAAAACATCATTTCAACAACTGAAAATGATCCAAATTTTCTTGATTCGATCGTAGCTGGTGATGAAATACAGTGACAGAGACAATCTGACAGAGACAATCTGCAGAACGGAAGTCAAAAGACGAACCAACACGTAAAAATTACGTTTTCAAAAGTCAAGACTCAAAACAGTGTTGATAACTTTCTATGATTCCAAGGGTATTTACTTCTCAAAGAATTTGTTCCAGATGGTTAAACTGTCAATGGCGAATATAATTTACAAGTTTTACATCGTTTGTGGTCGAGAGGACAGCAGATGTGTTTATTGCATGATGATGCACCACCTCACAAGACCAAAAAAGTCAATGAGTTTTTGATGAAAAAACAGATTTGTCTCATCGACCACCCTCCGTATCTATCGCCTGATCTATCACCGTGCGATTATTTTTTCTTCACAAAAATGAAAACTGTAATGAAAACAGCTTTTTACGATGACATTCCAGCCGAGTTTAAAAAGTCTATGGATAAATTGGTTTAGCGTTCCAAACGTTGTGTTGTGGATCGTATTTTGAATAAATATTCAGGGGTGCCACAGGAATCGATTCCGCTCGAATTCCACTTCAATTTCAATTCACCATGCCACAGACCTCATATACTAGCGAAATGCAATTCGTATGAGGGGTACTATTTATATTTCGGGAATAGCAAATAATAGCCAACATTTTTATGATTATTATTGTGTTTCAAAATATTCCCCTTGATGATTAATACACTTTTGCATTCTTTCAAACCATTTGTCACAGCAGTTTTTCCATTTCTCTTGAGACACCTCCAAAACATGGTTTTTGAAATTATGGGGTATCCAATGAGAGTAGCTAAGTGTCCATGCAAAATCGAGTGTATTGAAGTGGAACTAATGTGCAAGGATGCCTCTATCTCACGATATGTCACATGACGATCTTGCATTATCAGTTAACGCATTCATTATCAGTTAAACAAAACAAATAGCAATTGTACATCAAAACTTTGTGAGTACGTTTATGTCAGAAAATGTCAAACTTTTTTATAGTGTTGCCTGATTTTAGCTTTTGACATTAGTTGTGTCAGTTCCCGAAATATAAATAGCAGCCCTCGTAATTGTGCTTACGAATTGACTAAATACGCCTCTAAAATATATTTTGTAAATAAAAAGGCCTATCGTTGCAGATAGGGAGTACAATTTCTGATTAATAAACAATTAATAATTTAATATGTTTTAATTAACAAATTAGCATTTTACTAAACCAACTATGATTTCGCTAGTTGCATTTCACTGTTGCCACTTTTTTTTAACAAGTTTTTCGAACTTTGTTTTTAAGTAAATAGCATGCTGCTTTCAACGTTAAAACTAAGCTAAGCGTTGCCGGCATCAAACACATAAAAATTTAATTTTTAAATATTTCAATTAAATACAACTACAAATAAATATTAATCCTCTCAACTCAAACCCTCTCTCTAGCTCTTAATTTTCATGTTTGTGTGTTTGTGTGCGCAGCAAGTATTTTTTTATTTATGTTTTGTGTTGCTTATATTGGTTCCTAGTTCTTTAGCTCTGTAATACGTTTTTGGCATTGCTTGCTAAAGTGCGGCTGCGTTATTTCGTATAGCAGTAAGTACTTTTCTAAGTTGCGAGTTCAAACCTCGGGCGAACTCGGAAAAAAAATTTTATTGAAACAAACTTTTATTATACGCTTACAATGATATTTTCACATATTCTACCATGCGCAAACCGCATCCCACCGAGCGCATAACTATAGCTTTCACAAGCCAATTTAAGCAGAACGATTAGGGTGGTCGTACCTGTCTATCGCTTGTTCAGGCGGAACGTCAGAAATGGGCATGGGCATATGATGGTTAAATATGTAATTTAATAATACTTTTATATTTGATGAAACAGTTCATTAAATAGAGAAAAGAAAACCAAATTTTAAACATGAATAAAATGCGAATGATACAGAGAATACTCACAAAATACATATATATATATAATAATAGCTATCTTTATCGAACTATTCAGAACGAAAGTTCGACTGCCACGAATTTCGAAATTTGATAAGAGTTTAGTATGGGAATTACATAAAAAGAAAAGTGTTTCTCCCAAATCTGATTTTTTTTTTTAAATGGTGGAAGCGTGGCACTTCCCACTTTTAAAGGTATTCTTATTTTCAACGGTGGCCCTTACACGTGCACCAAGTTTCATTAATTTGTGTCGAATTTTTCCTGAGACACGACGAATTTGTTTTTTCTATTGATTAGTGGGAGAGAGTTG
Organism: Leucophenga montana; assembly: GCA_035044765.1. Taxonomy (NCBI): domain Eukaryota; kingdom Metazoa; phylum Arthropoda; class Insecta; order Diptera; family Drosophilidae; genus Leucophenga; species Leucophenga montana. The sequence continues at coordinate 16,113 of JAWNNQ010001285.1, read as the reverse complement.
GAGTCAGAGTTAATTATGACAGCAACCATTTCCCCATTGTATAATATTTCTACCGATGCCATTTACATATGTACCAAATCTCATTCATCTACGTCAATTAGTTGCTGAAGTATCAAGAATTTGGTTTTTCTCTTATATGGAATTGGGAGAGTGAAGCGTGGCATCGCTCATTTTTCCAGTAGATATAATTAATAAGAAATTCTTCATCGATATTAAATTTTAAGCCGATCAGTCCAATAGCTTAGACGAGACTAGATTGAAATGAGACACTTCCTAAAGACTTACTTCAAGCCGTTGCAAACTTCCTACAGAATTTCAAGAATTCTTTCCAATTGTAAGTGTAGCGTATGAAAAAACTCCTAAACGAAATAGAACAAAATAAACTTGAACAAAAAATGATTTATGAATGGCAGCGATTCAAAGCAATTGGATCGTAGCTGAGCTCTGCCAACTTGAATGGCATGAAAATCAGCAGGGAGTTACCATCTTGAATAGTTTTTGGTCGGATCGTATTGTTATAGGAATCGATTATGATGAGAGCAATTTGTTCGTGCAGCATCAATTAGATACTTTTTTTGTCGACTGTTTACGGAGGACAATGAAGTGTTCCATGGGCGCGTACACTCAATCGATTCTTAGTTTGCGTATATAATATACGTTTAGAGCATAAAGAGTTGGGAAGTTTTTTTTTTTTTTTTTTTTGGTTTCTTTCGAGAATTTTAGCTTTTGTTGTTTAACCAACTGCTACATTTCCAAGTATGTAGAATATATAGTACGCAGTTTAGTGGGTCAGTTTGTGTATCTGTACGTATAATGCGTGTGTAATGCAATACTTTTTAAGTATCTCAAGTTTCGTTGGAATATATATATTATAGTACATATATAAGCATATGGGAGCTGCCGTTCGTTGCATTGCATGAAGTTGCGTGCGTGTTGAGGTTGCTTTTGTAGCATAGTGTATTGTAGTTCATATTGCGTATTATACGCTAAGTTTATTGTAAGCAGTTGAATGCGTGCTGGTTTATGCTTGGATTTAAGATTTAATATTAGATATGATGTTTGATTTAAAAATATTCGAGTAATAACTTTGCTATTTATTATTAAAATTTTTAATCGGGACTTGAGTTTCATGCTGATAGAGTCTGTTTAAGTACTATATATAGGCAGTATAGTATTATTATTATTATTATTATTATTATTATGCAGTATGTTTAAAAAATGTACTACGTATCTCTTAAAACACATCTGTGGAACTTACTCATCATAAAAAGTTTTTTCGCAGTATGATCAAAGATATTTCTTAAAGTTAATGAGCTACACATATATTGTGATTTTATAGTAGAACTCGCTTCGCTCGCAGAAATGAAAAAAAAAGTAGTAAAGCTTAGTCAAAAAAAAAAACAAAACAAAAATAAGAAGGTTTGCCCATTTCCACACCAACACATAGGTGGAGAATTTGGCGCATTTTTTATAATGTGGTGTCCCCAATAGGTATAATCTACTGTCAACCATGCCATAGAAGTTCTGATGGATTCTGTTTGTTCAGAAACACGACAGGATAATGGACAGCATTGTCAAGTTCAATGACTGAGTCCAAAACAAATATTGCTCGCTATCCAATCTAATGATTTTTCAAAAATATGTGAATTGTCATACAATATTCTTGCTCTCTTCGAGAGATGTAAGAACTGTTTGCAATCATTAGGGGCAAAATGAAATAGATATAATCTACGGCCGATATAGGTCTTCGGTTATTGTAAAACTTCCCTATAAACAGCGTTTTTTGTTTTAACATCAGGAGCCAAAATAAATAAGTTGCTAGCAGAACTAACTCTTGAGCAGGCCACATAAAATTGACCATGGGAGAAGCAATCATCTTTTAGATCCAGTCCGGCCAGCTTTAAAGTCTGTCCATGTGACTCATTTATTGTTATAGCAAAACAGACTTTTACAGGAAATTGTACTCTCTTAAACTGAAAGGGCTGGTTATCAGATATTGGAGGTATTCTTGGTATAATTACGGTTTCTCCTTTGGCAATATATGGTAGGGGTACATTACAGGGTACAAGGTTTCTCCCCATATGATTTTTAGACGCGCGCGAGTAACGCGCAAAATGCCCTACTATTTTTTTTTGTGTCTCCTGCATCCCTAAGTCAAGTTCTTGTTAAATTTTGTGTTTGCGCCAAAAGTAAAAATAATATGGTTGCCCGGTTCGGGAATAGTACTAGTAAACGGGTAATTATGGGCATTGCAGTATGTATTCCTGTGCGACATTTTTATGATGCGTCAGCTGTTCGATGAAACGCTTAACTTAATCGGTAAATATCAATTAAATAATCATTAAAGCCTAATATATACTTGTACACCTACACTTAAATCTTCCCCGGGAACCTGTCTGACTACTTGTGAAAACCAATTGAAATTCACGGAATTAGTCAAGAAAGAAAGAAAGAAAGAAAGAAAGAAAGAAAGAAAGAAAGAAAGAAAGAAAGAAAGAAAGAGCCATAGATCTACCCGTACATCACAACATTGGATTCTTTAAAAACTTCGAGAAGGATTTTACCATTTTTTCGATTTCAATTTCACAAAATTTCAACGAAAGTTAGAACCGGAACAGGCCTGTGTGTGAATAAGAATATACGCTCAATCAATTCAATTTTAAATTTATTCATTTGCACAATTGATTGAGAAGCAGATGTGAACATGGCTTCAAAGAATCGTTCGATGTACTCTCACATGGATATCTTTCCGGACAATATTTGCGATAGTGATGAGCACGGTGAATCGAAATAAAAAACTTTTATGTCGACTTATTAGATGTGATGATTAGTTTAAATAGCTTTTGTTTTGTTTGCATTTTCTTTTTAAATGTCATGAAAGAAGAAAACAAGCTCAGAACAGTGAATGTCACTCCACTTTATTTCTAAAGGGGAGTGGGACGGAGCATTAGTCATTGTGATATTATTAAAATTTCATCTTTGACTATAAATTCACCGTGGATGCATTTATTTGGCTGGTAGCAGAGTTAGCAGGGTAGCGAACACACTTACCCACCACAAAATATTCACCATGCGACTCAACAAATTTAAAATGTAAAAAGTTAAATTAAGTTAGCGGAATTTTTTATTAAATTTATGAAAATATTATGGTTGAATGGTAATTTAAGCCTTTTTAAATCGGAAATAAAGAAACTCTAAGAAAAATTATATATGATATATATATATATATATATATATATATATATATATATATATATATATATATATATATATATATATATATATATATATATATATATATATATATATATATATATATATATATATATATATATATATATATATATATATATGTGGTGAAAATTAAGTATTAGATAAGTTTTTTTTGCTCTTTTCACTATTTTTAGACTATTCACACATAGTGTGAAATGGTATTATCAGTTTGTCTGAAAGTTTGTAACGCATTCAAGGAGCCATCGAAGACCCCATAAAGCTCGTCGAGACGAATCGATCTAGCCATGTCCGTCTGTCCGTCTGTCCGTCTGTATGTTGTTGCGCATTTTTTGGGGACCAATTTTTATGCTATCCAGTTGAAATTTTGCACAAATACTTCTTTTTATTGTAGTTTATACTCTATATCAAGATTGACCAGCCACGCCCACTATTTGGGGTAGCTCCCATACAAACTTATGGTCCACTTTTGACTCTTTGTAAGAAAAACTTTTTTTATCAAAGTAAATATTAGGTTGAAATGCAATGTGGTGCCTTTTTATGGTCAGCCGCTTAACATACATAGACTAACGGGCGTGGCCTGCCCACTATTTGGGGTAGCTCCCATACAAACCTATGGTCCACTTTTGACTTTTTGTAAGAAAAACTGTTTTATCAAAGTAAATACTAGGTTGAAATGCACTATGGTGCCAGACGCTAAACATACATAGACAATTGGGTGTGGCCCGCCCACTTTTTGAGGTAGCCCCCATACAAACCCACAGTTCACTTTTATGCATTTGTAATGGACAACTGATTCATATACATATACAAAGGAACGTGTCCCGCCCACTTTTTGAGACAATCCCACATAAACCCACAGTTCACTGGAAAACGTCAATATCAACTTGAAATTCGATATGGCGGCATCTTACACATCTACTACATCGCTTCATACACTTCTACCAGTGAGCGTGTATTTCTTAAAATCGTGATTAAACCCCCCCTTTTATGTATTACAATACTATTTAAAGTTTCGTGTGAATGGTCTTAGAGCTGTCGTTCAACAGAAGTTAACGTTTTTTCTTGTTTTTTTTTTTGCGGATTCGTACTAAAATACTGGATCTCAAAAAATGTTGATTTGCCAATCACTAGTATTTATATATATTATTTTATATTGCAGTTCTTCTGAAAAGAAACTTTGCAAACATATTTTTCTTGATTACCACTCACTGTTTTACAACAAATTTATTTTTACTACACACAAATATTAAATGAAATAAAATTTCTCTATTAAATTAACTTCATCAAACTGCCGACAAACAAACCGCATGAAAGAGCATCTTTATGATACATGATGCTATTCTTGCATCCTTCGTGTGTGTATAAAAAAATTTGACCGCAAAATAACAGCTGCGGCAACACAATGTCGACAGCACGTTTACCCTTCATAATAAATTTACATTGAACAAGCAAGAACGTAGCAAGTCGAGTCTTCACGATGAAGAAATACCCTGTACTTTAGTCTAGTGATTATAATTTTTAACTACAGGAAATTTGTGTCGGTATGTAGCTGAATTTAGGTACATTATTTTCTAGGGATTATCAAAAGTAGCAACCAACAATTCGAATCGTATTGCGATTATTCGCAAACATTTTATGAACCTCAAATAAATCTGTCTACAACATAAATTTGCATAAACTTAATTAATAAACTATTTTACCCTACGGTTACAGGCTATAAAAATTATACAGAAACAGAAATAACTATCAATGTTAAAAGTCAAATTGATACATGAGGCAGCACAACATGAGGCTCCAGATGTCAGCAACAATGACAACAAACATCCACACTGCGTATGCGTTACCCCCTTTAAATACTTTTATTATATATTTTGTTGTTGTTTGTGCTGACAACGGAGGTGACAACATGTCAACAGGCGCCGCAGGATATACAATATGCAACATGCTGCAAGGACAGCAAGGACAGCAAATGACTGACTGTGTGGTTGCTTACCAAAAAATATGCATGCGACAGCAAAGAAGCAAATATGCTGACAATAAATCAGCATCAACTCAAATATCAACTTAATACGAGTATGCGTAATTAATGATTTTATTTTATTTTATTTTTAATTTTACACAATACAAACTTGATTTTAATAACATTTTGACATTTGCATCCTTATAAATTATGTGCCACAACAGTAGCAGATTCGAAACTTAATTGCCATCACGTGTCCCACAACTTTTATTATGCAATAATTATGGTATACAATAATTAATGGAAATGTGAACGTAAAATTCTTATGAAGTTATATATGTAAATTTGTTGGCATAAAATTAAGAAGAAAAAAAAAAAACAATGTAAGAATGCAGAAAGATGTTGTCGCAATTCATTTGTTACTCAACACGTTTTTCCTGAGAAGCTTCTTATAAGTAGCAAAGCTTTGCAATGTGCGCTCCACATACTGATGAGAGCTTGTGGCTGAGTTCGAAATACGCCAAACCTTTTGCTATGCAACAAAAAGTTGTAGTAATTGTCAAATGTCAAAAATCGTTCTCAATGTTAAGTGACCTTGAGAGCAAGCTAAAACTCATATGTTCATATACAATGTATAAATAAACATAAATCCGTTTATATACATACTAGTACATCGCGGGACTCAGAAAACTCAACGTATTTAGCGGTGTGCTGATGCTTTGGAAACGGTTTTGTTGCTTAGCATTTTTGAAAACGTCAAAACAATGTAAGTGTGCTATAAAACAAACAAACCCACTGAAATGGGTATTTCTTGTCTGATAAACGATTCGCTCGTCGACAATGCTACGCGGGCAATTTAATAAGTCAGTGTCTTTTTGAATTTAAAATTTTATTGATTTGAGGCTAGTCCCTGAGGTACACACATTAAGTTTTTTTTTGAAAGCAGATATGAAAGGCAGACAGACGGACAGTGTTTGACGTTGCACTGTGGTTTTTTTCCGTTTTTTTTTTTTTGGCATCAAGTCAATTTGTTCTTTTTGTTAAGTGTTTTAAAATTTTGTTGATTTTTAATTTTTACACACCCTAGTTAGATAAAAAAATATTTTTTTTATTTATTTCTGTTTTGCTTTAACAGCGCGTTAAAGTCAGCTGATTATGTACAACACGTTTTGTATGAAATTGGCGGGAAAAATTTTACAACTTTGAAGGTTTGTTCTGACGAAAGTTTACACAAAAGTGAAAAGGATTACTATGGAAAACTATTGTCGAGGTATGTAAAACTATAGTTTACCATTACTTGTGTCGTTGTTATGTGTTTCTGTCCAATTGTACCGTGTTTTGTCTATGTGTATTTTTAGAATGAGCTTAACAAGTGTAGTTGTGTTTCGTGGATCAGTACTTTTGCATGGCAAAGCGTAGCAAAAAGTTTTAAGTGCGAAGTTATTAAGCAAAGTGTGCAGATTAATGCGAAACTAATGCTCTTTGTCCAAATCCATACGATTTCGCAAAAAATAAAATTTTTCTAGTACAATATGTGTTTAGTCGTGCTGAGCTGGTAGACATTTGGATCAACAACAATCGCTTAGGAGACGCAGTACAACAGCATATATTGCAAAATATCACACAAAAGCATTTAAATGACGAGAATATTAGATCAATAAATGAAAAAGTGAAAGCCTTCGTCAATTATATTAATAAACACCGGCCGAAGTGTAATTCAACTCTGGAAAGATTTAAGGGAAAGCACTCAAAATGGCTTGCCAAAAGCATAGTCATAGAAATCAATGGTCATTATGCGTTAGCAAATAGAATGGTTTGCCCAAAATGTGATTACGAAAGCGCTGGTCCTCGTCTGAAAAGAAAATTAACCGCGGAATTTACAGAGTAGAATAAAAACTTATCTCCCTTACTTATACATGCTACCACAGTTTTAGCTAAAAAATCAAATGAAAAAGCAGCTTTACTATCATCAATTCTTAATTTTGATTATGATATTCTACAAAGTTTTCATATCATTTTAACAACGATTAACTGCGAGTACGATAAAAACTCGGAGAAGTTTAAAGCCTTCTGTGCTAAAGTTTTTGTGGCATATCAGAAAAAGTATTCTTGGTACCCCATGTCGACTACTGTTCACAAAGTCTTAGTACATGTGCAAAAAATAATAGATACTTGTTTGGTTCCTTGTGGCTGCCTTGGGGAACATCCATCTGAATCCCGAAAAAAATTGTACAAGAGCGATAGAAGAGGCCACGCAAGAAAATGCAGTCGACTAGACAATATCACAGACGTTTTCAATAGATCCATGGATAGTTCTGATCCGTGGCTGTCCAGTACCTATTTAAAAGAACGACCAAATACAATCAAAAGAAAAACAATACCAGCAGAAGTTATATCTCTATTACAAGCACCACTTTTAGAAATTCAATGCGAAAATTATGATCCAGATTCCACACAGAATTCGTCCGACGAAGAGTATGAAGAACAGGATGGACTTGAGGTTATTACTTCAGAACAAGAATATTTTGAACTAGAAGAAAATTGAGTTATAGTGAGTAACTTAACCAAACTTATTTAAGATTTTGTATAATGTATCTTTACTTTCAGAATGAAGGACTAACCACATCACCAGACAATAATAGAATCATAACATATGAAACTTGTTAGGTCATCTTTGGAACGTAAAACATTAATACAATCCAAATTTCAATTCAATAGCTTTAAATTTAGAGTTTATGCCAAAGTAAACGGGGAAAAAACCACTGTGCGTTGGTTAATCGCAATATTTTCAAGTTTTTGCGCCATATCATGAAGTTGTATAAAACATGAATCCATTGCAGCACATTAGGGCTCAAGCAGTAGATGAAAGAGTGGTTTTCTTTTGTCTGTTGGGCGTAGTCTGATTGCCTTTCGTATCTGCTTTAGTATATGGCTGTCAAATACTTAATGATGCATATAGCTTAAAATTTGAATGTAGTCTATTGACAGATGCTAGTGGACAGGATTCGCCGGTGTTGCATTTAGGTCCATATTCACGACTTGCCTATATTTTTATAGGTCACATTTTTTTCACATTATGTCCTACTTTTCATTGTCAGAACTGTTATTAAGCCAATAAACGTATTGCCTAACTAAAGCAAAAGCAAAATAAAAACCAACAATATTGAAATTTTTTATTAAAATTTGAAATGGAAAAGTGCATATAAAATTCATGGACTGGATTGTTTTTTACTATGCATTTTTATAGACGATATAATTGTCATCTAAAGAAGTAAATCGAAAAAAAACTCGGGGAACTCCATTCACGTGCAGCAATACCAGACCAAGATTAAATACTTAGGACACATTGTTAGCGACAGAGGAGTACATACGGATACGGACAAAACAAATGCTGCAGTTCGAGAGCTTAAACCACTTCGCTCGGTGAAAGAAGTGCAAAGTTTCCTGGGCATCGCATCATGGTACTGATGCATTATACCAGGGTTCACCGATCAAGCGAAGCCCCTATACGACGTCATTAAAAAGGAACAATGTTTGAGTGGAGCGAGAAACAACAACAGACGTTTGAAAACTTCAAAAAATTACTACCAGACTACCAGCCCCCGTCTTAGCGTGCCCGGACTTGAACAAAATTTTCAGCCTGCAGGCAGACGCCAGTGATTACGGCTTGGTAGCTGTGATCACACAAGTAGACGGTGGTCAAGAAAAGGTGATTGCATATGCTAGCCGAAATCTTAGAAACGCTGAATGCAATTACTCAGCCACCGAGAAATAATGCCTAGCGATTCTTTGGGGCATTTGCAGATGTACCTCGAAGGTTACCATTTTATGGTATTGACGAAACATCTCGCATTCAAATGGCTCAACTCTATCGATAGTCCAGCGGGTCGCATTGCACGATGGGCTTTAGAACTACAATCATACTCATTCGAGGTTCGTTATAGCCGAGGTAAGCTAAACGCCGTTGCGGACGCCTTGTCTCGTCGACTGATGGAAACGGTATGTAGCGCACTATTGGTTGAAAATCAACAATGCTCGTAGATTCGAAGAAATATAAATGAAGTTCGAACTAATCAACTGAAGTTTCCGGATTTTACTATACAAGAGGGACATTTGTATTGTCATAGCTCATCTATTAATTGAAATAATGTGCAACCCGGTGGATACTATTGACCATTCGCGCAGCGTTCAGTCCTAATTTGGCACCCAATAACTAATAACTTGCGTGGTCAACGATTTATACCGCCAAAAGAAACTGTTTAGACGTTTAAATTTCATGTTTTGGAGGTACCATGTTCAGAATGAGTAAAACTTTTTTATATTATAAAAATATACAAAAAGGAAAACATGCCTAAAAACCATTCCTCTGTTAATAAAACAAAATGCTTTGCTGAGTGTCAGGCGTATTGAACAATAACAAAAATGCGAAAATCAAATAAAACAATTTGCAGAACGCACAGAAATGCCAAGCAATCACAGCCGCAAAGTATGCAATGTAAAATCATATTCGTATGAGCGCTTTAAGTGATTTTTGTTGGCATCTTTCTTTCGATTTACGAGCAACGCAGATTACGCATACGCCGTGTGACATGCCGTAAAATACGAAGACGGAAAATGGTGACGGGAAATAAAAGCAAAGCTGTCAACCGCTGACAGCAACAGTGTCAACGAAGAAAACAGCGGGTTATGTTGTTACAAAAAAAAAAAAAAACAAAAAAGCGAAAAAATAAAAAGTATAAAAAAATGACAGCCAGAAAATCAAATAAAATGAAGGAAAAGCAAAGCAAAGCGAAATGAAATGAAAAGCAGCAGGAAAAAAAATGTTTGTTCTCAACAGATTTTTAACTTGAATTCATATTTGTATTTGTATTTTACTCTCATCGTCACGATTTGTTGTTGATTTGTTATTGTTGCCCCGCCCGCTGTGCAACAGCTCAAGTGTGCCCCTACCCCTATTTTCAGGGAAGTTTATTTTTGTTTTTACTGGTAGTATACATATATTGTTAACAACAACAACAACAATAAGAATAACATGTCATAACACGAATAAGCTTATTTTTATAATCACACAAAACAATTTTCAAGTGAAGTGCAAAGAATGACAAAAATTTTTAATATAAAGAAAATCCATAAAATATGAAAGCGTTTTACTTTCCAGTTTTGTATTTTTCAATTTCAATTTTCATTGACACAAATAAGTTGACGCGCGGTAAATAAGCATTTGGCTTTTGTAAAGGCTTCGGAAAAGGATTGCCTTTTCTTTTTGGTTTTTTTTTTTGACAGGCGCTGTCAAAAAATTTGATATTTCATTTGATTGGCATTCGATTTTGGGCAATGGAAATGAGTGAATATTATTGTTTTTGGTAGGCAATTTAGTTTTATGTTTTCCAAGTGAAAATCTAAGAAAAAGGCACATGCTGCGTATATGCTATATTTTGTGCCGTAAAAAATATACATTGCTCCTACGCAGCGTTGTACTATTTAAGGAAAATATATCTAGCGGGGGTAGATTTGAGCGATATTTAACTACCTGTGACTCAATCACGGGGACTGAAAAATCACTGATATCAGTTGGTACTCGATATTGTAAATATCAGTGATTGAGTATTATTTGTTTGTTGCTATTGTCACTGTGATTCACGGCGTATGATTAATATATCATGCATGTAGTGTTAGCAGCACAAAAAGTATCAACGTATCAAGAAATGATATGTTACTGATTCGCCGTGAATTACAATATCGAGTGGCAACTGATATCAGTGATTTTTCAGTCGCAGTGATTGAATCACAGGCAGTTGACTTTCGCTCAACGGATGTATTGGATCATACACGTAGTGTTCACAGGCGATTACATCATATGTAATAAAGCTATTCAAGCACTTGTTTTGAATTCAGTCTTTATGTTTCGTTGGCTTTTATCTCTGCAAGCATCTGGTTTCTTTCACTGGAGTGGAAAATGAAATGTTTCTTTCCGATATTTTCTTTGGTTTTTTATATGCAATCCTGTCTATAAAATGACATCAAAACACAACTCTTTCAACATAACTATGCGGTTTCACGTAGTATTGCCTTAGTCCTTACAAGTTGTAGTGAAGATGTGGTCATTCCTGGGACAAGATATTGATCAATCCTGGGAAGAACTATGTGAAAAATAGATGAAACGGAAATAAAATCAACAATGTTTTCACTAAAATAAATCCAAAACCGATGACTTCCTGAAATACCATCTTCTCGCCTCAATTCCCAAAATTTTGTCAAGGAACACTTCTTCTGTTACGGGAGCCCAATGATTGAGACTATATCCAACTCTCTGCTCTTGGTTTTTATGTCATTTTAAGCCAATTCTCTCCAGAAAATGGCACAAAAAAGAAGATATTCCAGAAACTAATGACGGTTTCCTGATGTATGAAATTAGGCACAAAGATGTGTAGTGAAGGTATGCCACTTGGTCAATCGTGGGAAGGATAATGTGGCATATACATGTTGCAATGCGTTTTTGGAATGGGCGATCAACAATTGTTGGCACTGGAATATATACAAAGCAGGTGACTACCTAAAATACCCTCTTCCCGCCTCAATTCCCAAGATCTTTATAAGAGCTCATATCCTGTTGCGGGATCCCAATGATTCTGACTATATACGCCACACTATCGAGAGGTTTCTTGTACCATTTTAAGTCAATCCTCTCTACAAAATGTCACTAGATATCGATTTGGTGGCAAATCTGGCTATCACGCTTGGATATTAAAAAAAACATTTAAAAAACCTCATGGTTTTGGTAAAATTCTGCTTTGTAATGCCAATTTCTGGAGACGATTTGCTTAAAATGGTAGAAGAAACGATTCGATGGTGTGGGAGATAGGCGGAATCATTGGACTCCCGCTGCAGATTATGGGCTGCTTACAAAGATTTTGGGAATTGAGGCGGGAATAGGGTATTTCAGATATTCACACTTAAGAAGACTATGAGTAAAAGTGTTGATTTAGTTAATAAACAAAAACAAATTTTGTTTAGAACATATGTAGGTGCTTGCATCGATGATTTTCCAGAATACAACCAATTAATTATGCAGTGGATTAGTTTTTATATGAAGGTCATTATGTCTATTGGCTGCCGTGGAATGGAAACTTCATCTTATTCTATACGAGAACAATATATGCATTACTTCAATCCATTGTCAACAAACACTTTTCAGACAATCGAGAATACATGGTGCGACAAATAAGTTCCGAGAAACGAAACACATCAAAGTAAATAGTGGTGCCATTTTTGTGTTCTGAAAGCTAGTCATACCAATTTCTCAATCGGTTGAGAAAAGGCAAGTTATGACAGTTCGCTCAATAAAATTTTTTTGTCTATGTAAAAATACTAACAAGGAACAAAGATTGGTTATTAAATTTCACGCAAACTTGGTAAAACTTTTTCAGTTGCATAAACGATTTTTGGAAGACAGAGAGATGTTAGAAGATGACAATCGTGAAGGAAGGTCAATTTCATTGCAAATGATGGCAATGCTTCACTCAGAATGATGGAAGAGGCTTTAAACATTAGTAGTGAAACTATCCGACCCATTCGTCTTAAGTATTTGGGCAAAACAAAGGTATGTGCAAAATTTATACCAAACACTTTAACGGTTGCTCAAAAATCGGCGCGTGTCAATTATTCCAAAGAAGTCATTGCAGCTGCCAGAAATGATCCAAACTTCTTGCAATCAATTGTTACTTGTGACGAAACATGGTGCTTTAAGTAAGACCCAAACCCCAAGCGCACTTTGAGCGGAATGGGGTTCGAAAAATTCACAACAAGCCAAAAAAATATGGAAAGTTCCATAAAAAATCTAAGCAATGCACATTACATTCTTCGATAGCAAAGGAATTGTCCACAAGAAATTTGTGCCAACTGGATAAACAATTACAGACACATACTTTCTTCAAGTTTTAAAGCGTCTAATGTCCAAAATCTATCACGATCCAGAAACCTTGTGTCTGTTGCAGGATAATGCAGAGAGTCACACCTCACTCATTATTCGTCCGTTTTTGGCTCAAAATCAAGTCTGTGTGTTGAATCATCCACCGATCCACCATAATCAACCGATTTGGCCTCTTGCGATTTCTCTCTTTATTCCTAAAAATTGTAATCGCAACAACCAAAAGTGAAAATTGAAGTACGGCTGTAAACAAAATTTCGACAATTTACGGAAAGTCTTAGTTTTCGGCTTTCTACAGCAATAAATAAAGGGTTTCTTGTAACTTATTGATTGATTGATTGATTTGCGTCGATTCGTGTTATGTGAAAACGTAGTGACTAGCTATGGACAATACTTTAAATGAAATACATTTTACCGTTATGTCTAGTGATTTAAGCGCTGCTTTGCTACGATATTAAAATCCAGTGAACTAAATATTGATTTGCTTTCAAAAAAGCTAACAGTTTCTCTTACGAAACTCTACAGGAAGACCAAAGAATGCATTCATTCCCAACTCTGAGGCGCATGATGTCAGCTACAATATTTAATTAAGTCTTTATATTTATTGATTTATTTATGCTCCTGGTGGATAGTGCGGTTGAACACACCGTGGAGTGATTGCAGCTGCACGCTCCTGTTTTGGAATGGACTGAAAGTCGTAATGGGTGACGATATTCCGCCATCGGAAGTCATCATCCTATTCCTAACCAGAAGTCAGGGAAAATCGGAGGAATAGACAGGAATAGGATCACCTAGAGGCCCAGAATGAAAGTCTAAAAACGCAACTTTGGAAGATGATATCGCTGCGGCAGGAAGGCAGCGGACAGCTGATGATAGTGAGCTGTAGAGTAACGAAATATTTATATTTTTTGGGGTTACATAACTCACCCGAATGCAGATTCTGTGACCACGAAGAGGAGACCCCTCTTCACAATCTTTGTAGAATGTGAAGCTGTAGCCAGGTGCAGACTACAGAGGCTAGGTTTAGGTAAAGTTTAATCGATGTGTATAAGGCGGTAAATTTATACTAGGATTCCATTCCAAATTACGCAAAGCAAAAAGTGCTTTTGAACAGATTCTAACTGTACCTTATAAACTGAGTGTTGCGGATTCCAAATACAACAAGCATATTCAAGTATTGGGCGGACCAATGCAGTGAATAAAAGTTTCGTAACGTAAGGATCACTAAATTCTTTCGACCATCGTTTGAAACAGCCAAGCAAACCCATTGCCTTATTACAAATAATATCAATGTGGGAAGAGAACAAAAGTTTTGGGTCAAAAAGAACGCCAAGGTCATTAATTGAAAATACACGCACCAGCGCAGAGCTTTCGATAAGGAATACAGATAAAATAGGTATTCTACGGCAAAAATTCATTACTTTGAATTTATCGCAATTTAGCACTAGGCCATTACGACGACACCAGTATATTTAAATCAGATTGTATCAAATTATGGCCCTCAGCACCATTGTAACTCAAACATAACTTAACATTATCTGCGTACATCAGAATATGGCAGTAAGATATGTTATCAGGCAAATCATTAATGAACAGTACAAATAGTAGGGGTCGAAGGTGACTACCCTGAGGTACTCACCTGAAAACACATCAATTCTGTGAGATAAGGTGTTATCAAATACTACACATTGTGAACGGGAATCCAAATAGGATGTTATCCATTTGACTAAAGCTTGAGGAAAACCTAAACATTCAAGTTTGTAAACCAAAATCCGAATCAAACGCCTTGCTAAAATCGGTGTAAATAACGTCCGTCTGTAAACCATTAATAAAGCCTTTGTTAGCCAATGTCGTAAGTTCCAATATATTAGTAGAAACTGATCTATTTCTAAGAAAACAATGCCGTGCAGAAGAAAATGGAGGCTTACAGTAAAATTGTAGTTGATCGGTAATTACCTTTTCAAAAAGTTTAGGAATTGCGCATAATTTTGCAATAACTCTATAATTAGATATATCCGATATACAGCCTTTTTTATGAAGAGGAATTATAAAAGATTCCTTCCAAATTTTAGGTACTGTACGTTCTAAAAGAGATAGTTGAAAAAGGTGTAGTAAAGGATCACAAAGTGAAAATGCACACTTTTTAAGTACAGCTGAAGGAACATTATCAGGACCACAAGAGTAGTTAATTTTGAGTAGAAGTAAATGTTTAAGTAGCGAATCTTTAAAAATAGGAGGGTTCGGTATATTATGTGCATAACCATTTGAAACAGAAACTTCGCTAAGTGGGTAGCTAGTAGACGAGAAAATTGATTGAAAAAATTGTGCAAACAAATTGGATGCTTCTCGTGAAGGATGTAGCAGTAGAATTGTTAAAGAACATACTCGAAGGATAGGAATACGACTTTCGCTTAGAATTAACAAAACGGAAAAATGATTTTGGGTCATTTCGAATGTTGTTTTTAATTCTAACTAAGTAGCTATTTTATGATCTTTTATTAGCGATTGAAAATTTGCACATGCAACTGCATAACTTGCGTAGTTTAGAAAAGTTTTGGTTTTTAAATATTGCTTATAATACCGTGATTTTATGTTTTTTAAATGACACAACTGGCGTGTGAAGCACGGGGGCTTAGAAGAACACATCGGTGTAAAGAAGGGAACACATTCATCAAAATATTGAGATAAAACATCATAAAAAACATAACAAGCGCTTTCTATGTCACGGCTATAAAAGAGATTTGACCAATCGGTGTTAAGCAAAAGAGAATTAGGCTTAATAAAGTCAGTTTTTTTAAAGCAAAGACGCATTGAGTTTGAGTTTTTAAATTTGCTGCTATGTGGCAAATTTAAAACCATTTTCAGAGTTGGGTGGTAATTATCCTCAGGATTGGAAACTGGAAAAGTTCTATCCACAAATATGTGGTCAAGCCATCTATTAGAGCAGTTAAATATGCTATTAATTTGATGCAGTGACAGATTAAAAATATTG